>OZ024741.1:200644053-200654053 GCA_964016885.1 Eledone cirrhosa
AATTAAAATACATGCGGCAGATAACACAGATAATGTAAGGGGATAGTTTAATAATCAGATCTAGTAGACAGTGTATGCGTTAGTCACACATGGAGCATGCAAGTGTATCTCATTTACATTGAGCTATTTATCTTACGGGTAATAAGGTAGTAATAAATTACTGTTTATAGTTTAAAATATACATAACTATAAATAGTATCCTTAATATTATATATATATATATATATATATATATATATATATATATATATATATATATATATATATATATATATGTCTAAAATCTGCCTCGGGTCCGGAGGCTTATCAGACCGGTGCTTAAGCCGGTTTCCATGGCGTTGAGCGTGAGAGGCCACGCGCCTCCCTTATATATAATAAAATACCAGGAGGCTGGACTTGTGTAAATCCTTGAAAAGTTTATTATACTATGATCATTTCAATGACCGGGTTCCGTATGAATCCGGTGATATCATCAGGTATTCGAAATATAATAAATGAATGTAACAGATAAAATCCATGGGGCTGAAAATCAGCGACAAAAGGACGACCGACCATCTAGCATCTTCCACTTTAGCCGGTCGCCCTCAAGTGCTGCCCATTCGGCCTACTTAAGGCTATCTGGTGAGGGGGCTAAAGCTTATAGTGTGCTACTAGCCTCCCGGTCAAAGAGAAGAAAAACAGAAAGGAAGAAGAAAAGTCAGCGTTAATGTCATGCTACAAGAAAAAAGACAGAAAGAAAGAAAGAGGAAGAAAAGTCAGCATTAATGCCATGCTACAGTCAGGCCAGGTATTGCCGCGAAAAAGGTTATTCTAAAGGACCCGTATCTTAACAGAGGTATATATTATAACAGAGGTATATAGTGGGGTCTACATGGTATAATGTGTGAGCAGAAGATTGGAACGTTATATTTTTGTTTAGATTCTTTCTTTAACTAAACCTCGCAACCCAAAACCTTAACATTTTTTTAGACTTTAATTTTCAATTTTCTAATTTTTTAATTTTATAATGTTAATCTTTAATTTTTTTAACTTCATCCTATAAATCTAAACAAAATTTAACGTTCCAATCTTCTGCTCACACGTTCCAATCTTCTGCTCACCATGTAGACCCCCACTATATATACCTCTGTTATAATATATACCTCTGTTAAGATACGGGTCCTTTAGAATAACTTTTTTCGTGGCAATACCTGGCCTGACTGTAGCAGGACATTAATGCTGACTTTTCTTCTTCTTTCTTTCTGTCTTTTTTCTTGTAGCATAACATTAACGCTGACTTTTCTTCTTCTTCCTTTCTGTTTTACTTCTCTTTGACCGGGAGGTTAGTAGCACACTATAAGCTTTAGCCCCCTCACCAGATAGTCTTAAGTAGGCCGAATGGGCAGCACTTGAGGGCGACCGGCTAAAGTGGAAGATGCTAGATGGTCGGTCGTCCTCGGGTCTATGATTTTCAGCCCCATGGATTTTATCTGTTACATTCATTTATTATATTTCGAATACCTGATGATATCACCGGATTCATACAGAACCTAGTCATTGAAATGATCATAGTATAATAAACCTTTCAAGGATTTACACAAGTCCAGCCTCCTGTTATTTTATTATAATATTTAACTCCGTACTCGCACCACCCACTACACAAACGAAGACGGTTGAGCTGCTTTACGTTGAGTACTCTCCATATTATTACATCAAGATTGACCATACGGAATTGACCAGCTCTATCCAGTGGTGAACCTTCAAACCTAAATAAATATATATATATATATATATATATATATATATATATATATATAAAGGTCAGCTCAAATGTGACACAGAGGAGACTGAGGTTAGCTGGACATGCTCACCGACATCCAGAGTTGACATTGCACTCAGTGCTCCTGTGGGAGCCCCTACATGGACACACTGGAAGAGGAAGACCAAGGTTAATGTATGTTGATGTCCTAAGGACAGACACTGGTCTGTTGGAGACGCAGGACATGGCAGCGATAATGAGGGACAGAGACCGCTGGAGAGAACTCGTCCATGGATCTCGGGAATTTTACCCACCCTAGGTATATATATATATACATATATACATATATACATATATATATACATACATATATATATATATATATATACATACACACATATATATATACATGCATATATATATATATATATATATATATACATAATTCATACAACCATACATATCTATGGTGGGGTGGGTATTTCTTAACCTTTAGTACATATCACTAGAATGCTGTTGCAGGAAATATCCTGCAGTAATCGCATTAACAGTTTGGATAGTAAATTGATTGCTCACTACCAGCATCCACCGTAAGTTAGAAAGGACGTGCTTGAACGGTTCCGCCTAGAAATCGAGACCAGATCGCGGATATCTACTACACTCATTAATTATATATGATGTAAACTTCTAATTCAAAGTTGGTATCAAGCTGTGGGTATAGATTCCAGCTGAAAACACTGAAAATATCTCACAGTGGTATGACTTAATGAAAAACCTTTTATCATTTTACTTCCGTTTCAAGCCATCAATATAAAATAAACACCACCTTGCTCATATATGGCATTTTTCTTTCCATTGCTCATTCATGATTTGTAGGCAGACTTGTATTTACGAGTATTTTTAGTTTTCCTTCTTTGTCATTAGTTATTATTCATTTCCTGTGACCGGATATAAACTTTTTCTCAGCTGTAGGTCCTAACTTAGACGAGATTGTTACAGGCTGTTGTTTTCTGTATCAATATTTGCAGTTGAGGCGAGCGTTGTAGAACGAGAGGTGCACTACCAGTACATTGAGTCTGGGAAATAGTTTCGCTCCCCGTTGGAAACTGTTTCATTTCCTTTACGTCGTTAATAATTTAAGCAAAATCATAATAATCAGTATGCCATCTTTTATAGCTTCATTCGCAATAATACCGTATTTGATGATATATAGGAGTCCAGGGTGTATAGGACACCCACTTGAATTTAGGCAGAGGATATTAGGGGAAAAAATGCTTGTGTGTTTACGTGTAAGGACTTAATGTTACTGGTACCTCAATTCCGTATATAAGAGCCGGGTACTATTTTTTGTGGGCTGGAGAATTATATGCCATCAAATACGGTATTTTGATGTATAATATTAATATAGAAACAATTAAATTTAAAATGGTAAAAAGAGAAGGCGGATCATCCAAATCGGACCCCAAAAACTGTTTCTTTCCATTGTTGATACTATCTGTTGGTCGCAATCCTAGTGGCATGAGGCTGAATTGGACCTCAAAACACAGAGTCAGAACAAATACCGCAAGGTGTACTGACTGATATTTTAACGGTCGCATCCCTAAATTTGGTACTTGATTTATTAACACTGAAAGAATGATAGGCTAAGTTAATAAAATATCGTGAGCATCCATTGATCACCACAGAACGCTAAATCCAAGCTTCAAAGAAACCCATCCCCATTACCGAATCACATAGAGATCAGTTTTTGTTAGAACGATTGTCCATCTTAAATAAATTTTCCGGTTCGGGTAATTGAACTCAGTTCTGTGAGAAAACAAACGAATGGTTTCTGATTTAGGCACAAGGCTAACAATTTGGGGGACGAGGGAAATCGATTAAATCGACCCAGTGTGTTACTGGTTCTTTATTTTATCACCCTTGTAAGGAAGGTCCAGATTATCCCTCGTGGAGTTTGTCAACTCCTTCATTTACCTGGGCTCGACAATCACCAGCAATGGAGACCTCACACCAGAGATCAGCCGCAGAGGTGGTCTGGTCGGTGAGGTCATGCTCTCCCTATAGAAGTCCCTTTGGCGCCACTGCTCTATCTCCCGAAAGACGAAGCCCCGTATCTACAACGCCTCGGTCCTCTCCGTTCTCCTATTTTGAGCAGAAACGTGGCCCCACCAAAATGACCCTGGCAACGAGGATTGACGGACATCTGATGGTACCACTACGTTTCCAACAAAGAGTTACGTGCGTGCTCTCAACAGCCCGCAGCTTCCCGCCTCATAGCTATCCGTCGCATGCACTGGTACGGACATGTCCTCCACCTGCCGCCAGATCATCCTACCAGGGGCTTTCTCTTTTTCGATGCAGCAGCTATGGGCTGAAAGAGGCCCCGCGGCAGGCCTCGCACCAGCTGGCCGGATATTATCAAAGAAGATATCACCTTGGAGGATGCAGAGGGGCTGGTACGGGACCGCCAGTGATGGAGAGCACTGATGGACCTGGTCCACTCTATGCATGATGTTTCCTTTGGGATCACTGACCTAGGATGACACCAGTTTCATCGAGCAAGAAGATGATGAAGACCTAAGGATGAAAGGTAAAGCTAACCTCGGTGGGATTTGAACTATATGCCGCAAAACATGTTGTCCAACGCTCTACCGATCCTACCTATCCACCATCCTTTCAACTCCTTAATAATACTTTCTACTTTTGGCACAAGGCTAGCAATTAGCCCAGTGCATTACTGGTACTTTATTTTATCGACCCCGTAAGGATGAAAGGCAAAATTGACCTCGGCGGGATTTGAACTCGGACCGTAAAGGGCATTAACTCTATGCTGCAAATCATGGCGTCCGAGACTCTACCGATTCTGCCAATCCAAGTGTTTGTAGTGGTGAATAATATCGCATACTTAAATAAATAAAAAGGAAGCTGTTTTCGGTACAGCTAGAGCCCATAGTCGCTGATAAGACACAACACAGGTTCGTAGAAAAATACTACAACTCACTGATAGAATAGAAAATAGATTCGTTCATATATATAAGAGAGATTGGTGAAAAAATACGACACCGATTCGTTGATAGGACAAAACATAGGTAGAACTGACGCCTGTGTATTTAACGCCCTAGGGTAGTTCTACAATGGATATCTTCGTCTCCCAGTTATGCGCCCCAATCCGCCAAATAAAATAATTTCAACTTACAATTTGATAAGCTGTCAAACCTAATTTTTGATACTTCTTGCTCTGATAAATGTAGGACAATTACTACGCCTGCATTTTCCACTACGCTGTTCACATTCACCCACGCTAAATCATATGACAGCTGATAAACCTATATGACTCTACTGCTTTGGATATTTCCACAACGCTGCAACACCGCAAATGTATTTAGCGATTTATTTATTAATCACAGGAAATCATTATATATTTAACTTAATTATACACATTTGTATACATTTGTGATCCTTTGAGGTCCAGTAATGCACCTATCTATCTGAAATGTGTGCCCTAGACGGCTGCCTGGTTAACCTAGTGTTAGCGCCGGCTCTGAATATACAGTTGTTGACAGAATATGAGCTGTCGGCTTGACGGATAGTTGTCGCATACCCCATCAGCGACTATGAAAGTAGAACTCAGTTTAGATTTTTTACATGTTGTGCTCCACATTGAACAGTCATTGGGCGGTTTCATAAGCTTGTAGGCCTTTTCTGCGAGGAGAGGTTGTATGTCCTTCGTTCAGCTCTTCTCTGTTCTCGGAGGAGAGGGCGATGTGAGCGGTCTGTGATGTGTGTGTGTGTGTGTGTGTGTGTGTGTGTGTGTGTGTGTGTGTGTGTGTGTGTGTGTGTGTGTGTGTGTGTGTGTGTGTGTGTGTGTGTGAGAGAGAGAGAGAGAGAAAGAGAGAAGAATCCTCCCCAACACTTGATTGATTCATTATTGGTTGCCCTCTCCCGAAAGGATGGACCGTAAAATTAACTTCAGTGGGCATTTAACCCAGTGCCAAGGAAGTTGCAACAAATACTGTAGGGTGTTCTATCCTACACACTAACAACGCTGCTAATTTTCCGCTTTACATTAAATATATTTAGCACCTATATCTTAGATCTTTAATCTATGCAGCTAATGAAGGAACCTTCCGTAGTCGCTCGACCTTCTAGAAACAATAACCAAGTTTCCCCCAAGTTCTGTTAACAGTGTTAAAAAGAACAAATTTGATGGTGTAGGTTATGCTGGTTTCCATATACAGGGACATTTATTACCGTTAATAACACTCCCAGACATGCCAAGCTCGTATTCAACACCGGTGAACTCAAGGAAACGCTAAAAGCGAAATTGAACGTATGTTCCATGAACATACAGTCCAAGGCCTTATCCAATCAGTCATTTGCTCCTATTCTTATCGCTATCTTTTAAAAGGTACAATTCTTTTTAAACCTTGAATTCAACAAGATACTCTCAACACACTATTCACCCAAAAATGAAAATAAAATATTTATGTATTTCCAATTGCCTGCTGCTCAGTATTCACCGAGAACAAATTTATCGATCTGCAGCATGAGTAATGGGTAAAATAAGATTTTTCTCACAAGGACTTCAAAGCAATAATTCTCAACAGATATATTTATGAAAAACCTTAGTTTTCTCTCTGTAGCTATCGTGTTAAGCTATAGAAAGTTCAATTAACTCTATTTATTCTCCAATATAACAAACAGTACTAATTAGGCGCTAGTTTGGCTTGTTCATGTCACGAAGCATTGCAAAAATTATCAATAGGAAACCAAACAAAAACCAAACACCGTTATCATTAGTCAGCTGAATGGGATAATTTCTATTTGACACCAGCTTTAAACAAACGTTTTTTTTTCATCCAATAGATGTAGAATCTCATAAATTAACAGCCACCTCAAAACACATTCAACGCGAAACATTGACAGATCTGGCAGCTACAGAGTTAACATTTTCAAGATAATTATAATTAATTTCGAAGCTTTTTGGAATACTAAAACTAAAAAAAAACATAATAATAAATAAATAAATAGATAGCAGAGCAGCTACAAGAGAAATGTAAACTAACGAAAACAGACACAGGCATGTAGCACTACGGATAAATACTTAAAGCATTTATTCTTTCACAAACCTATATCCACACATAAATGCACATACACACATACACACACATACGCGTGCGCACCCACGCACATACACATATAGATACATGCACGCACATAGACAATCCCTCATATAAACTGAAGAGTTGCATGTGTCCACTTCTAAAGCCACATGCATATAACACTGAAATACTGAGAAATATGAGCACTGATACAACCCAACCACAGACATAGCAACCATTCACCTACCCAATAAGACACTGAAATAGATAACTCCGCGTATGTATATGTAAATGCTATGCACACACACACACGTGTATGAATATACACATGTACGTAAGCATATGTATGTATATATATATATATATATATATATATACATATATATATATATATATATATATATATATATATATATATATATATATATATATATATATATATACATATATATATATATACACACATACATATGCTTACGTACTGTACATGTCTATATTCATACATATATATATTCATATATATATATGTACATATAAATATATATATATGTATGTGTGTATATATATATACCTATATACACACACATATATATATACATATAAATATATATATATTTATATGTATATATATATATGTGTGTATATATATATGTATATATACGTGTGTATGTATATATATATATATATATATATATATATATATATGTGTACATATAAATATATATATATGTATATATGTATATATATATATATACCTATATACACACATATATATACATATATCCCTTCCATATACTGTAACAATTGTGTTGTTATTTCTGCTTTACTATTATATATATATATATATATATATATATATATATATATAGATATATATATATATATATATATATATATATATATATATATATATATATATATATATATATATATATATATATATAAATATATATATATATACATATATATATATATAAATATATAGATATATATATATATATATGTGTGTGTGTGTGTGTATATGTGTGTGTGTGAATATGTGTGTGTGTGGATGTGTTTGTGTAAGTATTTGTTTCAAAGAACGACTAAACTATAGTTCAACTAGACAGATTTCCGTAGGTTCAAACGGGGGTACATATTAGTAAAGAGCTATAGTAAAACACTGTAATGGTTATTTATTCCATGCACTCTATTACGACGTAATTTCACAAATCGTGTTCGGAGCCAAGCGTGGGTGTTAATGTCGCTGTTTATGTAATAAATATTTCTTGTCCGGCAAGAACTGATTGCTGTACTTTTTAGTCTGTTGATGTGTGTTGATAGTAAAAGAAAACAGATACCACATTATTCTCTCTCTCTCTCTCTCTCTCTCTCTCTCTCTCTCTCTCTCTCTCTCTCTCTCTCTGTGTGAAGTACACATAAAAGAAAAGAAATTAAAGTTGTTACCAAACTAAGAACGCGGCGCAGTCTGAAAGTTACGTATAAACCAATTTCCCTTCATGTGTAATCATTGAGGAAAGACGAGTGACACAATAATTACCATCTCACATGTAGGGATGTTGTACACAATATAAATAACAAAATCAAATATATATCTCTTATTTTATTACGTCTATTTAAAGTTTATGGCGAGGTTTGGAACAAATTACAACGCAAAAACATTTCTGCCAATTCGCCACTTGAGTATGCATAGTCTCGTAACTCCTGAGGGGAGTCATGGGGGCGCCATGTTGATATACAGCATTTCTATAGTGCATTTTAAAACTTGGCGGAGCTCAACCCTCTTCAGGTCTGAATACAGCAGGTTTCTTTCAGAGAAGGAAAGAGAGAGTGAGAGAATGAAAGTGAGAAAGAGATGGAGTACTAGATTGGTACTTTTTTATCGACCTCGAATGGATGAAATGCAAAGTTGACCTCGATGCGATTTGAACTCAGAAAGCAGAGAGTCGAAACGAATACTGCAAAGCATTCTATTCGACGTTCTAACGACTCTGTTAATTTGAGGCCATATTGACACGTGAGTAGTTTAGTAAAATAATAATATATTCGTTTCCTGAGGAGATATATTGATTTCTAAAACACAAGGCCAGAAAATTTGGTGGCAGAGCAAAGTTGATTAAATCAGCTCCAGTATTTGACTGGTATTTTATTTTATTGATCCCGGAAGGATGAAAGGCAAAGTTGACTTCGACGGGATTTGAACTTAGAATAACAAATACCACAATGTTATTTTATGGGACGCTCAACCAATTATGTCAATCCACCACGGTATTTGTTAATTTTACGTTCTTCAGCGAGGTGGGCTGCGATGCCGGGGTTTGTGGCCGAAGTGACTAAGTTGGAGGTGGAGAACGTGTCGCAGCAGGTGGCGTCCCAGATGAGGGATCTACCTCCTTCGAATATGAGATATTATATTTCAACCACATGTATAGGCATCATTAAAGTAGACATAAAGTAAAAATAAGGTAAGTTAAGTCTATGAATAGATGAACAAATGAACAAACGTAGGACAACTGAAAGGGCCAGGAATGTAATCGCTAGGGAATAATGACTAAACGAAACCACACTTAAAACTTGAACATCATTAACATCTCAGATATAACTATATCTAATTATCGGTAGGTAAAAAAATACAGCTGTCACTCAGAATTAAGTATGACTTGGTAATATATGACATGCTTTCGTTAAGGGTTTTAAGTGACCATGCAATTGGGAAGAAACACTGACACTTTCTCCACTCTTACTCTCGAAATCCAGCGGAACATGCAGGATGTGACAGCTGGAAGAAGAGAGGGCTGCACTAGCACTAGTCTGGTAATTTATTTCTCGATCCCGAAAGGGCGGAAGGCACAGTCGTCCTCAGCGGAATTTGAACTCAAAATGCAGAGACCCAGAACAAATATCCAACTCCCTAACGACTCTGCCAGATCGACACCTAGTGCGGTGGGTGCTACTGATATTAAGAAGAAGAAAAAAGTATATTTAAACACATTTAATCAAACTTAACATTAATATATTAATACATTGTTGAACTGAAAACAAAAAAAACATTTAAAGATAAACTAGAATGCATAGAAAAAACCCCCATAGAAAAACAATCACTCCTAACAAAAGAAAAGGTCATTTGAACCAAACGATTCTTCATCATGAATGTGATGTC
>OZ024741.1:200659053-200691553 GCA_964016885.1 Eledone cirrhosa
AGAACCACTGTTTTTTAAACATACCTGGCCTTAGCCACTTAATAATATACTCAAATGAAATCTTTATATTTTCGATTAAATAATTCAAAATGCTACTGGGAATCTTGAGTTCGTCTTGGAGTGCTTTTACATCCTGACTGGTCCCAGTTCAACAACTAGTACCAGTCAAAAAGGAAGAGAATGTTAATACTATAGTTCCAATATGGCTCTTCCTTGGTTTAAATTCAACGCACAAATATGAAAAATAACTAGACAGATTCCTTTATATTTCATTTCGAAGCCATCACCCATATTCCAACATGTTTATTAAATAAGAGAAAATGATTTGCTATGTATAAGAAATTACAAAACTATACTGTATTTTCAATACTAGTCTAGAACGGTTTCACTATTACCACTATTATCTGCAGCGGGAAAATTAGTCTGCTTATAATGGTGGTTGTGGTGACGGTGAAGATGATGATTATGATGATGAAGCAGTAGAAGAAAAAGGTTAAGTAGTAAGAGTGACAAAGTCAGAAGCAGCAGTAGAAGTTGTTACAACAGCTTGGACATTACTACATTACTACATTATTTCCGTCCATAAAAATCCTTCGATCAGTCACATACTGTAAAGCGGGTTCTCAAATAGGTTGCGACAAATAATAACTGTTCTCTGTTTTCGGATTTTCAGGTAATTATGGTTTGACGAAACCCTTCAATTACACTAAATAAGCTCCCAAAGGAACAAGAGCATCAATAAAAAAAAAAGCACTCAGAAATCCTGTGATTTCCTTGGAAGTCAAGTCACGTTTGTCACACCCCCGTACGTCAAACCGCTAAAGTAACTTGATTCGCATTCCATATAAAGATAATGACACATATTCTAAGCGATAAATTTAATATTCACAGGCAAAAGTGAAGATGTATGTATGTATGTTCTTCTGGTTTTATAATTTCACAAAGTTTTCCCAATAGAGAGAGAGTCGGTTTCTAACATAGACACAAGACTCTCTCATTGGAATTTACACAACATCAACTAGGTAGGTATGTATGCATGCATGTGTAGATATGGATGTTATTGTATGTGTGGATGTGTATGTTTTGAGTTGTATGTGTGCATGTGTATATGCTTTGCATCTGTATATGTGTATATGCAGTTATTAGATGCAAAATCTTTGGAATGTCATACAAATTTTTACTGTTCCATTAATGGATTGTACTTGTAATTTCCTAGCTAGTTGTGTTCTTTCTGTTCCTGTGAAGCCTAGCTTCTCAAGATTTGTATTGGGGCAGTTACTAACATATCCCAGTGCCCCAATAATCACAGCACATAAATCTGAAGGTGTAATCAGGGTGGAGTATCTGCAGATTTCTCATCAGTTCTGCATAAATGTTCTCCTTTTCACTAATCTTTGATATTATATTGGCATCTGCTGGGCAGTTAACTTCCACTACTGTGCATGCTTTCTTCTCCCTGTCCCATATCTGGTCTGTTATGCCTGCATTTTATTGGGGTTTTTACTGGAACATTCCACCAGTACTCTTTCATATTATGTATATGGATGTCTTCCATATTACTGTAGCTTTTAATGTGTTTATTATCGGAGTTATCTTTTTGTATGTATGTATGTATGTATGTATGTATGTATGTATGTATGTATGTATGTATGTATGTATGTATGTATGTATGTATATGTGTTCTTCTGGCTTTATAATTACACAAATGTTTGCCAATAGAGAGAGAGTCAGTTTCTAACATAGTTACAAGACTCTCTCATTTGAGTTTACACAACATCAACTGGGTAGATATGTATGCATGTTATTGTATGTGTGGATGTGTATGTTTTGAGTTGTAAGTGTGCATCTGCATACGCTTTGTATCTGTACATGTGTGTATGCAGTTATCAGATGCTACATTTTTGGAATGTTTTACATATTTTTATTGTTCCATTAATGGATTGTATTTGTAATTTCCTAACTAGTGCTTTACTGTTACTTTATTTTAACGAGCCCGAAAGGATAAAAAGTAAAATTAACATCGGTTAAATTTGTACTCAGAACGGAAAGGGACGTAACTATATACCGCAAAGCATATTGTTCGATGCTCTACCAATACTGCCAATCCACCGCCCTTTGCCAGTTAAATAATATTATAGAAACTATCATGTTACAGATATATCTCAGTCAATTCTGACATCTCAACACGAATGTAGTCTCTATAAGATGTTTACTGGTAATGTTGCCAACTAATAAGATAGTTACAAATTCTTTATATTTAAAACATTTTCCGAAACGTTATCGGCAGAATTACTGAGTTAATATCGATTTCTGACTTAGGGATCAATCCATAAATTGTAGATGAATATGTGGTATCGGGTAACATTCCTGTTTTATTGAGAAATTAAGTTGTGCAAGTGAAGAGGCTTCAAATAAGACCAGACATCGCATCACGAAATCGGCCTGTCAAGAAGCCACTTTTGCTCAACGAAGCTTTCCATACCTACATTCATATCAAATCTATTGTGGTAACAAACTAAACATTATATTCTGTAAGTAAATACATAGCTAGACAATTTGTGCAACATATCAGACATCGTAAAAATATAATTTTTTATTACTGAAATACGTCAGTCATCAATGTCTGATGATTTCGAAGTTGTTGCTTTGGATTGGTTCTATTAGCACAAATATCAAGGATTGAAAATTTATTAGAAAAATAATAGTAGTTTTATAACATTCAGTTCCGTGCAGGACGGATAAATATGCACTTAATATCAGTGTATGTATGTGTTGTTGCGGGTGGGGATGTATTATTGTATACTAAAGTGAATACGACTAATGAATAGAAATTAAAACCTTATCGAAATGAAAATGCCGTTTAACTTACGTAAATACATGATAGAGGTTTCCGTGTTTAAGCGATTATCATTTTTATATGTAATAATAATTTATCTATATTGCTAACTTTGAAATACAACACCATATAGAATGTTGCGCTGCTACTAACCAAACTATATAATTATCTAAATATGTAGGAAGTCAATAAATATATAAATAAATAAATGAGTAAATAAGTGAAGTTAATGAATAAATAGCTAAAAATAGATAAATGCGCACATAAACATCCATGAGTATGTAATTGAGAAAAGCTGTAGTTTAAAACATAAACGCAATCTATTGTGAAATGTTTGGCAGATATGTTGTGGTTGCTGCACACACACATGCATATATATAATAATAATAATAATAATAATAATAATTGTTTCTACTTTAGGCACAAGGCCAGCAATTATCCAGTTCATTACTGGTACTTTATTTTATCGACCCCGTAAGGATGAAAGGCAAAGTCAACCTCGGCGGGATTTGAACTCAGATCGTAAAGGGACGTAACTATGCTGGAAAGCATGGCGTCCGACCCTCTACCGATACTGCCAATCCGCCGACTAATAATAATAATAATGATACTATTTATAGTTATGTATATACTATAAACAGGACAGGACAGTAATTTCCTACTACCTTATTACCAGTAATATATTCTCGTCTGTCTTCTAGCCCAGCAGTCGCAAGCGGTGGGAGGGACCGTCCTGATGATGGTCAGTTAAGCCTGAAATGCATAGACGGTTGTCCCCCTTGCTTCTGCTGGACATCACCAGAGGGCGTTAGCCGCCCGCTGTTTGCATAGCTACGGCTTCCTAAAAGCGTATTTCTTTGGAGATACGAAATATATATATATATATATATATATATAAACATAATAGCATAAACCTCTATCGGTTCGGACGGGAATGTTGCACTTGTTTAATGAACGGAACAGCCAGCTCGTGAAATTAACGTGCAAATCGTTGAGCATTGCACATACACTCTTAAGATAGTTCTCGGGGAGATTCAGCGTGTCACACTGTAGAACAAAGCTGGTCATCTGAGTTACAGGCACAACTAACCTTTTCCAGATAAGTGGACTGGAGCAAAGTGAAATATTTATTGCTCAACGGCATAACTTTCACTAGGAATCGAACCCATGACACCTATGTTCGTGAGTGGAACACCTTACCACTACGCCATGTGCCTTCCTTTGGAAGATACAGAAATACTTTGATAACTATAATTATCTAATGTACAGAAACTGAATTGAAATAGTCGTCAATCATATTACAAGGTTCAAACTAAACTTACATTTCAAACATAGACACAAAGCTACTATTGTCTTGGGATAGAGTATCGGCGATTCCATCTATTGCTTGACTGGTAATATTTTCATCGTGGTGGACTTTGTCGGACGCACAAGCGATTTTACCAGTCCATCACCCTTACTTTCATTAAATATTACTTCTAAAACAAACCCAATGTTTGCAGAGAGGATTGGCTATTAATAAAATCCAGTCCGCCAATAAACACTCGTAAGAGAGAAGTGGATATGTAATTAACAGGCATACATGGCGTTATTCATTTGCCGAATATGCAAAAACAGTCTGTTTGTTAAAATTATGACTTAACTAATTATGTTTGAAATTGAATATTTTTCAGACTTTTATAATGTCTGAAGAATTTGAGACTTTGTTTATTGTTAATTTTAATATTGTGAGTTAAGAAATGCTATCCATATTTTTTCCCTTCTGTATTTTCTTGTAACTATGAATAGATAGTCGTTTCATAAAAGATGCAATTCTAACAGAAATGTATTTCAATCAGGAAAAAACTCTGGGATAAACAGCAATAGTGATATTCAGATAACGAGAGGCAAGCAACGGAAATAACTTATAGCTTTAGCTGATTCAAATTTTTGAATAATTTAAGACTATGCAGTGGAATCTGTAAGCCATCTTAGTGGATACAACGGACATGCTTCGAACTGATAAATCACTGTATATACGTACATCCATATATATAATATATATATATATATATATATATATATATATATATATATATATATATATATATATATATATAATAATTAATATATATATATATATATATGAATGTATGTATAGTATATTTGGTGATATACTGTATGTTTAATTAAAAACATTTTGAAGACATTTTGAAGACCATTTTGAGGCTGGATTCTTATATAATTCCAGTAATAATCAGGAACTGAATATACAGAGTGATTGCCGGTCCACCAAAAATTAGGATTGGTGCTCTGAAATAGCGATGTAAATTTTAATTTTTGCGAGGACCGTCAATCGCTCTGTATAACCAGTTCCTGATTATTACAGCTTATCTCCTTTCCTTTGCTGAAAAAAGAAGTAAGTGACATAGTCACTACTTTAAAATAAAGGCGCAAGGTCCTCAAAATGTTTTTAATTAAAGACACAGTATATCACCAAATATACTCACTCAGTGAGATATGGTATAAACTTTATCGAGCAATACCTGTTTCAGAGTGCTAACAAAGTGTATATTAGTAATATGGCGTTTGCACTCGTACGTCTGGGTTTCTGTCAGTGTACAAAGTTACAATAAGTGCAATTTGCAACTTGCGGAAAACTGTGATACTGCGTTGGCTTCATCAGCAGGCAATGAATTATGGAGAGATAGATAGAGAGAGAGAGAGAAATGTGTTCAACCTCTGTGAATGTGAGAGAGAAATTACTGCTATGATGGAGTTGTCTGGAGCAGAGAGTGACGTGAGGCACTCTACGCTTTGTATTCCTTAGGATTTTCTCCGTAAGCTATCGCCCGGAGTTTTAGTGTAAGAGACGGTTTTATTGAATTAGATTATAAAACGAATAAAACCGTCTCTCTCATTTATTATATATACTAGCAGAAAAACCACCTACTAGCATGTGTAGTGTGCATATTGATATTATACGCAAATATATATGCATGTAGATATATGTCAAATAAAATCGTAATTGACAATATGCACAGAAATTGAAGAGAGACTGTGTTACACTCTCTTCTGCAATCAGTAAAATTTTAAAAAGACGATATTATATATAAACTGCATTACGGTGAAATGTAATGAAACCTTATATAACGATGCAAATATATGGATGTTTATATAAGCGATGTAATAAGTGACGCTAACCGGAGGTGTAGACATTTGAACAAGCAATCATTATATATAATAATATTTATGTTTAATTGACTGCTACGAAACTTAGTAGATAAATTATCTAATATTCATTCATTACTTATTGAAAGTAATCTAACTTATTTTACTAACGTGATAAAAATATATATTCGGGACGTAGTCCCGCACTCCTCCCTTTATTATAGTTATGATATAAATATATATATATATATTGGTAGAACACTCAGTCCATGGGACGAGTTTGGCAGAAAGTAATTGCACAACAGTTAATAAACCATTTTCGAGGACACGTGTTTCACCTTGAGGATCTTCAAATTCGACTCGAGTCTGAAGATCCGCAAGGTGAAACATGTACTTGTCCTCGAAAATGGTTTATTAACTGTTGTAGAAATAACTTTATATATGTATAGGAACGATCGACGTTCGTCAAATCGGACCGAGGGAACAATGTTTCCGTTGGTCTTTCCAATTGCTAATACTATCTATCGGTCGCAACTCCAGGTAGAAGGAACAACGTGAAATAAAGTGTCTTGCTCAAGGACACAACGCGTCGCCTGGTCCAGGAATCGAACTCACAACCTTACGATTGCGAATCCAATTCTCTAACCACTCATCCACACGCCTTCACATACATATATATATATATTCTCCGCTTGCAACTGCCCCACCGAACTCATCTCCGCCTTTCTCGACTCCATCCTCGCCCCCCTTGTCACCACCCTCCCCACCCACATCTCCGACACCTACCACGCCCTTCGCCTATTCGACTCCTACACCTTCCCACCCGGCCCACAGCCCTTCCTCTTCACCCTAGATATCAAGTCGCTCTATACAGTCATCCCCCACGCCGACGGCCTACGTGCCCTCAAGCACTACCTCGACCTTCGCCCCTCCCCCACCCCCTCCCCCACCCTCCTTCGCCACGCCGAGCTGGTCCTCACCCTCAACTGTTTCTCCTTCTCGGGTGAGTTTTACCAACAGGTCACGGGGTAGCCATGGCTACAAGAATGGGCCCAAACTATGCCAACCTTTTTGTTGGCCATGTTGAGACCCAAATCTTTGCACAGTACACCGGCCCCACGCCCGAACTGTACGGTCGTTACATCGACGACTGTATCGGAGCCACGACCCTCACCCGAGAACAGCTCGACTCCTTTCTCTCCTTCTTCTACTCCTTCCACCCCTCCCTCCACTTCACCACCTCTATCTCCACCACCCACGTCCACTTCTTAGACATCTCCGTCGCCTTCGACCCCTCCCACCACTCCCTCGTCACCTCCGCCTTCTTCAAACCCACCGACTCCCACTCCTACCTCGACTTCACCTCTTCCCACCCTACACACACTAAACACTCTAATCCCTACTTCCAACTCCTCTGGATCCGCCGCCTCTGTAGCCGAGATGCTGACTTTGAGAATCCCAGGCCATTTCTCTAGTCACCCATTTCATCCGCAGACTTTACCCCCCCCCCCCCCCCCGGCCTTCTCGTCCACACCGCTCTCACCCGCGCCCGTGCTGTCCACCGCTCCACCACCCTCACCCCACGCCACCGCACACCCACCCAACGTCTCCCCTTCCCCATCACCTACCACCCCTCCACCATACCCTCCACCCCACCATCCTCCGCCTCTTTCGACGCCTCCAGTCCGACCCCTCCACCTCTCACATCTTCCCAGCCCCATCACTCCCCTCCTTCAAACGCGCACGCAATCTCTGCACCCTCCTCGTCCACAGCTCCCTACCACCCCCCTCACGTTCACCCCCCCGGCTCCCTTCCCTGTTCCAGGCCCCGTTGCAACACCTGTCCCCACATCACCAACACCACCACCTTCCAGGGTCCCAACGGCCACTCTCTCTCTGTCCGGCATGCCTTCCGCTGCACTTCCTTCAACCTAGTTTATGGACTTCGCTGCACGCAGTGCAGCACAACCTACGTCGGACAGACTGGACATCGCCTGGCGGACCGGTTTACCGAACACCTCCGAGATATTCGTCTCGGTGGTAGTTCCCCCATCGCCCGCCACTTTGGTGCCCCTGGACATTCCGCGCACCACCTCACAGTCTGTGGCCTACTCCAATGCCACGGAACATCCGCCACCCTCCTCAAGGTCGAACAACGAACCATCTTCACCCTACAGACCCACATTCCCCTCGGCCTGAACTCCCCATCCTTTAACCTTCGACCGGCCTCCCCCCTCCCCCCCCCACACATACCCCCACTAACACCACTAACACACTCGTCCTTTTCACCGCCCACCCCACAACTAACAATACTAACACCCCCACCCCACACCCGACCACCCTTCCTCAACTAACAATACTAACATCCCTCCTTTCTTCTCCCCCTCCCCTTATCACACGCACACACCCACCGGTACATATATACACGCGCTCACACTAAACACACACCCTTCTACCACCACTAACCCTCAGCCCACACATCCACCCCCACCACCCCGCAACTAACATCACTAACACCCCCGACCCCACGCACACGAACACACACACCCACTTACACCACCCACTCTACACACCCTACCACCACTGACCCCCACTAACACCCGCATTCAACCCTTTCCCCACCACCAGTATACTAACACCCACTAACACCCCCTTCCCCCCACACACACTCATCCAAACACGCACACACACACCAGTAAACTACACTCCCTCTACCGGCCCCCACACCTTTCTCTCCCCCTCCCCCTCCTCGCTCCACCCACACCCTTTCATACACACACACACATCCCACTAACACCTCTACTAATACACATACCTCCTCCTCACTCCAACTTTCACACCTACCCATCCTCTCCCCTGTCCACCGCACCTTCGCACACACTGACACACCGACTTTCTTCACTTACCATTCTCCCCGACTGCTGCTATGCCCTGAATCTCTGACCCCCTCCCCGCACACACAGACACACAACCCTCCTCCTGCCTTGACCCTCTGACCACTTCCTGTTCCGCGCGCACCCTACATCTCTTCTCTTCCGACCAACCCAACCACGGATTACACACATTGGACATCGCTCCCAAGAATCAACCAAATCACAAGGAAATTACCCAGCTTCCAACCACATCCTCTACGAAACTACCTTAAGGACTCACCCACGGACATACACACAAAAACATTTTTTTCCCACACGCCACCTGCCACCTACATCCACAACACGTATAAGCACCATACACACGTGCGTACCACCACATATTTACACACTCAGCCTCCGGAATCCTCTCCTCCCACCCCTCTGACCCCTCCCCATCCACACACGCACACACACACCGACCTACACCCCACCCCACACACACCTTTTCCTGAACATGCAACCCCGTTCTTCCCCCAACCCTTACTTTCACATACACACACACACGTACACCTACACACACACACACAACCTTCAGCCCTCCCCGCTCGGACACCCCGCCTCCCTCTACCACTTCACCCGCCACCACCCCTACACGCCCCACACCCTTCATGTTTATTTTTATTTTTATTATGCTTTTATATTTAATTTCATTTGTACCGTTTCCTCTCACCTCCTTTTTTCTATATGTCTCTCCACCACTCCCCTACACACCCTTGGAACTCTCTTCCCACACACTTTTCACCTGAAGAAGGGCTTATGCCCGAAACGTCGTTCCCCACCACAACCCCACTCTCAAGAGCGTGAAACTAATAGATCTTTGTTCGTACTGCCTCTCTGTTTTGTTCCCGTTCCATTTTTTACTCTCTCTCTCTCTCTCTCTCTCTCTCTCTCTCTCTCTCTATATATATATATATATATATATATATATATATATATATATATATATATATATATAAATGAGTTAAGAATAACGTGGTCTGTTGTAGAATAGGGTTTATTCACACTATTAACAATTGTTTCATTAGTCCGGTGTGTCTAAAAAACGCTGGTCGCCAGAAGCTACGTCACTCGATTTTAATTACTGTCGATACCCGACCAAATCATCAGAATACTGATCTATATACATGATACCTAGGAACTTTCTTAAATCGGCCACCCGACTAAGGGAACTTATTGTTGTGTCAAGTAACGCCGAACGTTAAAACCATCCTCGATACAGAATACTTATAATCTCTACTTGGATTACTTTAAACGATATCTTGTTAATTTAATATATATATAAAAGAAGATTCCGTTAAGGGAGAAAGCAGCGATTCTTTGCTTAAACTTTAATCTGTTATTTTAATAAATATATATATATATATATATATATATATATATATATATATATATATATATATATATATATATATATATATAGCACGTCTACGAAGCGCGAAGTAAGATTGTAAAGCACATGTTATCTAAAAAAAGAGTTGAGAATATATCGGAAGTATAAACCCCGAAGTAGAGAAAATGGATAATCACGTGTGGGACTAGAACCTCACATTTACCTATATAGTAGAAAGCTGTATTATCATTAAACTAAAGTGACTAGCCACTCGTTTATTTTATAGGCAGTAGAAATTTAAAATCGTTATTGTATAAAACCTTTTCAAGCCTTTGTCATAACATCATAAACTGTGTTTTTGTTCTCTTCGAATACGTATAAAGTCATTAATAATGATTTCACAGTCCTTTTGAAGTCTTATCGTTAATCGTATTTATCTAAAGGTTTTATAGAATTAATTATATCATTTACGACAGCAAAGTCGTTGGAAACAATAACGGCGGTGATAAATCTTCGAAATATATTGACTTCGTCGTAAGCAGTCAACTCAAGTAAAAAGCAGTGGGAGAAGCGTTCAAGAGGAACACTTAAACTGTTTATATTAATCTCGAATACAAATTTAAATAAAAGCAACGAAGGTACTGCAAGAAATTCACGTACAGCTTATGTTATTTGCTATTGAGTTGTGATAGTAAACTAAACAATATTAAAGCATAAAGACAATATCCCTATTACTTGAGAACCACACAACCGTTATTAAAAGTACAGAAACATAAAACCGCGAGCAGATAGATTTTGGGTTAAAATGATAAATATAAACTGAATCAACTAAAACGTTCTACCGTAAGATAAGTATTACTTGCTAGTAAAAATTCAATTAAACTTTCAAAAATTGTTTGAAGAGATTGAAGCAAGTGAATCTTTTTTTTTATTTGTTTTTGCAAATTACACTTTTTCTTACAAGAATCTAACTTGTAGCAATCCGCACTCATACAGTTGTTCCATGGTATATACCTCTGCAAGAAAGATGTACAACTATTCTATGAACACACACACACACACACACACACACACACACACACACACACACACACACACACACACACACACACACACACACACACACACACACACACACACACTTACACACACACATGCACATACACACACACAATGTTGAATTTTGAGATAAATGTTAACTCCCGATGATATCAGTATAAGTTTGAAAAGGAGAAATCAGTGTTGATCTTCTTCTTCTTCTTCTTCTTCTTCTTCTTGTTTCTGGGAATGTCGAGGGGACACACCTCTCAAGAAGTCATATAAGAAGCAGCCGTTTAGATGGATGTTATCCAACTATCTTGCTTGTAGTCCATCACTAGGTCTCCTGCCGGTTGGTTTTCCCGTAAAATCTGTCCAGTGGTTTTTTCCTTTGACATTCTAACCACATATCCGAAATATCGGAGCCATGTTTTCTCAATTTAGAGAAGTAGTGGCTCTAACAAGAACGACTCTCTGACCTCCGAGCTACGCACCCTATAGAGTAACGCTATTCCAAAAATCCTTCGAAGGAGCCCCATTGCAGCTGCTAGTATTCTGATCGCAAGATTCATGAACATATAGTAAGGCTTGGCACGAACACCGAAATGAAGCTGGTGAGTTTGGCTTTTGCACCCACCTCTCTTCTGATGGTCGAATGCTGAATCTGGTGCAATACTGTAACAGGTCCAGCAATTCTTGCATTTAATTCAACCTCCTGCCTACCATCACTCTTTCACTGCTGCGACATTTCTCCCCTGCTTGTACCGCGAGTTCAAGGAGGAAGACATATTTCTAAGCCAAGCTTTATATGTCCCCTTCTTTGCTCGGATGGTATATTTAATCACCCGATTGAACCAGGGGTTCCGCATGCCACCCTGCACTACACTGAGCTGCTTTCGCTCGCAGCATTTAACAGCTGAAACAAAAATTGCCCAGCTGAACAGTCACCACTGCGTTTCAACGTCCTTATTTTTTTCAGGGTGTTCCATGAATTTGGATGCAATTGTATTCGCATACCTAGTTCTGACCTCATCAACCAGTTCTTCCCCATTTATCCTGTAGGTTGAGCTGTTTTTTTTTTCTTTTGGCTTTTTTGACTTTAAGTAGGCACGGATTGCAAATAACTAGATAATATCTCTACATTTCTTTGTCAGACATTTGGCATAGATTTTACTGTGGAGCTTAACATGGAGATAACACTTTTTTTCGGCATTTGATAGAGATTGGAATATATCTTTCAAACAGAGCCGAATGCATCCCTTGTTACCCGACGTGAAAGACGATGTAGTATGATTGCTTTTATTAAATCTGACTATACTGCAGTTTTTGAATCTGACTATACTGCGCCAGTCTTATTCGCGCCAGTCCCCAATTTGGAAAAAGACTAAACTTTTTCAACGGCAGCCTAGCCTTTACTATCCCCGTGGTAACTACATCGCTGGGTTGTGAGAGTTTTCTTGAGAGATAACAGAGTCACTCATTGGTCCATCTCCTCTAGTAGCTTACCACTGTTCAGTCAAGGATGCTTATTCGTCAGTCAGGAGCCCACTTATATTACAACCAAACATCATACTTGATTGTCGTATCCCCATCCATCACCTGCGTCCCATTCGTTAGCAGAGCAGGGTTGGGCTGAAAATTCTGTTCGAAATAAATTCTCGATAGATTGACTCTAATTAATATACATTGAGTACTCATCAAAACGTAGTTATTTCTTTTTCACAGTCATACGTATGGCAAGCATACATGTATGTATGTATGTATGTATGTTTTCTCTTTCTCTTAATTTCGAGTATATTTTTTTGACCGGCCACCTTCCTGGTGGCAAGGTTGTAAAAGAAAAGAAATTGTCATCCCTTGAATCGCAAGAATGTTTTGCATATTTTGAAGGTGCCAGCTATCGCAGCCATTTGTAGACTATGAATTAGGGAGCTGCGCTTTTTGTCCGCAAATCCAAGTTCGGTCATACTTTGGTCCAAGCGGGTTGGTATATAACCCGTAGCACCAATAATGATGGGTATGAAGCTAAAGGTGTATCTTGGATACTGGATTTGTAAGCTCCTCATCAATGGTCCGTAGATGTCCTATGTATGTATGTATGTATGTATGTATGTATGTATGTATGTATGTATGTATGTCAGGTCGTTCTCGAGGGTTATTTGTAATATGCAACCCAGTACAACCTGTCTCATGGTCGGGTCGTCGGCGACTAAACCGGCAACCCCACCAAGCTTGCTTGGTGAGGAGTGGGATATTTGGACACCCTGCTGGATGAAATACAAGACCCGGCGAAGGGTGGAGGAACTTAGCAGTGTCAACGGCCATCCAAATAGTACTTTTTTTTTCACCTGGGAGTGAAAGGCCCCCAGTTGTTGTCACAACACCTTTCTAAGAGAGGGAAACTCTGAAAAAAAAAAAACCTGCGGCTTTGGAAGCATCCGATGATGTTGACCAATTCTCTTTTTCAGGTAGTGTTTTCGATGCCCAGAGACTGGGATTGGTCGAGTGCAAGGCCTTTACCCACTTAAAAAAACCCTTCAAAGCACAGGCATTGCTTGTTCAGGTTATGGTATAGGTTCGTGTGGCTGGCCGTAGCCTAAAAGTACACAATTTTCTGTAATCTGACAAGCGATTGCAATACTGCTAGCAGAGTTTGCAGCCATCATGTATGTACGTACGTACGTATGTATACCTATTATCGTTCTGACAAAATTTCATTTGACCTTCATTTTAACCAATCAGAAAATAATGGTTTATGAAGCCTAGTTGTGACTGTATGTACATATATATATATATATATATATATATATATATATATATATATATATATATATATATATATATATATATATATATATATAAGGGCGGTGCCCCAGCATGGTCTCAGCCGAAGGGCTGGAACAAGTAAAAGAGTGTGTGTGTATATATAGATATATAAGTGTGTGTGTGTGTATGTGTGTGTGTGCATGTGTTTGTGTGTTTGTATATATATATATACTTACGGTAAACATGTTGACTAAACGGGGTGGCGTATGCAACGCACCAATCAGTAAATAATGATGCAATTCGCATCAAGCACTCAACGTGAAGTTTTTTCTTCCAAATATGATTTGTCAGTCAATGACGGAGTATATGTAGAGTAAGGAAAATGCAAAGTTTGGTGTAGATGTTAAAGAGTCCTTTATTAACAAAGCTGTGATACATATTTCAAAGGTGATTGTGGCTATGTGATTGTTCAATCATATAACCAGTCACGTGATATCATCAGGCAGCATCTTTATGTAATAAGGTTGCGTTTCGGAGGCAATCCAATCTAAAGACAAGGGAACGAACAGAAACGAAGTTTTCATAGCCGGAGTCCGTTCTCTTGTAAGTGAACTCTTTAACCATACAACCATGCTTGCGTTTATATATGTAAAGAATGGTACGCTACTGTGCGAATATACTATAAAATAGCTTATAAAATAAGGTGAAGACCATTAAATACGGAAAAGGAAGTTGCCATTGGACGCTACGAGGAATGAGATTTCCCAAAAGATCATTCGTGCTGCATTCTCACTGTAATGGGAAAAAAAACTAGTACATAGTTAGTAATCATGCTGTTTTAAAGAAGAAAATATCTGCAATAATGTTTCTTCGGTATAAAAGTCTTTTCGTGGTGTTAGAAGATTGTTCAAATGTTATACTGACATACTATTAGTTTCGAGTTGCATCTAAATTGAATGGGGAAAGTAGAGTTTAGTGTAGTCTATTTTGATACCTTATCAACAAATCGTTTCTCATTTATTCAAATTGTATGATGATGATTTTATTGCTCTCTCTGCATAGTCAACACCTTCCATTCATTTTTTAACATTCAGTAGGAATATCAATTACGAAAATATTGTAAACAGAAAAAAGGTTTTTCTGGTTTTGCTACTTGAAAGTAGCAACTCAAAAAGAATTTGCTGTAAAAAATACACTCTATTTAATAAATCTCTATAAAATGCTGAACGTTTAACAAATCCCTTTCATATAATATAATATAATTATCCCTGTATCAAGGTTTAAAGAGGCTGAACAGTCACATCTGAATTAAATAAATTTATGCCTATATTACTCTCTACTGTTATATAAACTGGATGATTTTGACACTACTGCTTATAAAATAGTTACAACCACAATGAAGAAGTCTATAACCAAATTATATTTAAACAGACATTTGGAAAAATAAGTTTTTTCCCTAAGCAGTGGCAGTCAGTAGACGGATTAGGTGGCTCCCATTTATTTCTCTCGAGTGCTTCCCACAGTCTCGTAGAATGGAAACGTAGAAACTCTATAATGCAGGTAAACCAACGTGCATTAATTTATCTGTTATGCTTTATTTATTGGTCAACAAGTTGTGTATTATTTAAGCTAGAATAAATAGTCACGAAAGAAAATGTTTGAATGAAGAAGATAGTTAATGAAAAACATGATCATGAGTGAATAAGAGGCGAATTAATTAAGACAAAACCCAACAGTTGCGATAACGTAAATTTAGGCATGTTTGGGATTCAGCAAATTTGTCTTAATCTCTTCCAGTATAATAAAATATATATCAGCAAATTTATTACTAATTATATCTTTTCTACATTGACTACGGCTGATGAAGATAGCTTGTTTTAAACCATAAACTAACAGTATTTTCCCTAAAACAAAATGATGATAGGAACTAAATTGGGCCAGAGACTGCTTGTTAAATTCTTATACTATCCATTTATAATTTAACATTTCTTGCATTCATTTACTACTATTAATATGTTATATAGGGCGGGGATTGGTAGTATCGGTAGAGGGTCCGACGCCATGCTTTGACGCATAGAGTTACGGCCCTTGCCATTCTGAGTTCAAATCCCGCCGAGGTTAACTTTGCCTTTCATCCTTACGGGGTCGATAAAATAAAGTACCAGTAATGAACTGGGTAACTGCTGGCCTTGTGCTAAAAGTAGAAACAATTAATATGTTATATATCTAAATATTGGCGATAGTGTAGCATGGAACAGTATCTGTATTGGCCACTTAATATCTACTTACATTGACACAAGCACTAAAAATATAATTTCTATGCAAAATTTGGTGTAGAAGAGAAATAGTTAAAATTTAATATTATCACAGCTAGAGACCATAAAATGAAATGGTTTATAGTAATGTAAATTGTTTGGGAACACGAGAAGAGCCAGAACGTTATTTGCATATACGTGCAAGAAGGCAGACAAGTACATAAGTAGAAATTATAGATATAGTTTTTGCCATGTCAGCTTACACCCAATAAAACAAATGGCTGGAAGTAAATAACAAACTTAAATAGAAATAGGAAAACTATACTTGATTCCCTTGCTCAGATTTATATTCCTTTGTCATGTAAATGTTCATTATGATGGACGACGTTATATAAATTCTTTATAGTCTCTTTGTAAAATTCTAAGTCCACAAAAACATTTCTTTATATTCTGACATGTGAGTGTTAAAACATCTTATTACAATGTTAAGCTCATACTTTGACTTTGCCAAAATGTGACCCAGACTCTGAAATCTGAAACCGTCCGTGAATCTGAAAATATAATCTTTCCTAAATCTTTCTAACATAACAATTTCTAAGCAGTTCTCATTTATCGAATCACCAGCATGTTGTGATAGACCAAATATTCTATCGTTAAGCCTGGTAGCTTTTCTAGTAGCGATTGTTTTATTATTTAACATACTCATCCCTTCGAAATCTAAATTCACAATCTAACCATAAACCAAATAGCATTGTAAGAGAACCATACAGTTTGAATCATGATATGTATATTCTTATTTTCAACCACCATAAAAATCCCCTTCGGTAATGAATGACTATAGGATTTGCACATATAAAGTTTTCCCCAGGGCAAGGTTATTTGTGGAAAACCAGCAGTTACCCATGGTTCCAGTCTTCCCTCTAATATAGAATCGAACAGAAATTTCACAACCTCGCGGTTGTAAGCCCAGAGCTCTAACCACTAAGCCACTAAGCGGGATCAGAAGAGGCGGGGGGGGGGGGGAAGAGAATTGAGAGAAAGGAGTCGAGCTGTTCTCGGGTGAGTGAGGTGGTGCAGATGCAGTCGTTAATGTAACGGCCGTATAGCTCGAGGATGGAACCGATGTATTGGGCAAAGATTTGGGTCTTAACGTGGCCGACGAATAGGTTGGTGGAGTTAGGGCCCATTCTTATGCCCATGGCTACCCCGGTAACATTTTGATAGAACTCATCCGAGAAGGAGAAGCAGTTGAGGATGAGGACCAGCTCGGCGAGGCAGATGAGGGTACATATATCATCATTATCATTATTGGCAACTCAGTCTCAGAAGACCATGCTTAATGCACTTGGAGTTATGCCTAGTCACTGGCACCATCTGCTGTGACGGTGCAAACCGATGCGTGAGTCCTTGTTGCACTTGATGCAGATACATGTGGAATCTTGGGTTGTTGTAATGTCCCAATTTTCAGCCGCAAGTTAACCATTCTTCACATCTGCATCTGCGTTGCCCCTGCGGACGGTTTGGCGCCAGTTATCACAGTCTCCAGCCTGCATCTCCCAACTGGAAGAAGGGACGTTGCAGGCTTTCATGTCTATCTTACATGCGTCCCTGAAACGGAGAGATAGGCGACCAAATCGCCCCTGGGGCCGGTGGCCAGCTGTCCGTACAGGACGTCTTTTAACAACTTCCCATTCTCCATATGCCGAATATATCCTAGCCAATGAAGATGGTGATGGCTCAGCAGGGAATATATGCTGGGGAATCTTGGCACGTTGTAGGATGTTGTATGGTCCTGTCACCTGACTCTGAGGATACGTTTGAGACACCGCATGTGGAAGGCTTTGAGCCAGCCTTCTTGCCTCATGTAGGTACTCCAGATTTCACTTACGTAGAGAAAAATGCTAAGAACACAGGCCTGGTAGACTCGGATCTTGGTGTGTTCTGTCAGTGCCTTATTCTCCCACAACGTCTTAGTCAGTTTAGCCATGATGGTGTTTGACTTCCCAAGCCACCTATCAAGTTCAACGTCAAGTGAAAGTGTGTTGCTGATTGTAGACCTCGGGTAGGTGATGTTGATTTTTGTAGTAGGCTTTCATCATATGGGGTTTTGTTGAACATTCAAATTAGCTAGAGTCATATATATTGGTTGAACAATGTAAACAAAAGGTGAAGTTTAATTTTTAATTAGCTCATTGTTTTACGGTTGATTGATCATGATAAATCGACACAGTGACTAATCGATAGTGGTTATGTAATGCTATATTATTAGACTCAATACTATAGATCAATTACACCGTCTTCGTTGAAGAGTGTTGCTGTTGTTCAATCAACAATACAGCCTGCTCGTAAAATGATCGTGCATGTGGCTGAATATTCCATACACACGTTAACAGTTAGTCTAATTCTTAGGGGGATTCATCGTGATATACAAAGGTAGCCATATGAATTACAGTTATAATCCATTCGATCACATCCATGAGCCCATTCAGGACCTCCGTAACTCGTGGAAGGAACGAAGGAATTTATCTTCAAACCAGAGAGCTGATTCAAATGCTTACAGCAGTATGACCTCAGTTAAAATCACTTAAAGGGTTAGGAATGGTATGACGCAGAGCAACAGATTAAGTCTTGGACTCAACACTGAAAGCTATCGAAAAATTTCATCATTATATAATGAACCCTTCAACAATTTGGGACATAAGCTCAGTTCTTCGCTTGGTAGTCGCTCTTCCCATAAACTAATGGACTCCCATACAGGAAAAGAGTGTCAACAAAAGTAAAGAAAATTGTACACGCAATTTTCAGTGAGTCGTTTCTCTCAGTCTGAAAAGCATAATTCTAGATGATGGGGATAATAATGTGATAACGGAAACACATCAACAAAAAACTGCATATGAGGGCGCTTTAAAAAGTTCGTGAAAACAGTGCATAGCTAAAAATCATATGTAGGGCTTTTGATCTCAATGCAGATGTACGTTCTCGTTTTAACGTGTCATAACATGTTCGAACATGAACCCTTAAATGCATGTTGCAACACAGTGCCGCCAGTCAGAAGTCAGCACCCGCTCAAACAACATGGTCTCCATCAACACATCAAATTCATGGTGAAGCTAGGGTGGAAGAACAGATAAATCATTGACGCTCTGAAGCACGTTTATGGGGACAATGCCTCGAAGAAACAGCAACCTACAAACAGATAAGGCGTTTTAGGAGTGGAAGAGATGGGGTTGAAGATGATCCCCAGTTGAAGATGTAAAGAAAAACTGCTTTGACATGGTTTAAATTGCATGGGCCTTAGTTTTACACAGATGAACTTAAAGGCCGGTATTAATGCTTGCAGAAGTGTATTGACCTAGTTGGAGCATATGTGGAAAATAACATCATAACTTAAACCATTGTTTTCCAACTATCCTTTTTCCACAACATTTTTGAAGCACACTCGTACAATGTAATACGATATATAAAATAACGATACATCATATATCACCCCAATTGTAGGAATACATTAATATAGAATCGAACGAAGTTTCACATTAACAATATATCAATCACGTCTTGTAAGGCATTTTGATATGATAGTACTATAAGCAGCTATTCAAATCTCGTTTATACCATCTCGCTGATGTAAAACACTAAAGTAAATACCCCTTTCCATATTTTGAATACGCTGTTATATGTATTTTTATCTAATTTACTTGAGGGAAAGGGAAACAAGGCATAGTAAATTCTTGGACTAGGAAACAATTCTAGATTGGATATCGAAACTTTTCATGAGAAAAGTTTACTGAAAGAGGGATCAGACAAATATTTAACTTCTGAAATCCTATCTTGACTGATGATCTGTATAATTTGACAATAGAGAAGAAAACATCCTTTGAAATTTTGAAACATTCATATCAAAATATACTACACTTCTTACATAGTTATTTGTACAAAGTATCTTTATGTAAGAAAAGAAAATATGAATAAACCTTTCAGCTTAATAAAAGTCAAAATTTCATTATAATGCAAAAACCTTTCTTTCAACAAGAACCCAATTAAAATGTACTCTGAGGGAGTCTATACTGAATGTTATCTGAAATAGTTACCAAAAGTATATTCAGGGTGCTAAAATTGGTACATTTTTAGAAGTGTCTAGCACTCGTTCTCCATACAGATAAAATGAAGTCTAAGAAAATATATCGCCATTCGTGCATATGAGCTCATAACGTTTGAGCTATGTTATACAGTTGGCTAAGTATTTTTATTTATTTATTTGGCTATTCCATCTTTCCACGATGTAGGGTAAAGAGTATTGATGGGATAGGACATGCTTGAAATACTGTCGACGAAGAGCGAGATATACACCGAAAAAATATATCAGTGAGGTACTACCAAATGAAACAGTCTCAGAAATTTGTATAGCAGGGAAATACATACATATAGAAACTTTTATGTGCCTAAACCGGAACGATCTCTGAAAAAAAAAAATAACGAAAAACAATTAATAGTCAAAACATGACTCAGGAGAAAATTGTGAAAATGATTTGGTTTTAGGAAATATTGGATTTGATTCACTGGTGAAAATACCTCGAATACTAAAGCCGTGTAGAATTCCATCTCTAAATGTTGATGTCAATGGAATAATAGTGACGGACTCTAAAGCAGGAAAGCGATCCGATTATGTTGAAATTGAATAGTTTACATGTCAATTTTATGATCAGTTTCGGATCTCAAGTAACATATCAAGTATATTTCTGGATAGTTTTTCACAATGACAAGTTATATTCCGGCATTTAGTTCATTTTTCATACATATGTATTTACACGCACACGCACACGCACACACATTCTCACACACACGCTCACACACATACACACACATAGTATATATATATATATATATATATATATATATATATATATATATATATATTTATGTATATATATAGTGCATATATAAATACACGTACAACCCTGTGTGGTTGGCGTAAGATTCTATTACCTAACTCCTAATATTTTTCTACATTTATGATAAGTCTTCCATTCGGTTTCGATTACGACTGAATGCACTTTGCATTCGCCACATTCGGAAAAGTAATAAATAGTACAATATGTTATTTATTGCTGCTATAATTATGAAAATGAATGTGCAGAGACCAGCTTTGGAGGTTTGTGGTTCGTATTCTATCATCGTCGCTGTGTTAATGTCTGTAAGTAAGACACTTACATCTGGACGGCCCAGTTCATCTACCTCCAAAACTTATAGATACCAATACCCCCCCCCCCCCCGCTGGTGACATGGAACAATCCATTTTAGAATGCTTACATTTAAATTAAAACAGTCCAACATAAATTCTATCTCAGAATGTCTTCACCTAAAACATCTGGACCCCCCAACTGACACCACGGACGTTCGAGCCCCGGCCAGTGGTCTTTCCTCGGAAGCGTCCAGTGAGGACGTAATAGCTGCTTTGAGATCTTTCCCAGGTAGTAGAAGTGGCAGAGTAGACGGCTTGCACTTCGGTCACCTCAAGGACCTTATCTCGTCTCACTCAGAAGAAGAAGGGGCCCAATTGCTCCTGGCGTTAACAGCAACGTCTTCCGACGACTTGCAGCCAAGATAGTTAGCAAGTCAGTCAAAGACGACCTGAGTGATGTGCTAAGCCCTGTCCAGTTCGGAGTGAGAATCAAGTGCGGAGTTGAGACCGCAGCTCATGCGACAAGACATTTCCTAGAGGACGCGCCTCCTTAGTACCACCCACCCCCACTTCCTCCTGAAGTTGGACATGACACATGCCTTCAACAGAGTTAGACGGGATCACGTCCTAGAGACGTGTCTCAGACGAGCCCCCTACATTTATCCCCATCTCGTTCACCTCTCGTACGGAAGATCCTGTTCACTCATGGCCTCTGACAACAGGGTTACTTCCGCCACGGGTGTCCAGCAGAGAGACCCTCTCGACTCGATTCACTTTGCGCTGGCAATCGATAACGTTGGCAGCTCGGTCCGGTCACCCAATAACGTTTGGTACCTGGACGACGCGACCCTGGGTGGGCCGGCCGAGACGGTAGTTGCGGACATTCGGCAAATCATCCCAGCTCTAAACCTCCTCGGACTTGAGATCAACCCATCAAAGTCTGAGCTGACAAACCTCAGCTACGGAGAGGCCAAATTCCACAACGCTGTACTCATCACCCATCCAGTCCTTTCCGGGGCTCAGATAACACCCAAAGACTCCACATGCGCTCTCGGCTCTCCAATTCTCTCGAAAGTCATAATAGAATGCCAAGCATGCAGATTTGTCCCGAATGGCAGAGAGGCTGCGTCTCAATGACGCTCAGCCACCGCTCTTCCACTTGAGGAACTGCTTCACCCTCCCATGCGTGGTGCACCATGTCACTCCACGGAGATCTACTCGGTAACTCGACGCCCCCATCCGAGGCTGTGCAGAACTCATCTGTAATGTTAGTTTCGACAACGCCGTCTGGCAAAAAGTGAAGCTCCCAACGATGTTCGGAGGCCTCGGCCTCGGATCAGCTTCGGATCTTGCTCTACCTGCCTACCTTTTCACAATCTTCCCCCAGTCGCCTTCTCGTCAACGAAGTTCTAAGCCAGACGGCCGAACCTGATGTAGCTCCAGAGTTTGAATAGGCTCTAGCCGACTGGACAGGCAAAGGCCTCCCTGTCCCCCAGTATACAAATATCCAACGTAACTAAGAGGACATCAAATACAGGTCTTCTTTCAGGAGGATCGAGTCTGGCTTGCACCACCACCTCGCCTGCCCCCTCTCCACTTCACAGCCAAACAGCGGCGCGTGGCTCAATTCGGTGCTCTTCTCGTCAACCGGTACCCTTCTTGAAAACGAGTGCGCTCGCACTGGAGTGGCCCAACACCTCATAAATGCCGTTGGGGGGCGGTCATTGACAAATTCCCTCATCTGGTACGCCACATGTTATGACACGTTCTCCGTCTCCAGCTTAGTCGTTTCAGTCACAAACCCCGGTATGTGGCCTTCGATGGTGAAGAAAGGAAGACCAACAGCTACCGGTTATTGTCCGGCCGCTTCCTCTTCGCACCGGTCACCGTCGAGACCTTAGGCGTACTTGGACCCCTTACTGGAGAGCTTCTCCGCAAGATCGGAACATCTGTGGCCCGTCTGAGGAAGGAGCCCCACGAGGTGGAGTGGTTTTTGTAGCGGGTGTCGCTGGCCATCGTCCACGGGAATGCTATTGCGGTCTTGTCCGCGGAGCGCAATCTCATTAACGCCGCACTCTAGGCCCAGAGCCCAATCACTCTCACCCTCACACACTCCATTCTTCTGTGACACTAGAGCCCTTGCCTTTCCCTTCCTTTCCTGTTTTTTAAAAATGTTTTCTTATTTTACATTCCATTCTTTCTTCTCAATGTAAATTTTTTTCTTTGTCTATTAAACTGTATTTACATGATATATTTTTACATAGAATAAAGTGAACTATTTACTTTTTGTTAAAGTGTGTACGAAACACCCGCTTAGTTACATATTTTTTTTCAAGATTATCTTCAAACCATAGGTAGAATATCTCATGAAAAATATGGTAATGAAATATTTCATCTAAACAGTAGCAGCGGTGTAAAACAAGCTACTCGTTGGGTTACAGTTTATTGCCCACGTGGAAAAATATTCTCAGAATAGATAAACGTGCTTAAACATACATTTATATCATCTCACTTTAAACCTCAGAAACCAATTATATTGTTGATATGTATGGTTTCCCTTCTTCAGAAATTATTGGCTTATTAGATTTAAAATAATTGTTTCTACTTTTGGCACAAGGCCAGCAATTATCCCAGTGCATTACTGGTACTTTATTTTATCGAGCCCTGAAAATTAAAATAATAGTAAAATAATATATCGAACACGCTTCTCTGAAAAATAGAATTATAATCTAAAATGTAAGTTAATGCAATAAACAGGTGGATTAGCAGTATCGGTAGAGGGTCGGGTGCCAAGCTTTGACGCATAGAGTTACGACCCTTTCCATTCTGAGTTCAAATCCCGCCGAGGTTAACTTTGCCTTTCATCCTTACGGGGTCGATAAAATAAAGTACCAGTAATGCACTGGGTAATTACTGGCCTTGTGCCAAAAAGTAGAAACAATTATTATGGAGGTAGTGAGAAAAATATTAATGATTTCTTCTTCGAGCATAAGGCTACCAAATTTGGGGTAAGGACTGGTGCTTGATTTTATCAAACCCGGAAGAATGAAAAGCAACGTTGACCTTGGTGTGAGGGATTTGAATTCGGAATCTGCAGAACTGGAAAAAAAAAAATACCGCGAAACATTTGTCCGACGATCTAACGATTCTGTCCATATATTTTTCTCAAATAAAAATCGAATATTCCCTGGAGACGGGAAATATTAGACAGCGGTGTCTGCGAGAAAACAGTGCGCTAAAGAGGTTCTGGTAAATAGAAAAATCAAATGAATATGCTCAGGACACACAAAAACAATATGGTGTAGGACAGAACAAAGGAGGGTCACAAAATAAGAAAACAGTTACTGTGGAGGTCACAGAATGTGACGAAAGAGCTTTGACAATATATAAACAACCATCCGGTTATCGAATCAAACAACCAACCGGAAATTTATAATAAACTAAAGTGAAAACAAAAAGGTGCGTGTGTTTTTATTGGCAGCATGGACCTCCCAAGTATAACTATAGGTGGGTCAGAAAAGTTCCAGGACTGATGTAACAAAAGATTTATTTCAAACCCAAACTTCACAATAAGAGTTTTCTCCTTCAAAGTAATCCACATGGAGTCTAATGCACTTTTCCATCCTTTTCTGCCACGCTTGCATGCACTCCTGGAAGGATTCTTCCGGGATCCTCCGCAGTTCTGTCGTCACGGCCTTTTTGATGTCGTCTACGTCTTCAAAACGGGTCCCCTCCAGGTTGTACTCGAAGATCCATGACTCATCACCGGTGATGACTGTCCCTAGTTTGGTTTCAAGACGCTCGAGGATGTCCTGGCACACTTGCATGCGTCGACTCTTCTGGTCATCGTTCAGCAGTTTTGGCACCATCTTCGCGCAGACTTTCCGCGTGTCCAAATCTTTAGTGAGAATCTTCCAGACGCTGTCCCGATTCATACCCAGCTCATTTGCCATCAGTCGAACAGTCAGCCGACGATCGCTACGCACCATCTGCCTGACGCGCTCAAAGTTGACCTCAGTCCTGGTTGTTGAGGGCCTTCCGCTCCTGGGGTCATCTTCCACGTCCTCGCGTCCTTCTTTAAACCTCTTGCACCACTCAAAAACACGTGAGCGTCATCTCCATACACTTGCTGCAGCAATCCCAGTGCTTCTGACGGAGTTTTCAAGTTTGTACGTTGCTCTGTGCTCATTGCTTGACGACCTGAAACAGAGGACATGTATATAAAATTATGAAGAAAAAAGTTTGATCGCTGCAGAGAGCTAAGATTATAGTTACATACTCCAGGGGGATTACTTTGAAGTAGAAAACTCTTAGTGTGAAGTTTTGGTTTGAAATAAATCTTTTGTGACATCAGTCGTGGAACGTTTCTGACACACCTCGTATATATATATACTACAAATGAGAGTTTATGTGTGTCTGTGTATCCCAAAACTCCGAACCGGGGCATTCTAGAGAAAAACAGTTTCCATTTTCGAAATCTGCGCCCAAGGAGAATGTTTTGAGTTATCAAAAAATGTAATTGTTACGAGATATAAATCAACTTCAAGATCGCCAATATTGAATATCTTTAGAATCCAGAACTGTCAGAATAACTCTCTCTAAATCTCTCTCTCTGTACTTTACGATTTTTCCCTTCTGTATATATCTTTACCACACTCTCTCACTCACTTTCTTTATCTTCTATGATGGTGATGATGTAATGGTGGTAGTGGTGGTGGTATTGGTGGTGATGGAGATGGTGGTAATGGTAATGGTGGTTGTGGTTGTAGTTGTAGTAATGGTGGTAGCAGTAGTGGTAGTAGTAGTAATGGTTGTGGTAGTGATAGACTTCTGTGAATGTTTTGAAGTTCACTACACACATGAGAGCATATTTTGGTAGAGACGAACAATCAGAGCAGATCACACAGAATCTATTAGGGACAGAAGACTTCCTGTAGATACAAAGGGAGTTATTGATATATGTCCCAATACACACGATAGTGGAATCATTATTCCATCTCATAGAAAAAGTGTTCCCTGATCTTGAATATCAGTTCGCAAATCACAAGTGGCTCATTGAAAGGGCTATATTGGCCCCGAGATATGTGACTGTGAAATTGGTAAATCAAGAGCTGTTAAAAAGAATTTCAAAGGTTTCGAAGATCTATCGATCTGTCGACACTGGTGGAACGGTCGGAAGCTAACAATTACTTGACAGAGTTCCTCAACACTTTAGAACCACCAAGAATGTCCTTTCCCTCTCATAATGTTATTGAGGAATTTGGACGACCCAAGGCTATGCAGTGGCACTCAATTGGTTGTGAAAAATATATATGCACACGTGATTCACGGCACCATTTCAACAGGAAGTGGAGGTGGAGAGGATATGTTCCTTCCAAGAATTCCTTTTATCTCCACTGATGTCCCATTTCAATTCAAAGAACTTCAATTTCCAGTGAGTCTTAGTTTTGCCATGACCATCAACAAATCACAATGACAAACATTTTTGGTTGTCGGTTTACACATTGATGAGATCTGCTTCACCCGTGGTCAGCTTTACGTTGGATGTCTTCGTCAGGGGGATTATCCTTCAGGTGAGACTGCGTCTGGCATGGAATAAAAAAAAATTGAAATAAAGGCATACTATTTTGATTATTTCCCAGGAAGGTCGGGCTACTCGGCTAGTGTATATATATATATATATATATATATTTTAATATAGATGAGATTCTACAGGACTAGAACTGTTTCATTCTTTAGAAATCATCAGGAATCTGATGATTTCTAAAGAATGAAACAGTTCTAGTCCTGTAGAATCTCATCTATATTAAAACTTTTATACTCTGCAATGTATTGAGTACCTTACTTACTGTGGTTACCTCCGATTCAACCCGGAATAACGTATATATACATATATATATATATATATATATATATATATATATATATATATATATATATATATATGTATATATATATATATATATATATATGTATATATATATATATATATATATATATATATGTATATATATATATATATATATGTATATATATATATATATATATATATATATATATATATATATATATATATATATGTATGTATATATATATATATATATATATATGTATATATATATATATATATATATATATATATATATATATATATATATATATATATATATATATATATGTATGTATGTATATATATATATTGTAGGCACATTATAGACAAAAAAAGGGAAACATATTTGTAAATATATATTTAGTAATAATGCATGAATGTAGAAACATGAATATAGTACAGTACGTATGTATGTATAGATACGTACCACCTGATGAAGGCGTAGTGGCATACAGTGTTCCTTAGGCAGTTTAAACCTGGCAAAACCCATCCTTTCTCTAGGTGTGAGCATAGCCGATTTCTTCCAGAGAACAAGAGGAAGAGAGGGAGCGAGAGAGAGAGAGAGAGAGAGAGAGAGAGAGAGAGAGAGAGAGAGAGAGAGAGAGAGAGAGAGAGAGAGAGAGAGAGAGAGGGGGAGAATGAGATATAGAGGAAGAATTGACTCTGTACTGGATGGTATTTTTTGTACCATCCTCGAAAGGATATAAAGCAAAATTGATCAGAAAGTATTCTATTCGACGTTCTGACGACTCTGCCAATTTGCTGCCAAGAGAGTACATATGAGTAATGTATATAAAATGTCCCGCAGGTCATACGCATATGTCTCTTTCAAGTTAAGTACATATCGACATACGACCGGCTGGTTGAAACGGAACCCAGTCGTAAGTCGTACATGTATTCTAAAACCATTTCCTATCACACCCAACTTCCTCAGGCAATGTAAGAGTAGATTAATTTTCACTTTAAGTTTCAAGAAACATACATATGCACAAGCTTTTGTACGTATAAAGGATATTTTTCTTTCGAGTTTTATTAATATAGTTAGTTTCGTTCAACAATTCAGAGTTATCTTAGCATATGATTATGTTCTGGTTATATTTTGACAAGATCGCTGTGAATAAATAACAAGATACTTTTGAATGTATGTTTAATGATGGCTAAAGAAAATATGAAAGAAAATTACTGTAATTGATTTAAATTAATGTTAAACGAAATAAGATGATGGCTAATGTACAAGCTGGGAAGGTCAAGGAAAATCGAGGGTTCAAGCATACTTAATTATTAAATTGAATATAAATCCTGTTATTTTTTCGGGTACTTTACTAATATATATATATAATAATAATAATAATAGTAATAATAATAAATTTGAAGACTAAAATCCAAACAGGCTCGATAAGGTTAAATATATATCAGATATATAAGAACTGTAGAGCAAATATTTATAAATCAGAATGGAGGCAGTCAAAACCAGTTAGACCATTACTCACCAGGTTTCGATACATGGGGTAGCAGAGTGGGTAATATGGTAATATGAAACATTCGGGATCCGACGACTGAGCTCCTGCCGTTTCAACAGATGGATCCGAAACCCTAGCTGTTGAAACAGCCGCAGCTCAGCCGTCAGGGTCCGGAATTTTTCATATATATATATATATATATATATATATATATGTGTGTGTGTGTGTGTGTGTGTGTGTGTGTATATAATTACATAATGATGTTTCTTGCAAGAATCATCTAGTTTCTTGAAACCTTCGGCAATGAAGTAATTACATTGTGTTGTTTATTATGCAATTTAATAGCTCTGTACAAAACAGAGAGCACTCTTTTTTCTTTACCTTTTCGACAGAAATACGTAACACACACACACACACACACACACACACACACACACACACACACACACACACACACACACACATATATATATATCAGGGGCAAATGGTCTATGGATGCAACGCATGCACTGCATACCATGCCCCCCCCCCGGATAAATAATAATTTTTGTGTCATATAAAATTAATTATTGATAACGTTCACTATCCTCATTGCACTCGTGATATTCTTTTTTTTTTATATTTCTCGTTCCTTCATATCTTAGGATAATTTGTAAGCAAGCGATATTATTTGAAAAGCATTGGACTAATTGCTTCTCATATCTGCCTTTGAGCAAAGGAGTGGCATTCAAAAGCAATTTTTATCTTACTTGCCTTCCATAAGAAAAAGCAATGCTTTTAGTTTCGTAAATATATTAATCTTTTTCCTATTGAGCAGGGAGCAAGAGAGGTTGGCGAGAGATAGTAAAAAACAAAGTCAAATGAAGAATATATTTTGCATGCCTACCAGCCAAATTGAAGCAATGATGTTTTTATTGCATTTTTGGACAGATTTAGAATAATTCCTGATTCTGATTTATTTCGTACGATTAAGGTCACCAAACGTTCCGTATATAGAGTATATACGGAACGTTTGGTGACCTTAATGTTACATCAAAAGTTCCCTTTTTACTGTTTTAAGGCTCGAATTCAGTTATGTGACCATTAACTTAGAATTTGGTATTATCATCCCACTCGATTTCAGAGGATTTCTTTTTCTTGAGCTATCAACTAACCAAACTTCCAAGATGCTGGCAATCTACTCTTTTCCCTACGATTTTTTTTCGCATGTTATCACTGAACAGGACTTCCAAAACAATCGGAAACGACTAGATTTGTAGAAAAGATGGGGTGGGGAGAGACCAGTGGAGTTTCGCAGATCGTCACACTTCTCACGTTTGGTGGGAAATAATTATCTGTCCTCGATTTTTTTCTGGGACCCTTAGATGCTTGCAATATACTTTTTCCCCGAATTACGGTTAGGGTTAGGTTTAGGGTTAGGGTTAGTTTTAGGGTTAGGTTTAGTTTTAGATTTAGGTTTAGGGTTAGATTTAGGTTTTTTTTCGGGAAAAAAGTTGATTGCAAGCATTGAAGAGGTCCAGAAAAAAATCAAGAAAAGATAATTATTTCCCACCAAACGCGAAAGGTGTGTAGATCTATGAAACTCCGATGGTCTTTCTCCCCATTTCACTCTACTTTTTTTTCACATCTAGTCGTTTTCGATTGGTTTGGAGGTCATATTGTTGATAACACGCGAAAAAAGAAATCGAGAGAAAACCCCCACCTTTATCCAGGAAAAAAACTTCATTTCCAGAATCTTGGAGGGTAGATTAGTTGATAGAACACAAACAACCCAAGGAAAAAATGTTCACTCTGAAATCCAGTGGAATGTTCTATAAATTTACGAAGAATTGTCTTCCTGAACTTAGAGCGAAAAGGAGTAACCGGCAAAGTTTGTTTTTGTGATTAAAAAGGTAATGCTTTCATCCATTTATTCATTCCAATGCTTTAAAATTTAGTTTTAAATATTTTAAATTATTGGAAACGTTCCATCTTTGGATGTCTATATAAACATATTGGATTTGGATGGATTGAAATGCGAGTTTATGCTGCAGATTTTGCAAAGCGTCAAGCATCCAGTAAGTCGCAGACATAATTGTTTCTACTTTAGGCACAAGGCCAGCAATTACCCAGTGCATTACTGGTACTTTATTTTATCGACCCCGTAAGGATGAAAGGCAAAGTCAACCTCGGCGGGAAAACATAATACGAGAACTTCAATTAAATCAAGTTCTAGCAGAAGTAACATTACTACGTTTTATTCTGACCATACCTGCCACATCTGCTTCTTGTGAAAGATCGTTTTCTTTATTAAAGCAAGTAAATAATTATATGAGGTATTCTTAAAGTGAAGATAGATTGAGCAATTTGGTCCTCATTTCCATAAATAAAGACCTTTTGAAGAAGGTGAAGGTAGAGTATGGTGCCGATACATTTTCAAGAGATCGATGAACTTGCCAAAAAGAAGAAACGAAGAATTGAATTGATTTACGAATGAATGTTAAATATTTCATTATTTGTGGGTTCTATTATTTACTCAAATTTCTCTTGTGACCAATAAGGCCTGTCATCAGGGTGTTACTAATGGGGGGACATCAAGTCCAGTGGAGAGGAGTATCAAGCTGGAGCGTGGACAATTGGTAGAAGTTCATTAAAATTAGCTCATATCACATTCACAAATAGGGCACGGACACCACCGAATAATTTTTCAGGGAGGGTGGAATAAGGCTCCCACACCCCTACTCGCCGTCTTGGCGATTGGACTGCATGCTCTGCTTTCCAAGTAATCTAATATGCAGGAATAAAAACATTACAGAAAATACGAATTTCCCTGTAAATTGAAAAAAATAATAAACATCTTTATTCGTTGTTTGGATCTTATTGGTCCCTCATCAGAAGTCATGTACATCATCTGCTCAACCACAAGGAAACGTACTATATATATAGGACGATAGAAAGTTACTGTAGCAATTTTTAATCATCCTAAATATTACGGGTTTTCTATTCATTATAAAAAAATGTCGTGGGCAGCTCCCACGACATTTCTCAGGTTTCTCTGTGACCTCCCTCCCGTACGGATTCTCCTTGATCGAAAATCCGGAAATATTTGGTATCATTATAAATTGCTAAAGTAACTTTCTATCGTCCCCACTCTTTTATTTCACTTCTCTGTGTTCTTTTTATTCTTCTACTTTCTTATTACTTTGGCATTTTTACCAAACACGCATTGTTGGACTTCTTAATAACCAAACTTATTTCTTAGTCGTATTTGTATCACATATTCCACAATACTTCAGACAAACTACACACACACACACACACACACACACACACACACACACACACACACACACACACACACACACACACACACACACACATATATAGTGTGTGTATGTGTTCTTGATTTTGAAGATAGTAGGGTGAGATTTGAAAGAAATGTAGCTGCTATCTTTAGCAGGTGAGACTACCACATAGAGACTACTTTGTTGGGTCGTGCAATACGAGTGTATTCGATAGTAGTCAAATGCTGTGGATTTATTTGGAACCGTGCTTTAGGGGTTAGTATTGGTAAATGTGTGAATGTGTGAATGTGATAGTGTTGTAGGTGATAGTGGTTGACTTGTTTGTGATGAAGATGGTGGGGCTACTGATATCATTTTCCTTTTTAAGAAAGAATGGGGTGACGGTAATAATAATATTTAT
>OZ024741.1:200696553-200716553 GCA_964016885.1 Eledone cirrhosa
AGGTTAACTTTGCCTTTCATCCTTACGGGGTCGATAAAATAAAGTACCAGTAATACACTGGGATAATTGCTGGCCTTGTGCCAAAAGTAGAAACAATTATTATCAGTTTCACGCTTGAGAGTGGGGTGTGGGGGACGAGCTTTCGGGTATAAGTCCTTCATCAGGAGAAAAGTGGGTAGGAAGAGAGTTCCGAGGGTGTGTGGGGGTGTGCTGAAAAGACATTTAAAAAAATGATTTTAAAAAAGGGGGGAGAAAGGGGAGGAAAACATTTTTTTTAGAGAGTAAAAAAATGTTTTAAAAATAAAAAGAAACAAGTGGTGAACGTGTGTGAGGCGTGTAGGGGTGGTGGTGGGTGGAGAGGGGAGAGGGATACGGGGGTCCGAGCGGGGAGGGCGAAGGTAGTGTGTGTATGTGTGTAGGTGTACGTGTGTATGTGCGTGTCGATGGAGAGGGATCAGATGGGTGGGGGAGAGGGGGCGTGTGGAGTCCGGAGGCTGAGTGTGTGTAATGTGAGGAATATATATATATATATATATATATATATATATATATATATATATATATATATATATATATATATATATAATGAAAAATTGAACAGGGACAGAACAGAGAGGCAGTACGATAAATGTTTATTAAATTCACGCTCAGGAGAGTGGGGGGTATATATATATATATATAGTTCAACTACACAACGTGTGTTTTCGTCCATCATGCGGTCTCGACAAAGAAAGAGTATTTATAATTTCTTAGTCATTATACCCTTATTTTTTGAAGAATTAAAACTCCCCTGAAGAGTATTGCTGATTCTTCAATTATTGGTTATTCTAATAATAGGTTCTTCCGCAAATGAAACCATGGTAGAGAAATCTTTATACAAGCGAATATAGATAGAATATGTTTTTGTCTATCTGGCGTGTTACCCCATAAGAGTTTTTTCTCACTTAAATTTAATGTACAATATTGCTTTTCTGAGTGATTCCACCCAGTGAGATGTTTAAGTATTAGAGACTAATTCACCTTTAATATATATATATATATATATATATATATATATATATATATATATATATATATATATATATCGAAACTCAATTAGAAGTATTCACCGTATTTTTTACTACAGAAAATAGTCTAATAACAGTGAATATAAGACCCGAGGACGGAAGAAATTTGTATCAGCAAGCGTGGGAAATATTAAAGCTAGTTGTGCATTAGTTTGGAAAATGGGATAGTCGTGGTTGGACCACCTTTTAACGTAGGTCAGCTCAAGTAGGATTCAGTATTGGAATCAACGCAAACACTTCATATTTCTGCACTCTCACACCATTATACTAAATAGAACAGGTTTATCACTCATCAATATGTGCTGTCTATATGGATCGGAAATTTGACAGGTTTGGTATAATGTTGGTGAGAAATGTCCTGTAGTATATTTAGTTGCATACTTTTACGTTCTGAGTTTAAATCCCACCCAAGTCAACGTTACCTTCCCTCTTCTTGAGATTGTTGAAATATAATACCACTCGAGCAATCGGCTTTATCTAATCGACTATACCCTCTCCCCCCACATACATACCCAACAAAATTGTGTCCTAGCATCTATGTTAGAAACCTACATTTCTAAATTATAAAAGCGCTGCGAAATGTTAGAAACGGTGAATCAAAGAACTAAACAACTTAAAATATTTAATTTTCCCTCTTTACATTCTCAGTTCAAATCCCTACCTCATCTTCCATCCATTTTTTTGGTGAGGCCGAGGTCGGCAAAATAAATATTTCAAGCAAAAATAAAATTCAGTAACAATGTGAACCGATTGAATTTGATGTACTTCAACACAAAATAATTTGCCTTACGTCTAGTTAAAAAGAAACCTTTATTTCCCATTTTTGAAAGTGTTTACGAAAATAATAACATAACTAGCATCAGAAGTAACAGTAACATTCGTGGCAACAATAAACTCGGGAAAAGCAAAGCAGAAACAATAACATAAGCACCAGAAATAATAAATACCAGCAATTTTGATTATGGCAATAACAACAAAAAAACAACAGCAACAACATAATTACAATTTGTGTAATCAGCGACACGGCCGAACGCCAATGAAAGTTGCCGCTACTTTTATCAGTCATTTGACGTCAGAGTTAAAACGTCTGGGAAGTTGATTAAATATTAATTCTACTCTTCGAAATTTCTAAACCTCTTGCATTCAAGATATCTCTTCATTTATTTGTTTGTCGGTTTCTTCAAATGCTTTTAACCTCGCTAGTCTACCGACTCGAACTTTGATCCGTTTATCTCTAATTATTTCGTCTTCCGCAGCTATTTTTAGTTTAATCAGAAACATAATATTATTTTAAGTCGTCAGCCTTCTGCTTTGATATTGCTGAAGAGTCAGATCAGATAAATGCCAGGATGCAATTACGTTATCACATTAATATAAATTTGCCTCGACACCTGATACAATTGGCTTGCAAGAAGTAAACTATATACAAGTACATTTAAGTACACACGTATACATACTTATGTGAAAATCAAAATGTAACAGCCACCTCTATCGGTATCGAACACATACTAAATGTTGTATAAGGCTAACACTACTAGTTTCACTATAAATTTAAGCTTAATCTTGAGAACTTTTAAACTTAAATAATCAATAATTTAACCAGAAAATTACGAGTAACTGTGTTAAGTATATTAATCATTTTTCATTTGTGTAAACGAGAATTGGAAGTTCGATGAAAAATGCTAACATCAGTCTTGCAATAATAAATCAAATCTACTCAGCGATTGACAATAATACCCTTCCAGTTATCTTCAATAGTACGGTGAGGACCACAACACGCATGAATATGGGAACATCATTTGAGTACAACACTTCATTAAGGATCAAGAAAGGCAACGCAAACTTTGGACTGGATTTTCTTAAGAAAGATAAAGAGGAGAAAAAACTCCTATTTATCAGGATGCTTATTCATATAAATTAGACTCTATAACAAGCTAACATGATAAAAAACCTCAAACAGGATCCGGCCTATACAAGCTGGGGTCGAAACTAAATGAAACTGTAAAGTCGAAAATAACTAAGCTACACAATAGGTGTGAAATCCTTTTAATATCCTGAAGTATCACGTTACAAATGAGTCGTCATTTACGGGCTTTGACTAAAAGTAAGCAAATATAATATATAAAACAGTCAGTGTCACGTCGAGATTTATGATATACATTTTGTTTTATTTTTTACATTAATAATTCCAATCTTCGCTTAGAACTTATTCTAGGAAGCAACACTGATAGTCATTTGAGAAGGAAAAAGACTCAAGATTCTTAATTGCACAAACTAAGAGTCACTGCTCTCTAAAAAAGTAAAATTTCAAAATTTTGACAACTTACGCAGCGTTATATCTTTTATCAATGACATTTGATTGGCACCATGTACTTTGATGCAAAGAGAATTCTTTAAAATAACTTAGACCTCCGTTATCTTTATGGCAGAATTTTATGTATTATTATACTTTAAATTTATTAGAGAACTAGCAGAGGTACCCGGCAATACCCAGGTATTTTATGGAAGTAACAATAAAGTTTTGCACAAATTACAAAATATTTGACCATTGAAATATGATTGCTGAATTTTAATTGAAGTAGGAATTATAGCAGAATATTTATTGTCACTCGTTCAAAGCAAATCATCGAGATAAATATATCATTAGTTTTGTCCAGTGGAGCTTTTTTTAAAAATATTACTCCCTATTACAGCCAGCATATATAATGCTTCACACTTGGAAGAATCATTAGGCATGTTGTCAGTGAAAAGGACATGGCCAAAAATACATTTGGATGTTTTTTTTATTTATCTTTTTGTTTTGCACAATCATAACCTCTGAAATTCAAATAACATGTGAAGACTATTTTAAAAACCATAAATAAAATAAAATAAAAAATAGACTTAGCATTGGTTTAAGAATGAATGAAGCATTTACTTCCTCATTCCTGTAATTCAGGAAAGTGTATTTAAATTTTTACACTGTATCTTTCACCAACATTTGCCTCTATGGCAGTAGGATCATGTTTGAGAGAGATTTGTTTTCTATTTCTTTTAGGTACACCTTTTAGGTACACCTACACAGTTATAGTGGCTCCCATGACATACATACACATGCATGTGTGTGTGCGTGTGTTTGTGTGTGTACGACTGTTGGCTGTGATTTAAAATGGATTTAGCTAATATTTCTAGTAGATTGAGGTATCACATAGAACCTTTCAATTTTGCTTCATACATAAATTTAGCTTAGCTGACATAAACAGATCTCACTTCTGCTATTTTATATAACAGGAATGTCTGCATATTCTTCCCAAGTAACACTATGTAGTAAAGGTCCGACTTTAGAATTCTTTACTATATGACTAGGGAATCAAGATCTATTGTCATTGAATGAGGAATTGCGATATTGCAATTCCAAAGCCTCTGGATAAACAACATTCTTGGTTTTGCCCTGTGGTGCTACAAGAAAGAGACAATCAGGAGCATCGATGAAGAAAAGTCCTCCCCTGTCATTTTCAATGTTGTCCATGATGTTGTGGTAGGCGTATTTCTGGTCATCCAACAATCGAGGTTCATTTTTATCCACAAACTTACGGAAGGTTTAAATATGCTAGTTTGTCTCATGAAAAACTTCTTGTGCTACCTCCATTTCTTCATATGGTTCTAGAATCCGGCAGTTAGCTAATGTGCTATTCATTACCTGAACTCGATAGGAGAAGTCGCAAAGGGCTTGATTTTAAATCCTGAGGATATATTCCATATACCCCCCCATGATGTCTTCGGGCTAGTTGTAGATAGTCGTCCGACACATTGTTTTTGTACTCCTGCCTGAGTAGGTGAGCTTTATCAATTCCACATGCTGTGGTTATAGTAGCAAGCAACTGTCTTATTTGACTGGTTACTTGAGCGACTGCTGCTGCTTCTTGGCTCTTCTTCCAAAGACTATTGTCATGCAAGAATCCATGCTCTTTAGATGCGTCTCAGTATGTTGCGCACATTCTTCCCCCAAAGCATCTGAGATCCCCAAATGACGTAGGTCCTTGAACAATATGCAGATGTAGCCGTAAATAAAAATGCTCCCTGTTGTTGTGGTGGTCATTGTAAACCTGCCCAATAGCATCACTTGCCTTGACTTCATGACCTACCACTAGATGACTCTGATTCCAGGTCTTGCAATTGGTCCAGGTGTATGTTGGTATGTCAGCATATAGGAGGGATGGAGTAAATTCATCATTCTGGTAAAGTTTTTAAAAAGCAGTTAGAGTAGTGTCAGATCGTGCTTGTGCCAACTGATAAACAGTAGTCTCAGTGAAGTGCACTGTCAGTCCATTTTCTAAATGGACTGAGAGGTTGACCACTGTTGGATGGCGTTGGTGGATATCAAATCCAAAGATCTGCCAAATAACTTCATTGCTGGAGATTTATCGACCTGTCTGATACTGTTTGACCTCAACCAGCCCACCATAATTGAATTCCTGGTCAGAATCAAAGGTAGCCATGTCACTACTCTTGTTGATATATTTTGTGACATATAGAATTACTTTGACACAGCTGCAATACTCAACGTTGATATGAGCTTTTAGAAGTTTACATAACATTTTGTTTTGTGGGACCACCGATCGATTTTCTTTGGTCAGCTCTAAGTCGAATAACAGTAGAAAAAAAAATAACGCAAACATTTATCCGATAATATGATTTTCTCAGGTATTATTATGTTTGGGGAGGGTCATGTTATCCTAATTGTGCCAAAATATTAATTTAGTTCGCAATCAATGTTTATCATTGATTGACCAACAGTTAAAAATATAAATATGAATATAATTTCTCAAAGTTTCTCAAAGTTCTTTCAGCACACTTATTTTTTTCTGTGACATCTTCAGTGATTTCCTCCCGTAGTGTTTCTATAAAGTTTCTTTTTGTTTGTTTTTGATTGTTAGCTAAATGATTTATAAATGATTTATAAAAGTATAAAGATATACTTAACTCATGTGAAAACCAAACCAAACCAAACAGTGGGTGTGTTTTATTATTATTTTGGTCAACATGACCCTCCCCAAATATAACAATATGTGTTACACACGATTTCATATAAAGAAAACCTTGCAAAACAAATACATCGATTTCCCTAGGGTTTATTTGTATTATATATATCGTTAACTATAGAGAGAAGAACAGTTGAAGAACGTCCACACACACACACACACACACACACACATACATATATATATATATATATATATATATATATATATATATATATATATATATATATATATATATATATATATGATTCTAACTTAAGAACGGTGACACACATATATACACACACATGTCTCTAATTTAAAAACGCCGCCACATTCACGCGCGTACACATACACACACGTGCGCACACATACACTGTCCTATTACCACTTTTGTGAGAGAGAGAAAAAAAGAAAAGTAATATTAAGAATGGGAACAGTTAAAATGTGTGTAAAGAATATATAATTGTTTCTACTTTAGGCACAGGGCCAGCAATTACCTAGTGTATTACTGGTACTTTATTTTATCGACCCCGTAAGGATGAAAGGCAAAGTTAACCTCGGCGGATTTGAACTCAGATTATGAAGGACCGTAGCTCTTTGCTTCAAAGCATGGCGTTCGAACCTCTACCGATACTGCCAATCCACCGTGTAAAGAATCTATAATTGTTTCTACGTTAGGCACAAGGCCAGCAATTACCCAGTGTATTACTGGTACTTTATTTTATCGACCCCATAAGGATGAAAGGCAAAGTTAACCTCGGCGGGATTTGTAAAGAATAAATAATAAAAGTTATACTTCAGTATCTTACCTCCCATCCCCAATTTATCGAACACTGTTATCATTTTTTTGTTCTCTCTCTCTCTCTCTCTCTCTCTCTCTCTCTCTCTCATCCCTCTCTCTCATCCCTCTCTCACCCCTCTCTCATTTTTTCTCTCTCTCCCTCATCCTCTCTGTCTCTTTCTCTACAGAATGGAAAACAAAAATCAAAATGAGTTCTTTCAATATTCATAAGAAAATAAGAAAAATTGAATTGCAATCAATTGCTTGCTTTGCAAAGTAAAACTTTGGTTACCATTACCTTTCCAAGGCTCTAGTAAATATGTATATGTAATTCTGAGGGGTCGATCCACTAGTTACTGAGTTTTAGGCGGACACACAAAATCGAAATCTTGCATATATATATATATATATATATATATATATATATATATATATATATAGTAATAATAATAAAATTGAAGACTAAAATCCAAAGAGGGCTCGATAAGGAAAATATATATCAAATATATAAGAACCGTAGAGCAAATATTTATTAAAATAATGTTATTTTAATAAATATATATATATATATATATATATATATATATATATATATATATATATATATATACGATATTAACAAATGGAAACTATATTTATAAAACCATATTTATTTCATTATACATATTTCAAGGATACCAAGTTAAATTATGGTATGCCTTCATCAGACAAAATACAATATATATCAGTTTTATAAATAAACATTGACGTACCCTTTCAAAATGCAACCGTTACTTTTGGAAGACATCATTTTGTCTGATGAAGGCATACCATAATTTAACTTGGTATCCTTGAAATATGTATAATGAAATAAATATGGTTTTATAAATATAGTTTCCATTTGTTAATATCGTATATCTACTCCAAATACTTATCGAGTGCTTTATATCAGTTATAAAAATATTTGCTTGTTGTATCCCAACAATTTAAATAGAACTTTTGCATATATATATATAGAGAGAGAGAGAGAGAGAGTGATAGAGAGATATAGATATATAGAAAGATAACAAAACATTATGTTTATGTGTATCATAATTAATTCCCTGTATAAAAATATATTCTAGCTTTGAAATACATTGTTGTTTACAACAATAAGAGCTACGGTGCGTGGTGCAATGAAAGCAAGGAACATTGTCAAGTCAAATAAAGTATATATACACAGTTTATCTGTCTGTCTCTCCGCCCGTTTCTCTCTCACTCACTTTATCTATCTTTCTCTCGCTCTCACTCTCACACTCTCTCTCTCTCTGTGTATATATATATATATATATATATATATATATGTATATATAAAGAATTACAATTTAGCATCGGCGTAGCTGTATTCATACATGTAAGTGAATTTCCTATATCTAAAGATACACGGTGTTTAATAAATAAACATTTTGAAATCCAAGCTATGATTTGAAAGGCTGACGGCCAGCGCCGTCTAGCAGATTGCAGTAGAAGCAGTGGGGGATAACTGTCTATGCATTTCGAGCTCTGGCCCTCATGGAACTTGAAACGGGCGAAAATATATAGTGTTTTCGCCTGTGTAGGTGGGCTGATTAGCCCCATTTTTATACGAAGTACACATATACATATGTTAGAGATCACCTTCCAACGAGTTAAGTACGTTATTTGCAAATTCCATCCGACTGATCCTATACCCGCCAGTTTTTAAATCACTCCCGACCCAGCTGCACATGTCAATTCTTGGTGGAGCCTGAACTCACAACGAATAGATTCATCTTAACATCAATTTATCGAAACACAACTACTTATAGAGACATAAGGGCGACAAAAATCTGTCCGTCAATCTCATACTCCAGAAAATTTCCAGTGGACCGCAATTTTCGAGGTCTAGAAAACAAGGATTCCTCTCTTGGCAATATTCCCAAAATTTCTTGAAGATCTGCCGTAGTGTTGGTTGGTCCTGCTACGCCCGAGGTAAAAACCATAATATTCCTCTTTGCCAAGAACTTAACATACTGAGGAGGCTTAACGGGGAGAATTCTTCTATAATTAGAAGGATCTTTTTTGTGTCCCCTTTCCCTTTTGAATATCTGGATAATTACTGCTGAAGCATCGTGTATATATATATATATATATATATATATATATATATATATATATATATATATATATATATATATATATATATATATATGTAGGAGGTGAGTTTTATTGTAGTACAATAAAGCAATGCAGATATCGGATAAGTAGCACTCTACAGTTTGTAGGAATGGAGTATAAATAATATATAAGATCAAAAGATGGTTAAAAGAGTTCCATGTATTTTATTATGCGCATTTCAAAAACAAATATCATCATGCAATAACATTTGCGTTTTCGTCAGATAAAATAGGGAGACATGATATGAAGGTTAAAACACACTTGTGAATAGTGCAGTTTTAAATCAACATATCATATTATATATTATATTATATATTATATTATATATATATATATATATATATATATATATATATATATATATATATATATATATATATATCAGTGGTTGTTTTTCTTTGTGACCGGATTTTGGCGATCAACAAAGTATTATTTCCACCTCACGAGGATGGGCGTCTCTTCGAAGAGCAGAACACCATAATCAGAAGAATATTCGAAGAGCAGAACACCGTAATCAGAAGAAGGTTCGTGCTTAACCTTACCTATGCTTAACCTTAGCTATAGTCATGAATAATGAGTAATGGCCGATCACTTCACAGTTAATGAAAATGATGGAATAACGTTGTGTATAATATGTGCAAAGAAAATTCTCAGAAAGTAAAAATATAAATAAGAATCTTAGCGCATCATATTGAAATGTAACCTCCAGTGGCCTGCATCTTGCCCTATAGGGTTGGAACTTTCGGTGTATTTTGTCATATTTTCTGATTATTTTTGCTTCTGAAGAAGTTTAGCCACATTTTTTTTGCATATGTTATACACAATTTTATTCCATCTTTTTAAAGTTTTGAATTACTGTGTAATAATCGGTGAAAAGGCCAAAACTATTTTAAGGCATTATTCTTTCTTTTTCTTTGATTAGATATGCTGTGTTTACATCTATTTTTCAGTATCTTTTACCTAAAAATATTTCTCATATCTTCCACCTATAACGGCATAAACATATTGTGCTTTATATATAACTATTTGGCAATTATACATCCTCCTATATAACTCTCTACATACAAACAGATATATTTTTAACCACGCAATATATATATATATATATATATATATATATATATATATATATATATATGTATAGAGAGAGAGGGACGGAGGGGAAGAAAATTACAAAGTTATAATTAAAAACAGCATAATCCAGATGAGTGGGAATAACGTTTATTGCGTAACACTTACACATGTTTCATCATATGTATTACATATAAGTCTTTCCACTTTGAAAATTCTACATATCTAAGTAGTTGGACGCGAGTCAACTTGATTAAAATAATGAAATAATCAAAAATTAGCGCTCCAAGACTTATATGTAATACATATGATGAGACACGTGTAACCCCCCCCCCCATCTTGATTAAGGTGTTTTTAATAATAGTTTAGTAAATTTGCATATACACACTGTAAATTGTTACACTTGGAAACTATATAACTAAAACAGGAACTACCAATTGGAATAATTCGTACGTTGAGTAAACACTGCTGTAAGCGGCCTTTGATTCTTGTTGAATAATAAATTTAATTGATTACACAAACGGAATTTGAATAATCCCCCCTCTCTCTCTGTATATATATATATATACAGAGAGAGAGAAGAGAGAGAGAGAGAGAGAGAGAGAGAGAGGGAGAGAGAAAGAGAGAGAGAGAGAGAGAACGAAATCCTCTAACAATGACCCATTCGATGTGCTGATGATGGGATCATTTGACAGTGCTGATATATGCGATTTGGTGGGCATTTTTATCTTAGATACACAACGGAAGAAATTCCCTGATTTCCATACGGGTCTATATCGTGATGATGGTCTGGAACTATCGGGCCATAAAAATGGCCATGACCTTGAAACATTTAGAAAAAAACGTGATTACTGCCTTCAGTAGCCGAGACCTTAAAAAAATTACAATACCTACAAACTTCACCAGAGTAAACTTCCTGGGCGTTAATTTAGATCTACGTACACGCACATACAGACCATTCAACAAACCCAGTTAGACTCTAGCCACACACTATAGTTTTAAAACATCTTATAAATAACATCAGTAAGAGAGTATCCAACCTCTCTTCTAACAAAGCCATCATTGATAGGGCAGCACCCTACTACAACTAAGCACTGAACAACCGCGACTTCTCCGAAAGAATCAGTTACTCTCCAGATCACCACCCTACACCAAGCAAGAAAAAAACTAGGCATAAAGACGTCGTATGGTTCGCACCACCATTCGCACTTAATGTGAAGACCAATATAGGTAGAATATTCTTAGCCCTCCTAGATCTTCACTTCCCAGTAGGTCATAAATACCGACAGCTATTCAATCGTCATTCTGTGAAAATAGGCTACTCTTGAACGAATAACATTAAAGCCCACATCAATAGCAAACGCATACGGATACTCATGCAGAAGGCCAGAGGCATGCCCACTAGATCAACAGTGCAACACTCCAGCGGTGATATATCAAACAGAAGTGACCTCCATCAACCAGAACCACCAAACTGAAGTCTGGACTTATGTTGGAATGTTCGAGAGCCGATTCAAAGGCCGGTACCTGAACCACGAAACACACTTCAGGCTTCCCGACAAAAATACATGCCATCCAGGCCGCGAACCATGCGCGAAACCTCAAAAATAACGACACACAATTGGAGTATATTAGGAAAATCAACCCCTATGCAAATGGGACGAAATTTTGCCGGCTATGTAACTCGGAAAAGTGGAATATACTCTCGCAACTACCTTCAGAGAAACATTGGTTAAATACCCACCTCGACCGGTTTAGTTGCTCTCCACACGAAGCGAAATCCATATTGAGAAAATGGTATAGATCAGACTTACTGATTTTAATTTTAGGGAATCAATTTCTTTTAATAACTAACTTTGCACAAGTCACTTCCCCATTTGTAGTCTCTTTTGATAGTTACCTCCCTTTACATTATCTAAAAGACGTGTTTATTATTAGTTAAATTCGAAATTATCTGCCCTTGAAGAACTCACGTGTATTTTGTAAATTCTTAAATCAATCTGTGCAAAGCCTTTCCTCACTTAAAAAAGCTTTAAGCACAGGCATTGCTTGATATGTGACATTTTTTTCGATGAATGATATATATATATATATATATATATATATATATATATATATATATATATATATATATATATATTAAAATAACAGATTAAAGTTTAAGCAAAGAATCGCTGCTTTCACCCTTAACGGGATCTTCTGAAACTAAAAAAGTCAATCTGTGAACGCAGAAGTAAGTATTTCAGAAAACGTTGCAACCGAATGAAGACAGGAAGACGATACTTTGGTTCGTGGAAACGTTCCCTGGCAAAGAACGGGAAAAAAACGAAGATAATACGTCATTATTTGGTGCGGTGAAACACTATTACACGCAAAGACAAAACCACATTTATGGTATAAATGAAGTCGTAGACTAATATTCTGTTAGGTGGTCATGGAGACGTTCCCTGGCATTGGACGGAAATAATACGTCATTATGTGGAGCGGTGAGAACAATTACACGCAAAGACAAAATCACGTAAATGGTAGAACAGAAGTTGTAGACTAAAATTCTATTTAGGAAACCGAAAGATTCTCGGCTACAGAGTTAAGAATAAAGTAAATAAAATACAGAGGTAATTGAAATTAAATATATGCATACACGCATCCATAAACGTACATACAAAAGTATACGCGAAAACACTCGTCATGGTTATGCAAATACAAGCACGTACACAAAAAACATGCACGCACATACAGAACCCACGCAACACCAGTACCCGCACACATACGAATTTATACACCAAATACACATAAAAATATATATAAAATATATATATATGTGTGTGTGTGCACATATAATTAAATAAACGTCTATAAATATATATCTGTTATTTTAATAAATATTTGCTCTACAGCTCTTATATATTTGATATATATTTATCCTTATCGAGCCATCTTTGGATTTTTGTCTTCAAATTTATTATTATTACTATTTGGCTCCCTCGGTTGAGCAATCTATTGACTTATATTCATCATGCAGAAACAACATCTGAATATTTCTACAAAGAACATACCCGTACCTAGCAGGAAAACAAACCTAAAATTATTGAAACAGAACACAGAGGCGTTCATTAAAAGGTTGCGTTGGCGTGCCTTTTATTTCGATAATCAGGGAAAACCAGACAACAAACAGGATAAATTTGGGTTTAAAACTTATAATAACCCTCCGAGTAACCCAGCATTGCTACCCTTCGAAAAGGATGTCTTGGAACTCATACGGAGTATCAAATTTCGGAATAGGAGCAATTCCTTCCAGCAGGACCTGAAGAATAGGATTCGTTCTATTAAGGATTCTAATGCCGTGCACGTCCACTCCGACAAAACTGGCAATCTATATCAAGTGGAACGCAGTACTTATCATCAACTGCTACATAATGCTGTAATTAAGGATTACCGTAAAACTAATCGGAGCGTCATTAATGAAATCAATGATGCTGGGTTTAAAATCACCTCTGATTTCAACATCCTGGACCGGTCTGAACCTCTGGACCGTATTTCTCCCCACTTTACCCTGCAGGATCACAAATCCAATTTCCCGAACAACCCCTCTATTCGGCTTATTAACCCTACGAAGTCCGATTTAGGTAGACTTAGTAAAAGGATTTTAGATAGAATTATACCTGAAATTAGAAGTTTGGCCCCTCTTGCACCGTGGAACAATTCTTTCGCGGTGATTGATTGCTTCAACGACATATGCAACAAGGAACATTGCCGTTTTATCCAATTCGACATCAATAATTACTACTCCTCCATCACTTTACCTCTTCTTCTTAGAGCTATCGATTTCGCTAAAACACTCACAGTGGTTAAGGATTTCGAAGTTGATGTCATCCTCAATGCCCGTAAGTCGGTGATTAATTTCGACGACTTTATTTGGATTAAACAATCTAATTCGACGTGAGTATGGGCGCCAACGATTCTGCGGAGGTTACTGATCTTATCGGCCTTTTCCTTCTTTTCTCTATCAAGGAAGAATTCCCCAACGTGGGCGGTGGTTTGTACCGTGATGACGTTCTTTTGACCATGACTAAGTGTGGCCCACGTGCTTGCGACAGGTTCAGAAAAGAACTCGCCGACTTTTTTTTAAATCTTCAACCTCTCCATACAGGTTGAGGCCAACCTCTCGGTCGTTAATTACCTCGACGTTACCCTCAATTTGTCGAATGGCTTTCACTACCCGTATAGAAAGCCGAATGATACGCTTAATTACATAAGTAAGCATTCTAACCATCCTGCTAGCATAACCAAGAACCTGGCAAGAAACGTTTCTTTGAGGCTTTCCCATCTATCTACAAACGAGCATATTTTCAACGACCATTCCACATATTACAATGAAGCTCTTGCTCGGAGTGGATTTGTCGATAAGGTAGCATATACAGAGTACGAGATTAGACATAGGAAAAATAGATCCCGACACATTATATGGTATAACCCACCGTATAATATGGAGGTGGCTACACCATTAGCTAAGATATTTCTCTCCCTTATTATGAAGCATTTCCCCCAGCACATAAATATAGTAAAATATTTAATAGAAAGATTAAGATGTCTTACTCTACGACTCCTAACCTTGCACATAACACCACAGCTTCAAATTTAGCTAAATTACCTAGCCGTAGGAACACGTGCAACCCTGTAGTTAGTACTAACTGTAATTGTAGGAATAGGGTTGACTGCCCCCTACCCGGGAAATGCCTCTCTAGTAACATTGTCTACAAATGTAAGGTTGAAACACCCACGTCCGTAGGGCCTACATAGGGGTAACCGCTAATAGATTCAAGCAGCGTCTTTACATGCATACCCATTCTTTTCTTAACCCTTTAAGAAGGAATATGACGTCACTTTCAGCTTATATCTGGAGTCTAAAAGACAACCACACCCAATATAAGTTACGCTGGGAGATCCTAGTTAAGGCCCTGGAAATACTCTACGCCAAAGACCACATCTTAAACAAAAAATCTGACGCAATTTCGGCTTGTAAACATAAATTGCACAAAACTTTCCTGTATTACAGCCCCACATTATACCCTAACGGATAGTACGAACTATATGCGGATATTTTACGTCTTGATGTGTTGCTAAGTATATGTTATGTTTATACCATTACTTATTTGTATAGGTAAGTATGTATTACCTGTATGTTTAGTGAAAGTATGTATACTTTCTCGTACGTATATTTGCTTGTATATGTTATGGCGTATATTTTATATATACTGGTACATGTGCATTTGGTTCTGTGAATACGTGAGTTTGTCGTCTGTGTGAGTATGCGGGTTCGTACGTATTTAGGGTGTGTGTATATGTGTACTTTGTGTTTTGTTTGACGTATGCCTGCGAACATATGTATGTTTACATGTAGGTATGTATGCGCTTGTTATATACGTATTTATGTGTGTATATTTATAGATGTTTATATAATTATATGTACACACACACACATATATATATATATTTTTAATATATATTTTTATGTGTATTTTGTGTATAAATTCGTATGTGTGCGGGTACTGGTGTTGCGTGGGTTCTGTATGTGCGTGTTCTTTGTGTACGTGCTTGTATTTGCATACCCATGTCGAGTGTTTTCGCGTATGCTTGTGTATGTACGTTTATGGATGCGTGTATGTATATATTTAATTTCAATTACCTCTGTATTTTATTTACTTTATTCTTAACTCTGTAGCCGATAATCTTTCGGTTTCCTAAATAGAATTTTAGTCTACGACTTCTGCCCTACCATTTACGTGGTTTTGTCATTGCCAGAGAACGGCTCCATGAACCACCTAATAAAATATTAGTCTACGACTTCATTTATACCATAAACGTGGTTTCGTCTTTGCGTGTAATAGTTTTTCACCGCTCCAAATAATGACGTATTATCTTCGTTTTTTTCCGTTCTTTGCCAGGGAACGTTTCCAAGAACCAATGTATCGTCTTCCTGTCTTCATTCGGTTGCAACGTTTTTTGAAATATTTACTCTGCGTTCACATATTGACATTTTTAGTTTCAGAAGATCCCGTTAAAGGTGAAAGCAGCTATTCTTTGCTTAAACTTTAATCTGTTATTTTAATAAATATTTGCTCTACGTTTCTTATATATTTGATATATATTTATCCTTATCGGGCCCTCTTTGGATTTTAGTCTTCAAATTTTTTATTATTACTATATATATATATATATATATATATATATATATATATATATATATATATAATTTTAGTACAGCATAGACGAAGCTCTAGTATACGGCCAAGCTAGCGTGTATGCTTATTCGGTTTGTAGCTTTAGCACTCAGATGAGGTAAGACCCCAGAGTATAACATTATGTTCAGACAGTTTAGCAAATTAGATATAGCAGTCGGCAGTCCGACCGCATTACCAGAGCAACGAAAATACAGGACCCAGGAAAAGATTTTTTACTGACCCGGACATAACGCTGAGGCTGAGTGTAAAATATATAATCCACATGGTGTTTCCACAATATAGATCGCAATATCGCACGCAACGACAGCGCTAAGTTTCTGCAAATCCATGATCGACAAAATCCTATATAAATTTTAGTACAGCATATATATATATGATGGCTGCAACTCGATTTCGAGTAATGCTATCGCTTGATACTTAAGCATGAGCATAATGGACGCAGCTTTCTATTCTTGCTAGGGACTTACCTACGGCCAGCAATATCATGCATCGCAAAAATATCACATATCAAGCTTAAACCTTTTTTAAGTAAGGAAAGGCTTTGCATGTGACCAATCCCACTCTCTGAACATCGAATGCATTTGCTCCAAAAGGAGAACTGGTCTACATCATTGGATGTAAACGAAGTCACAGGTTTCTCCTAGAGAGATGTCTTAATGAAGACTAGGAGTCTCTCATCCCCTCCCCTGAGTTCCCCAGCCTTATATAGGTAAGAAAAGTATATACTTTCAGACGTTCAACCATCTGGCAGGAAGGTATACGATGCTGACGATAGCTAATAAGCTTGAAACTAGTACATCGTTCCTGTGTCAGTGTTGAACAAAAAGGTGACGTAGTTGCCTAAACACTGTACGGCGTAATTCGGGCTGTTTGTTTGTTTACAAACGAACAAACCGAGCATTATAATAAATGTTCGGTAAACCGATACGTGCATATATATATGTGTGCATGTATGTATATATACACATACTACTGTACGTCTGTATACATATATGTATGTACGTATACATACATACTTACATTTAAGTGGCCAATATGAGTGAGAAATGAAATTTCGTTTCATTCTATTCCATTCGCGCGTGTGTGTGTGTGTGTGTGTGTGTGTGTGCGTGTGTGTGTGTGTGTGTGTGTGTGTGTGTGTGTGTGTGTGTGTGTGTGTGTAATAGTTTAGACGAGTTGAAAATACAACTATTGGACATCGGCGGTAAATAATTGTTATTTGTGTTGTTTACCGGATTCTGAAGAAATCTGTACAAAAGAATAACGGAAATTATTTCTGTATTGATATAAACGTTCGTAAATCAATTAAATAAAATAATATAAATTATTCCTGGTTATTGTATTCATATATATATATATCACATATATACATATATATATTTATATATATGTATGTATATATATATTAATATTCACTCGCGCTCACAGATACACATATGCATATATACATAGATAAGTGTGTCTGTGCTAGTGTGTGTGTGCGTGCATGTGCGCACGTATGTGTGACTGTGTGTCTGTGTGTGTGTGTGTATAAAGCAATAAGTCAAGGGGTATCCGGTTGAGTGCGTGAGAAGACGTGTTGTTGGGTGGTAGCCAACCATGCAGAGCATTGAGTGGCTTCTGTTTGTCCAATTCTGTCTAATGCTACCTAATTGATTGTCGTCTTTCAGTGCTAGCGGCGACAAAAAACGAGACAGTAGCTTTGTCAATGGCGGCAGCACTTACAATAGAAGGACTTTCGCCTCACCGGAAATAAACTGTCAAACTACTATAATACTTCCGTTCTTTTTCGGTTTATACAAACATTTGGCAATTGTTTTCGGGAGCAATCATTGTATATAGCAATGAATGGTATAATATTTTTATGGAGTTATTGTTGTTAGGAGAACCGGGTTAAGTGTTCGTTATTTTCCGTTTCTTCATTTCTATATCAATCACTCACTCATTCGTTCCCCCTTTATCACTTTAGCTCTATTTCGTCTTTGTATATAAATTGCCACTATTATACACTTAAATATATCTGTCAGTGTATATGTATAGGGACATATTTTTCATTTTCATTTTCCAATTACATATGTATACTTAATAACACACAAACACACACATACATACATGGATACACACACATATATATAATATATATGTATATATATATATATATACATATATATATGTGTGTGTGTGTGTGTGTGTGTGTGTGTGTGTGTGTGTGTGTGTGTGCTCGTGTGTGTGTGTGTGTGTGTGTGTGTGTGTGTGTGTGTGTGTGTGTGTGTGTGTGTGTGTGTGTGTGTGTGTGTGTGAGTAAGATATTTTTTATGAGAAATTCAAACTTATTACATTAATACACGCAAAATATGACGGTGAAATGTAACAGAACCGCTGACGATAATCGAACCATGCAAATGTAGACCTGACAACAACACTAACCATTACCCTCAGGTGACCTATTAACTTTGCAACGTAAATAGTACTGTTTTCAAATGTCTAACTGGATTAACAGCTATTGTTTTATCTCGAATTATATCGCATGGTTATCGACGAATAACTTTTATTACTGCAAACACTATGCATATTTCAGTGACATCGTCAGGTGTACAATTGCATAAAAGTTAAGAAGAAACAGAGAATGAAAAAAAAACAAGAATGAAAAAATAAATGTTTCTTTGTTTTTGACTCAGAGGTAATTGAATGCTCTGTTGAGAGAATCCACCCAAATGACACTTTTTTTTTTCATTCTCGATTTTTTCCTTTGCCGTTTCACTGTTTCTTCCTAACTATTATGGAATTATACACTTGGTGATGTCGCTAGTTTCATACGCAACCTTACCACTGAAATGTGCATAGTGTTTGCAGTAATAAAAATTTAATGGAATACAACCTCTCCGGCCTCCTCATTTTACCCTATAATATATATATATATATACATATATGGGTCCAAACGGGTTGCAAAGTCGGGGTGGTAGTGGGGATAAGCTCCCGCTTCCTACAAAATGCCCCATACGGCGCGCGTTTCAAATAGCCTCTGACAACCTTCTCGTGGCTTAGTCTCTAAGCCCGGTAGTCCTGTTTTAAACCGACAGGACCAGTTGCTTCGGGCAGATGGGACTCGTCAACCTCATCTAGGGGAAGGAGAACTCTGATTTTAAAACCACTGCTGCCTTGTGGTATACCCAGTCTTGGGAAAGGCTAAGGGAGTAAACCCCGACAGAAAATAAGGAGCCGGAGTCCCGAAGGCGGTCTGTCATCCTAACGTCATTCCGTCAACCCCTGCAACGCCGCTGATGCCAAGCTGTATCGACATCCGACATTCCCTTGGGGGTCATCAGCCGCGAGGAGAAGAGGGGGTCTGCTGCCTGGACAACAGCTTGCCCTCTTGAACGTATCTGTCCAGGCCATGTAGCTCCACTGGAGAGGAGACTCCAGCGTCACCGCAAGGTGCACCAGGGACTGCTACTCATGGGTTGGGATATATATATATATATATATATATATATATATATCGTTTCTGAATTTGTTTAGCAAGATTCTTTATCTGAAATCGTGTGTTGAAACCGATATTGTTATACTTTGGGAGGGTCATGTTGCCAATAAGAAACACACGCACCAGTTGCTTTCACTTCAATTTAATTTATTATATATTTATAAATTTACAAATTTATAAATTTCTGGTTGGTTGGTTGGT
>OZ024741.1:200721553-200731553 GCA_964016885.1 Eledone cirrhosa
ATCTTCACGTATGAGCACAGCATTCTTTATATTAACTTTATCCCCTTAACGCTTCATAAAAGTCCAAGAGACCAGCTACGTACATGTGTGTTTAAAAATAATAAAAATAGAAATTAGAATATATGGGATTTTGGTATTCTGGTGATGAGTAAGAACATGACAAGACAATCATATAGTTAGTCACTAAGAACAAGAATTGTTCCTCCTACAGGTTTCCACATAGTTTCCGACTACCAAATTCCACATTTACAAAAAATAAAAATAAAAATAAAATTTATACCTCTCGAGTATTTGAACCACTGAAACCTGATCCTGAATCTTAAGTAATGACCGACAGCGGATAGAAGCGGCCGAAATGGAATCCATCTGAAGAGTCTTTGAAGTAACGTTACTCGCAGCTCGGAGATAAGGCAGTCGCTCCAGGTTGAGCTGCTACTCCTGTAAATGTCTAAGAAAAGAATATGACAAGACAATCATATAGTTAGTGTACTTTCGGTTATTTTTTATGAGAGTTAAGATGATGTATTTTTTCCCCTGATCATTAACCAAAATTGTGTTTTATGAGTCTGTGTTGCTAAGTAATTGTGTCTCCGGCTAGCTTGTGCTTGTGCCTGTGTTTAGTTTTGTTGGTGGATCTAGGTTGATGTTAGTGTCTTTTGATTAATGTCGGTACAGTTTAAAAGAGGGGCGGGGAAGGAAGAAAGAAGACAGGGAGACTTTAAGTGTAGATATACATTTTTGTGGGTGTAAGTGTGGGCGTTATGTTGGCGTTGTGTAATGTGATGGTTTCCTGTATTTGGTATATTATGTATTTATGTCATAAGAGTGGGGTGTCTTCTGTGTAAATTATTTCATTCGTATTGTGCGTTTAAGGTGTTATAAGTGTGGGTGTTGTGTAAACATAGCTTAATGGAGTGGTTCTCTAAGGTATGTGCATTTGGATGAGTTATTTCATTAGCACTTTAGGAGGAGGGGTGAAAATTTATGTCTGGTTATGTAGTATCAGGATATTTGTCATTACGTATGCGTGAACCTACGGTAGTATAGCTGGCGCATTGGTGTATTTTTTATGTGGGGCTATGCTTTTTTTTCTTGTATGTTGTGGTTGTGGTAGTGAGGTGGTTTTCACTTAGGTGCCATCTATGATGTTGAATGTGTGTTAACTGCGCTGTCAGTTGAGGCGAGTGTTATATAACTGGTATGACTTTTTGAGGTGTATATCGTTTTTGTTTAAGAGTGATTCCTTAGCGGGAACTACATGCATGATTTCACCGGCGTCTACCGGTGTAAGATTTGGCCTCGGTTATGATACTCAACTTGTAACTTGAAAGATGTATTTTTCTCACTCGCGTGTCATATGTGGGTCGAAGGTGTCGTAGGGTTTTTTCCGAGCTGGGTTGCATAAGCTGTATTGATGTTAGTAAAATCTTATTTCGAATTAACGCGCTGTGAGATCTATATAGATTTTGTTTCAGTGGTCGATAATAACATTGCATTAATATACAAAGTGTTTTTCATAACAATGTATTAAGCGTGTTGTTTGTTTTATTAGAGTAAGTGCATTGCTTTCCTGTGTAAGTGTTCTGGTTTGTTTGTGTTCTTCTAGAATTAAGTTCTGTTAAATGTGATTTTTACCTCAATGTTTTTTCGTGAGCCACCATATTCTAGAACACTGAGGAAATTTTCTTGACTTTGAGTTTCCACCAGTGCACTTTCATCCGTCCGTCTATACTACGAGTCATTTCACCTTCGTACCGAGAGAAAAAGGATGAAGGCGCATTAGCAAGAACTGATCAGTGTTCTACCAGCATGTCAAACAAGAACAAGGTAGTTCACTAGAAAATATTGAAGTATAAATCATATCTGCGCACAGAACTGATGGAATGCTCAGACAGATTAAGGAAGCCATCCATATAATAAAAAATAAACCCACTCTCAATAAAAAGCAAAAATGGAATAGCAACAATCCTACAGCCTACAAGCAAGTAACCTAGTGACTGATGACAAAAAATATTATGTCACATAAGACCAATGAGAAAAGTTGTATTTGTGAGTGGGGTTTAGAAAGAGGAGGGATTACCGCTGATCAAAACCTACTTAATTTACGTATTGTGGGTAGGGGAAAAAGGGGTGAGGGGGAAGATGAGAAAATATGGGAGAAGTAGAAAGGAAAGAAGTTAGAGAGAAGGAACTCGGGCCAGAGCGACCAGATATAAGATATGGATGAAAGGTAATAAATTAACTTGGGGAGCGAGGGGGGCAGTATCAGTTTTATCTAACAGAGGTTTACTTTAAGATGCCGAAAGGAACCGATACAAAGTAGGGGCGGCTCGAGGTAGGGTATTGTAAGGGGTAGGAATTAAAAGTAGAGTAGATAGAGAGATATAAGATCAGATCTAGTCGGAGTGGTATTTAGCGAAGGTTTCTAATGTCTTATATTGACAGTTAAATATTCTAGGAGGAGGGGTGTTGTAAGGGTGGATACCTAGATACAGGATCAAACCCTATGTTAGTAAGGATGATATTAAGCGAAGGTTCGTAAAGCTTTACGTTGGCAGTTAAAGATTCTATCATAACGAGAGTTCAACAGATCTGAACCACTCATAATCACTAGTACTTCCACCAGACAAAGATTACAGGAGCGTCTTTCATTTTTGTATGGGCGGGCGAAACTTAATACTGACCCGGAGAGTGTATAGCCCATATTATTCTGTTTTAAGTCCCAAATTCTTTTGGCGAAGGCGGTTGATTAGCGTAGCCCGAGATTCGTGAATGAATGTGTGTGCAAGTATCACCTTCTTTTCAAAATGTTGGATGTGGCACCCACATACTTATATATCCCAAAATTTGTTATGACCGCACACTAGTAAATTGTGTTTTTTTTACAAGCAATTTCCATTTAAAGGACAATTGTTGGGTTGCCTGCAGTTGCACTGTGTCCTCGCATAATGTATGGGATCGTTATTTGTACTTTATTTGGGGTGTTGTACGAGGTATGGAGAGGTTGTGTTAGAATCGCATGCACATTATGCCAAAAGTAGAAACAATTATATATATATATATATATATATATATATATATATGTGTGTGTGTGTGTGTCTGTGTGTGTGTATAGGTATAGGCACACACACAGATACAAACACCCTTATATGTGCATCTAAATATATTTTTCTGATAAAACTCGATGACACGCTAATTTATATGAGCGTGTCATTGAATTGTATAGTATCTGAGACCAAGACACTTGACACATGTCACCTACTCTCAGGTCTTGTATAATCGTCACCACCACCCCCGCCTATTAAATTGTGCTAATCTATCTCAGGGGAAATTTTATTGTGATTCATATCGATACAGCAGCTGGATAATCCGATAATAGTTTTATTTTATATTAAAAAAAACATTGTATATGACAAAAAAAAGACCATTTCAAGAAATCCCATATTTACGAACGTACACTACTGATCCCCCACCGTTTATTCCACCCCTACCCCCCACCCCCCAGTCATAAGAATTTAAACAAGTACCCCGCCCGCTTAACCTCCTCCTCCTATTATTTGGGACTCGAGAATAGCTGAAAGTAGATACAGTAAGGTAGGAACAGCTAATTGATATAAGCAACAAGAGGTGTGAAAAACCAACAATTGATGTTATTATAATTTAATCAAAGCTGAAAACGCAATTCCCATAACCCTTTCATGTCCTCTGTGACTGGTGGGGGTGAACAGAGAAGTTATCTGTAAATCTGGAACCTGATCGAATTACTTGCAATAAACTCTACTAAACAAACTCAGAAACGAGACAGAGATGGTATTAAACCACCAAACAGATAAAATCTACTCACTAAGAACAAGAGTTGTTCCTCCTACAGGTTTCCACATAGTTTCCGACTACCACATTTCCCATTAACAAAAAAAGAAAGGAAAAGAAAAAGAAATTTACACCTCTCGAGTATTTGATCCACTGAGACCTGATCATGAATCTTAAGTAATGACCGACAGCGAATAGAAGCGGCCGAAATGGCATCCATCTGAAGAGTCTTTGAGATAATGTTACTCATAGCTAGGAGATAAGGCAGTCGTTCCAGTTTGAGCTGCTACTCCCGTAAATGTCTAAGAAAAGAATCACTCGACTCTCCCAGGAATATATTACAGAAGAAGAAGAAGAAGAAGAAGAAGAAGAAGAAGAAGAAGGGGGGGGGGGGTGCAGAATCACTAGAGTATTGGACAAAACGCTTTCCGGTATTTGTAGTGGATGTAAATCCCACTGAGTTTAACTTTCATCCTCACTGAGGTTGATAAAATAAAGTACAATAAAGTAATGGGGTCAATTATATCGACTTTCCCCTCATCTTTAAAAGACAGTATGCCTAAATTAGTGAAACGATTTAAAGAAACGTTATATCAAAGCTGGGCATACTGTTATCTAATGTTCCTTTGAAAACTAGGGTGAAGTAATTTGAGTCCCAGGCTTCGCTGGCTTCGGCTGACAGTACCTAAAGTGGGCCCCTACTCATGGTTATGGACGCCCCGTATTTTTGTCCTCTAGAAGCTAGGTTAATTTTCGACCTGTTAAGAAGCGAGGAGGGAGAGAGCGACTGCGAGGCTAGCAAACATACCCCCATTAATCAAAATTGCTACAGAAACAGATACCTGACCTGGAAGCAGGCCCGTGACAAGGATTGCAATCGTGCGGAATGGAGATCTCTCGTTATCCAATGCTCTATAGGGTGCAAAAGGAACTAAAGATGATGAATCTGTAACCAGCTCCCCGTACAAAATATCTCATCATTAAGAAGCACGTCCCAATGAAGGTGAGTCATAGGCTGTCAATATATTATCATTTCGTTGCTGAAACTTGCATGATATAAATCTGGGTTACTAGTAAATTCGTTCACTGCTAAATCTTCCAACCAACGCAATTTTGTAGTGTTCTGATGTGCATGTGTAAATATGTGCATGTTTATGTTTGTTCGTATGTGTATGGTTGTGATGAATAATACTTCCCGCAAGTGGTTCTATGTCACGTCTACATTATCTTTCTTTAATTTGGATATCTGATAAGTTATTTGGCAAATTTTGGCATATTGTACGGCAAACTGTCTTCCCACAACTGCCAGAGCTGTATGGAAGTTCATGTTCATGATCATCGTCATCCCCATCGTCATCATTATCTGTCACGGATCTGATGATGAAACATGATGAACGTGATACTGATGGTGATGATGATGATAATCATTATCATCATCATCACATACATCTTCTTTTAATCGCAGATATAAAAACGTTATTTAAATTTTTTTTTGTACATAATTGTTTCTACTTTTGAAACAAGCCCAGCAATTACCCAGTGCATTACTGGTACTTTATTTTATCGACCCCCGTAAGGATGAAAGGAAAAGTTAACCTCGACGGGATTTGAACTCAGACGGTAAAGGGACGTAACTATGCTAGAGACCTCTACACAAATGCCTAATTTTCAATTCCTTGTATGTTAGCTTTGAAACTAAGTCAACAAAGATAAACCGTATCTGGATACAAGTACTTTATAGATGATATGAGAGTTAGGTTACATTGTGTTTTTTTAGTTAAACCACGCGTTGTCGATTTTACAATATTACAATTTATCGTCTTGTAGCTGCTAGAACTGGGTTGAGGCTCTAATACACACTCTCCTCTAATGTAGCTCGACTTGTGTTCAAAAACGCACTATAACAGTCATAACGTCACAGACTCTTGTTAATTTGACACAGTCGCTAGAGCTTCCGGACAAAATGTCTACTTTATTTAGTTATGGCTCTTTACGTTCTAAGTTCAAATTCTACCGATGTTCACATTCCCTTTCCTTTTTTTTTTCCCCAGGGTCGATAACATAAGGTACCACTTAATTATCGGAGTAAAGTCTTGAATTGAAACCTAGATGGGAATGGAATTATAATAGAAATAAATACTCTAAGTTAGCGAGATATTCGTTATTATAGCAACTACTTAAAATATTGTTATCGAGACCTCAAGCATTCGTAGTGCATAGAACCTAAATAGGTTTAGAATAAAATAGCTCACGATAAAACATAAGAAGCATCTTTAGCTGACAGATTTATATAGTATCCTCAGATACTTTTTTAATTCTTGTGCAATTTAAACAATATGCACTACATGTAAACGTGTGTTTTAAATTATGATGTAACATATTTAGATTCATCCACTACATCTGACGTAATGTATACAAGTTAAGACTGTTGTGCAATGTATATAACTGCACTTAAATAAAGTTCATAATCTGCTAAGAAAAGTATACATACGTGCATGAATGATTCAGTATGTGTTTCTATGTATGTGTACGCATATTCGTGATTTTATTGTGAAGTCTATATATGTTAAGATCATTGCTGAAGTAACTCTGTGCCAAATATGTCAATATACTGTTCAGGTAATTGTATATATGTGTCAAATATTTTCCCTTATTGTGAACAGCAGTATGTTTACAATAGCAATTCATATCCACCCATACGTATGTGACTCATTATTAGATTTTCTGCACCCACAAGTTGAGTGTTACTAATTCCACTGTGGCAAAGAATGATAAAATAACTTCCTATTCCATTCCACTACATTATATCTATGAGACACCGTCTAAATGACGTAATTGGAAAATTATTTATACTAACCAGGATAGCGGAAGAAATCAAATAAAACTAGGAATTGTTATTTATTCTATCCAATCAAAAAGTATCATAAATAGTGTTTACTAGCTTCAGTTCTGTTTTGCAGATCTTTATTTGAAAGGTGTCGTTCCCACTCTTAGAAAATCGCTCCAAAAAGAAGTAAATTACTTGACACATCAAATAAATGTTTAAATACGCTTCATATTCGAGCTGCTTTTTCAAATTGTTATATAAACAAAGTATTTGCACGAAGTGTGCATCACTCGTGTTGAAAATGGAGCATGTAGAAAAACCAAGTTCTGTTCTAGATAGCGACGTAAATAACTATGCATCCGACTGTTGTGTTAAGTGTAATATGACAAAATAAATAAAAATCATTTATCAGCTGCAGCTACATAATCGAAATCTTCCTCTTCTTTTAAACTACATACATTTCAGCAGCTGCAACGTGAACTCCAAGTATTCATCTTCTCAACGAAAATGTAGGTTAGTGACCTTATATATATTTTGGAAAACACGTGAAAGCCGTGCCTCAATATGGCCGCAGTCTGATGAGTGAGACAAATATAAGAATAGAAGAAACCAGTCCCAATCACACTAATTAATCTTGAGATTTTAGAATAAGGTGAAACTAAATATCGTTGATCAATACCGCTCCAGCCGATTCATCTTTTAAACTTTAAGTGATATAAGAATGAACCAGTGGATTGGTGCAATTGTTAAAGCATCGGATAAAATACCATGTGGTAGTTCTTCCGGCTCTTTACGTTCTGAGTTCAAATCCTACCAAGGTCAACTTTGCTTATCTTCCCAGGGAAGGTAAAATGGAGTACCGGCCAAGTACTGAAGTTGATTTTATCGGCTAGTCCTTCACCTCAAATCTTTTGTGTTTATGGCAGGGTCATTAGAGCGTCGGATGAAATGCTTCTTTGTGTTCTGAGTACAAATTCTGTTGCAGTCAACTTTGACTTTCATCCCTCCGGGGGCGATAAAATAAAGTACCAGACAAGTACTGATGTTGATTTAATCAACTTTGCCTTTTCCATAGATTTGCTGGCTTTGTGTCTAAATTAGAAATCTACATGTAGGATATATCTGGAATAGCATAATACTATACTCACAATTTCCTTTTTGTCCGGCCATATTAACCCCCCTAGTCAAATTCTCTTTAATTGTGTACATTGTTTCACGGTTTCTATCTTTCATGATATTTTATTTTTATTTCTGTTTTTGTATTTCCCCACTTTATCCTTGTCTCAGTGTCATCGAGGAAGGCATAAGGGGTAAGCAGGTTCATTCTCTTATATCCAAAACATACAAATATGTATGTGCTTAAATGGAAATTCAATATTTCTAAGAGATCAGTTGCGATCAGTATGTATTGCTATATCTTGTAGCATTATCATAACTAGTCGGATATATTTTCTAGAACTTTAAAGTTGATGGCGTTCAGAATGTTTTTCATCTTTTATGAGGGCTTTAGAATTCTCTTAAATTCCACACCATAAACCATATAAAACAAATAAAGTAGGAAGTGACTTTATTTCAAACAAATATTTTTAGAAGAACGCAACACAGGAATGCTTCAAATTCTTGTTAGTAGGCCCATAAAAATTTATATCATTGGTATTATTTTCACTAATGCAGCTCATGTGCAACTATAATTAATTATGAACAAATGTTTAAAAAAATGAGACTATATAAACCATCTCAATTTCATTATTTGACATTCAAAATGAAACAGCGGTGAAATAAACAATTCTAATATCAACACCAAAAACGGTTTTAAATATTCAACAAAATATTTCATTCTCGGCAGAGCTGTTCTGCTAGAGAATGGGTCGCAGGTGGCGGATAGCGATATGGCAACCAGATATGATGGCTAGTTGCGATATAAGCAGGCAACTGCCGGACGAATAAACAACCCCGGACCAAGAACGGTAAAACTACTCAGGAAGGCGGAGCAATGGGTGACACATGTAGCTCCCAAGAAAACTCTCACAGCTCAGTGACGTAGCTAGGACGAGGCGAGTAAAGGCCGTCTCTAAAAACAGCCTAGTCTTTGCGGGTTTGACAAAGTACCAGATTGGTGATTGGCACAAATAAGATCACCAAAACTAAAACTGCAATACGATAAGGAAAACAAAGAAGAACCATACCGCATCGTCCTTTGTGCGGGATAACAAGGAACGAGTTCAGGCCTTAAGTAGAAGGGCCTGTTCGAAAAATATATTGTAGTCTCCATTTTATGCCGCCAAGACTGGCGATGTGCCTGTGACATGTCCTAGGAGGCGTGAGATGGGTGCACAAAGTTTGTGTATCCCGAGACCACAAAGAGGGGTCGGAAGGGAACAAACTTTGACAATTGGAACCAGGAACATCACAACTCTTACATGTAAGGAGCAAGAATTAGTGGAGGTGGGTAGATGCTACCGGCTAGATATAGTCAGGGTTTTCTCAACAAAGTTACGTGACTCTAACACTGTAGATTTGGATGGAGGATAGAAACTCCACTATTCAGGCGTGGTACCAGAAATGACTGCACAGGTGGGAGTGGAGATACTCACAAGCCCTCAACTGTCAGAATGTCTTATGACCTGGATCCCATTATGAGGGAAGATTTGCCTCTTGAAGCTAAGGTTGAAAGATAGGTGTCTGTACGTGGTGCTAGTTTATGCACAAAACAAGGAGTCCGAATGCAGGTCCTTCCTTGATGAAGTCACTGCAGCGTTAGATGTAGCTAAGACTGCCATATATATGGGAGACTTCAATGCACATGTTGGCACTGCAATCTGATATGGAAAGCAGTGATTAGAAAGAATGGCGACCCCGATCTAAAAACGAATGGAGAGGTCTTACTAGACTTCTGTTCTAGCAATGGACTCTCTATTATAAATACCTTCTTCCAGCACAGAGACATCCATAAATATACATGGTACAAGGAGAATCATGTAGAGAGATCAATAATTTATTTTTTTATTGTCTCTGATCTCTTTGATTCTGATCTGGATGTTCGTGTTAAGAGAGAGAGGTTGAGCTGTCAACTGATCACCATCTAGTTATCTGCAACTTGAGACTAAGTAAAACCAAGGAAGCCCACAAAACTGACAGATCCAGGGCGAACCACAGGATAATGTAGGAAGCATTGGTGGATACAGAAGTCAGGACCAGGTATGCAGATATTATTGTATCGAAATTCAAAGACCCCCTGAACAAACTGAGGAAGTTGAGACAGAGTGGAGATTGTTCAGTGCAGCAGCTTCAACTTCTGCTGTGAGAAAAAGAGGCTTGGTGTGGGGTTGGATAGCAGCAATACCCCTTGGTTTAATCAAGAGG
>OZ024741.1:200736553-200754053 GCA_964016885.1 Eledone cirrhosa
CAGCAATTACCCAGTGCATTACTGGTACTTTATTTTATCGACCCCGTAAGGATGAAAGGTAAAGTTAACCTCGGCGGGATTTGAACTCAGAATAGCAAGGGCCGTAACTTTATGCGTTAAAGCAAGGTGTCCGACCCTCTACCATTACTGCCAATCATCCGCCTAATAATAATAATAATAATAATAATAATAATAATAATATGTGTGTGTATATACATACGTGTGCATAAGTATGCACATGTGTATAGAGCCCACATAAAGGACAAAACAAAGGGGAAGGGAAAAAAGAATACTAGTACCCCATTTACACCTCAAACTCAAAATAGACAGAAAATAACATCGGAGAAGCAACTCCTATAAGCTACAATGTCACCATACCCACTACCACGCCCAGCACCCCACCCACCCCAGCATTAATCTCCCTGCCACCACCACCAACATCACTCACACCACAAGAACAGTTGAGAAAATTCTCGTACACCTCTTACAGCTGCAACCATAACAATATCACCTCAATCAACAACAGCAATGACCATAACTATACTGTTATAATAGTAATAATGATCTCAGTGCCAGCCAGCAAATGCACTACCCAAAGAGCCGGGCAACTTTCCATGTACGTCCAATACCATGCGTAACGCAAGCATGTAGTGCGAGATGAACAAATAAAAATTAATACACAATACCAAATCGCTTTTCCTATGGTTAATCAGGAAGTGCGTCCCTCAGGAAGGTGCCAACCTGAGATCGAAAAGTCCTCCTCTGACACAAACTCTTCTCCAATTATGGACCTGGATGGTCACTTGATCGGGGATTGCTCCAACTCGAGCCCTCCAGATCCACCACCCAAACCACCTCAAAAAGATAAACCTAAAAGGATGAAATGGACCCGAGAAGAGTATAAAGAAGTAATATATGCATATTACTATGCATTAGGTAAGCCATCACAAGACAGACATTCTTTAAACTCCTACAAAATCTCGGAATCAAGCTAGCAGACGTGATATGGATGGAAATAAGTTGGCAAATGTAAGGAGGTATATGTTCAGAAATAATAGACTCACAGAAACTGAACTAACTGCGATCAAGCAGGCTGTGGAGAATGACATAAATATAAATGATGAAAGAACTGAAGAATCTCCTGGAGATAGTAACCAGTCACAAGTCTTTACTGAAAGACCTCCATCTGACCAAATCACAAATAGATTTGTAGAAATGAGAAGCCCTATTGAACTCGCTGAAAATAGCCAGGAGAGGGACTTAGAAACAGTAATTGAAAACCAAACATCTGTTGAAGAACACAGGGAGACTATGAAGGAATTAAAGCAAAAAATACTGAATGAGCTTGCAGTAGTAAGACATTCTAGTATACATTATAGAGAGCCACTTCAAAAACTCCCAAATACAATCCAAAATAGAAAACAAATAATGATTGGTAATTCTGTGACAAAAGAAATCATAGAAGAACTAGAATCTGATCTTACTGAGTTAAATGAAATCATTTATGCATCTGCTAGAGTAATTGAAACAAGTTGTTTACCACCAAAAAAACAATAAAGTCGAACCTTCGAGGTAAACCAATTTGGAGGAGTAGAATCGAAAAGGAGATTGACGTAATGAGAGGAGAAATATCTTTATTGAGTGAGTTAACCGCTGGAAATGATATACGATCCAAGAAGGTAAGAAAGCTAAAGAGAAAATATGGACTGTCTTCTAGAGAAGCAATAGTTTCAACAAAGAATCTCTGAAACAAAAAGTCCAAGTAAAAGACCAACGAATTCGTAGATTCGAGAAGCGAAACAACTTCTACAGGCAAAATAAGTTGTTCTCATCCAATGCCAAGTCATTTTATAGAGAAGTAGGGAAGAAAAAAATAATTATTGAAGAAGTTGAAAACTTCTGGAGTAAGATTTGGAGTGATGAGAAGACATATAATTTTAATGTAGATTGGATTAGTCGCCTAGAAAAATCCTACACAAATTTAGAAGAACAGGCGTGGGAAGACATTTCTATAGCGGACTTAAGGACAGCACTCAATAAATCTCATAAATGGAAATCTCCTGGTAGAGACAGGGTGCCAAATTTCTGGCTTTCCTCACTCCCGTGCACTCACAATATATTGGTCAAGCTGTTTAATGGAATTATGAAAGATCCAGAAAATACACCTGATTGGATAGCAAGTGGCATTACTTACCTTCTACCAAAGAACAACGAAACCAAAGATCCAAAAAACTATCGGCCCATAACCTGCTTGTCCACCACTTATAAACTATTAACCTCTATTCTCATGGAAAAAGCATACGTGTTTTTGGAGGAGAACAATCTTTTCCCCATTGAACAAAAATGGTGCCGACGAGGTTCATATGGTTGTAAAGATCAACTTTTGATTAATCGTATGATCCTTGAGAACTGTCATATTAAACACAGAAATCTCAGTTCTGCATGGATCGATTATAAAAAAGCCTTTCACAGCATACCACACTCATGGATTCTGAGATCACTGGACATCTTCAAAATCTCAAACTTCCTGAAACACAATATGTCATTATGGAACACAAATCTCCAATTGTCTCATTCTACTGGGGTACTGTTCTCTAGGAATATAAACATCAACTGTGGTATATTCCAGGGTGACTCACTTTCACCCTTACTTTTCTGCATAGCTTACATCCGAACTTAATAGAACAGGGTACGGTTATAGAATTGACAACAAATAAATAATCCACCTATTTTATATGGATGATTTGAAGCTATATTGCAAAGATAATGACGAACTGGAAGGCCTTTTACGGACAGTAAAAACGTTTAGCGATGACATCAGGATGGAGTTTGGACTTGACAAGTGTGCCAAAGCCACTTTCAAGAAGGGGAAGCTTGTCAACTCAGACTCAGTTGAATTGGATGCTGAAACAATCATAAAGGAACTTGAGCAGGAACAAACCTATAAATACTTCGGGATTAATGAGGGCTCTGGCATACATCATGCAAGTATGAAAAAGAGGATAAGGAAAGAATGTTACAGGAGAGTATGTGCAGTTCTGAGATCAGAACTAAACGCTCGTAACAAGGTGCTAGCCATAAATTCCTTGGCAGTCCCAGTTGTCACTTATAGCTTCGGTGTGTTGAACTGAAATATGAGTGAAATCAAAAGAATCGACACCAAAGTCCGTAAGCTACTGATCTGTAATAGGATTCACCACCCAAAAGCAGATGTGGATCGTCTTTACCTTCCTAGAACTCAAGGAGGCCGTGACCTGATCCAATTTGAACTTGCTTACAAGACCACCATCATTGGACTGGTCAAATACCTTGAAACAACTAGCGACTGTATGCTGAAACTTGTTGAAAAGCATGAGAGAAGTAAGAAGCTTCATTCTATCTTGAAGGAGAGCAAAAAATATGCTACTGCTCTCATGCTTGATACCCAGGCTGGACAGACTAAAGAAACTGTTGCAACTGATGCTGCTAGACACATAAAATCACTGGCAAAAGCAAAAGGGCAAGGACAATTAGCATCAAATTGGGAGCAGAAACCTCTGCATGGCAAATATGTGGCCCGTAGCAAACAAGCTTATGTTGACCAAAATCACACTCATCAGTGGCTACGTAGTTCAGGGCTAAAGGCGGAGAGTGAAGGCTTCATCTTAGCTGCCCAAGATCAAAGCTTATTGACACGTAATTACCAGGGCAATGTGATGAGAAACGGAATAAGCCCAAAGTGCCGATTCTGCAATGCTGAGGTTGAAACAGTGGCTCACTTAGTCTGCACACGTATTGATAAGAGCACTATCGCTGTAAGATTGATATCCCTCCTTGTATTTACATATGCATGTGCACATGTGTATATATGTATACTGTTTTTTTTGTTTGTTTGTTTTTTAAATTATAATCAATGTGCTGTATTAACTGGCTTACCAATGCACACTGTGAATTTATTTGCCCTAGGTGTCAGGAAGACACTCGGTATATATCTCAGAAACAATAATGAAAGAAAATAAAAATAATTATAATAATAATAATCATTTCATTTATTAGCCACGAGAGCCGATATGTAGGGGACAATACAAAAACAGGGACAGTCGGGGTTTACAATAAGGTCAAGTAAAAGTGCACAATGGCAAGACTAATTTAACAATGAAGATATTCAAATATAAAATAAACTATGTATAAATATAACAAAATAAATAAATTCCCCTATAGGGGGTGAACGACCCATGGCTGACTCAGGTACCCCACCAATCCTGAACCACCCTGCGCTTCAAGGGCACCCAGGGAGAGCACCCCTCTCCTCAAATTAGCTAGCCTATAGGCGCATGGTCAGAGTAGGCCCATTCACACGGGTCTCCTCTTTTTAACCAGTTCATGTCTGTGGATCTCAGAATTCCGTTTTCTTAAAGAAAGTGCTATGAAGGGATTTTTCATGAAGGTTGCTCTTCCTCTTTGTTGTTATTTCTTCCTTGGACATCCCCTGGTCTATTGTCTTCTCCTTCAGTACAATTTTGAGCATTGGCTCCCTACTGTCAGCCACATATTTGTGCAGGCTGTTTTCTATGCTGGTAAGACCTCTTCCACCTTCATATCTCTTTAAGTAGAGTCTATCGACATCACTCCTCTTGTGGAACATGTAGATAGTCAATAGCTTCCTAGTCTTCCTATCCATTTCTTTTTGTTCAGTAACTTTCCATTTCAGAATTCCCGCACTGTACCTAATAATAGACACAGCTCGGGAATTTACTGCAATTATGACATTCCTACTATTTAGATGTGATTTTAATACGTTCCTTACACTCCTGATGTATTCAGATCTTATCAATTCCTTCATTTTTTTTGTTCTTGATGTCATCAGCCTCCAGAACACCCAAATATTTGTATCCCTCTTCAGTGTCAATTTCCTTTATCATCTCACCAGTTGGTACCTGGATTCCATTGCTTCTGCTCAATTTACCCCTCTTCATCACTAGGACTCCTCGCTTATTAACACCAAATTCCATACATATATCATTGCTGAAAATACGGACAGTGTCAACAAGTACATCCAAATCCTTCTCACTTTTCCCAAAGAGTTTTAGATCATCCATGAAGAGGGGGTGGTTGTCGATGGTAAACTCTCCTCTTCCCAGCTTGTATCCTGTTCTCACTTTTCGTAATATGAGGGACAAGGGTATGACGGTAAGGACAAACAACAAAGGGGATAAACTATGTATCTCCCTGGAAGATACCTCTCTTGATCTTCACGCCTCCCAAGGATTCTCTACCTGATGTTAGCTCTGTTTCCCAGGAATTTTGTAACACGGAACTTCTTTCAGCATCCTTTCTGTTCGTCCGGTAACATGTTGCTTCTGTGGAGGTGATAGTAGATTTCCTCAGACACAATGCTTGTTAACAGTTTCCGCATTACGGACAGATATGTGATAGGCCTACAGTTGGTAACCTAATTACCCTTGATTCGGTCTTTCATTACCAGAACTGTGGTACATTTTGTCGACCACTCTGGTACTTCACCCGATATCTGTCAGTTTTGGGAGGAGGGATGTTATATATTATTAAAAGTAGAAACAATTATTATTATTATTATTATTATTGAATGCCATGGTTGGCGGAGGCTCGGCTCTGTAAGGTATTGTAATTTTTAACCGTTATAACAATTGTAAATTATTTAAAACTTCAACCAAATTGTAGACACCCTCATCCTCGTAAGAGGGGTCTTTCTGCCCGTTATTTGGCCCTTCGGGTTTAAATAGCCAGTTATTGGGGATTTGTTCCCAATATTTATTTTAAACCGTAAAAAACATGGCTACAAATAAGAATTTTCAGAAGTCACTCCCACTCCTTCTGTCTTCTTCTTCCCCAATCGTCATTACGTCAGAGAAAAGATTGTCTCTGTCCCTCCCTTCTCTAAATGTGGTGTCTCCTCTGTCACCTCTTTCGCAAGCGACACCATTAAAGAAAAAGAAAAATGTAGTTTCTCGTAGCGTTCTTCATCAAGAGAAAGCACGTGCCGTGGAACATTTCTCCACGACGACAACAACAACAAAAGATGTTCGTCTAACGTCATGAAGAATAGCAGCAGCAGCCGTAATAACAGCATCAGCAGCACAGCAACAGTGGCGAGGAAAATACTAGTAGCAGCCGCAACAACATCAGCAGCAGCATAAACAACAACAGCAGCAACAGCAGCAGCAACAGCAGCAGCAGCAACAGCAACAACAACAACAGCAACAGCGGCGGCGGCGGTCGTAGTACCAGCAGCAACAACAAAAGTAACAGCAGCTCTGACGACAACAAGAACAAGAAAGAAAAACCAATCCCGTTTGCAGGTATCGCAAAGAACCTGGAAACCATCCTTATAACAAATGAGGAATTACAGGAAGCAAGGAAGATGATGACGAAAACCGGACACCGACCAATCTGCAAGGCAGCCGAAGAATTTTTCGAAACCCAACAGCACTGTACGGTCACGTACCGTACATTAAGCACAAAACCACGTAGGGTTGAAAGAGCCACAGAGGGTCAAATACAAAAAGCCTTAGGGTCTGTGTGGGAAGCGGAAAACACATATCAACCGAGGCAAGAAATATGCCACCGTGGACGGGCTTTTTTCCAACCCCAGGAGGCAAAGGCTCAATCCTTAGTAACCCTAAGGAGCGAGGAAATGGTGTTGGTGCACTCCTACTGCGGGCAAAAAATTGTGAGGGTCAAACTGACCCAAGTGCCCCCCCGGGATGGCCCCTTCTTGGCTGGCCGCGTCTGTCCTCGTCGGAATCGAGGACAAAACAACCGTACTGCAAGTACAGAAAAAAGTACGAGAAGATTGGGTCGGCGCCTCCATTGAGATATTAATTCAAACCAACCAGGACTGCATCGAAGCTATCCTGGATGTGATAGACTTCGATAACGGCACTCAACTTCCCATAAGTGTTGAGGGAAAACGTCCGAAATGCTTTCGCTGTGGGTCGAAGACTCACCTCAGGGCCTTCTGCAATGAGAAGAACCTAAGTAAGGAGAAAACCCCCCTCCTACCGAAACCGGCTCCACAACTACCAACAACAGGACAGGCGGCAAGCAGGAAGGATAGGTCCGTGGCACCCATACCCACGCCACGGAAATCAAGAACAGCAGCAGCAGTGGAAGTATTAACAACAACAACAGTAAAACCAACTACAGCTGCAACCATCACCAACAAGAACAAGTGAAAGAGTGGAGCTGGTACCCCCTCCCCGACCTCACAGAATCGGACATGGAGTGTGAGGTGGGAGAGGGATGGCAAAAGGTCGCAAGAAGGCACAAACGCAGAAGCAGCGCATCGTCGTCTTCGAAAAGGGAGGGAAGAAATTAAAAAAGGGTGAAGGCTACTGCAAAGAGGCTTACAGCAGCAACACCACCAACACCATAACCACCTACACTAGAAGTACCATCACCACCGGCGACAACACCACCGCCAACAACAACAACACCTTCAACAACACCACCACAAGCACCAACATCGCAAACACAACAACAAAACACACACACCCAGCAACAACGACAAGAAAATACCAGAACCACACCCCACCCCCAGAAAAAGAAATGCACAGCAATAAATACACACAACAAGAAACTAATGACTCACATAATTGAACACACAGACATTTCACAGCACGACTACATGATACCAGCACCAATCAAAACACCAACGAACATAAGACTGGTAAGAATATCACAGAAACAATACACAAACATTAAAATGAAATTCCCCAACGCAGTTAGTGATTTCAGAGACCTAGGAGGGACACTCAACCGGAGTGTATACTCGGATATACTCACAGAAGAGCCGACGACCAGCCGAAGGGACGATTCAACGGTCCCTTCACCAGACGATCAAGGTAAGTGATCCTTTCTCACTTGGCCCGTTCCTCACCCAACATGGCCGTATTCAGGATCGGAAGTGTAAACGTGTGTAGCTTGAGCTCGGTTTGGAAGCAGTGTCACTTGCTTAACGACCTCAGGTCACTAAACATAGATGCGGTGGCCATCAGCGAGACGAGAATCTCCGAAACGTAAGCTTTCGCATCGGTCTTCGACGGTTACGAGGTGTACACATCTCCAAGCCGTCTGGGAGCGGGGGGCGGAGTGGCTGTGTTGTTTCGGAAAGGCTTGGGTCTCGCCATACGGACCATATTCCTGGACCCAGAAGGTAAGTCAGTAGTGCTGGACATAAGCGGCACCGAAGGCAACGTTTTCAGGCTAGTAGCCGTCTACGCCCCGACAGGGACAGGACGGCCAGATTTCTTCAGACGTTTAGAGACCTTTCTTGGAACGTCCCGCTCTTTAGTGTTAGTGGGGGACTGGAACGGTATCTTGGATGCACGCTGGGATTGTGTGGGGCTAGTGGGTAGAGGAGGGTGCAAGAGCCTCACCAACCTGCTCAGACGTTTTGAACTGTCTGACAGGTATCGACTGGATCAACCGAATGTGCCAATGTGGACAAACCGCATCGGGTCATCCAGATCGTATCTCGATAGGGTATTCTGCAGAGAACTAGATAAGGCTGGTATAAGTTGTCCACAATTTAAAATAGTCGACTACACAGACCACAAATTTGTGATCTGTGAGATCAACATAGACAGACTTCATAGACAAAGACCCGGTTATTGGAAGCTGAACGCGTCTTTCCCGGCGCGCAAAGCCTACAGAGACCGGGTTAGCGTATCAGTTAAGCGGGCGTTGACGGGAGCAGTCGTCAACAACAGGTGGTGGTTCGCCCTGAAAAGGGCAATTAAAGTAGAGTCGATTAGGTTTAGCAAAGGACTAGTGATAGAGGAAAATAGAGTAGCGGGAGAGCTAGTCAGAAAGCTAGAAGAGGCGTTTAGGTCACGCATCGCAACCGACGTGCTTGCAGTGAGATTGGCACTCGACCAATTCTTCAACGCAAAGCACGAATGCTGCATTGTCAGAGCTAGAGCGCGTGCTCTGAAACACGAGGGGACAAAAGCCGTCCAATGGGCCCGGGTGGCAGAGGCGCGACGTGGCAACAAAACCACAATTCGGTCTTTGTCTGACCAAAACGGGTGCATGATGCTCGAACCCGAGCGGATGTGTGAAGCTTTTCAGCAGCACTTTGCTGAACTATTCGGGAGCGGCGGCGGGCCAGACGGGGGTGTGGACTTCAGTGCATACCTCGACGGACTGCCTCGGCTCTCGACGACCGCAGCACAGTGTTGCGAAAAGCCAATAACAGCCGGTGAAATACGGGAAGCGATGACTAACTGCACAAGGAGTAAATCGCCAGGTTTGGATGGTCTGCCCTACAAGCTTTATGCATTTATTCCAGACTTGTTCGGTGACCTCTTGGCAGACGTCTACTGCAACTGGCAGCAGAACGGGAGCATTCCCAGTTTTGTGAGCCGGGGAGCAGTGGCGCTGCTGAGAAAAGACCCGAACAAGGGGGATGTTATCGATAATTTCAGGCCCATAACCCTGCTAAACGCAGAGTTCAAGATTTTGGCCAAGATGTTAGCAACGAGGTTGGCACTTGTCGTGAAGGGTCTGGTGGGAGAGGCACAGACATGCGCCATTCCGGACAGATCCATACACGACAACCTCCACCTCATGCGATACATCATAGAGAGGGTGGTTAAGGAACCTGGCACGGGTGTGGCCCTGATCAACTTGGATCAATCAAAAGCATTCGATAGGGTCGACCATCGGTACCTGGCGGCGGTCCTCGAGGCAGCCGGTTTCGGGCCCGTTTTCAGGGGTTGGATCGCTGCGATGTACAGCGATATCTGCTTAGTTGTAAGGGTGAACGGTCACCTGTCCCAGCCGTTCAGCATCATGCGCTCAGTCCGCCAGGGTTGTCCCCTCTCGTCCCTCTTGTACGTATTGACTCTCGAGCCGTTACTGCACAAACTGGAGACGATGAGGTGCGTCCCACGCGAACTAGGATGCGAGAAATCCGAGTGGGCTTACGCTGACGACGCCACCGTGGTAGTGTCGAGCACCAGACACGTCCAGATGCTCGGCACCGCTCTCAAGGAATACGAAGCGGTGACAGGAGCAAAGATAAACCAGGAAAAGTCGGTGGGCTTGCAGCTCGGCACCTGGAGAGGCAAGTCCATGCCGTCCGACAGCGTCGTGGGGCGTTGTACGGACGGACCGGTTAAATTGCTCGGGGTCTGGTTCGGACCGGACCTCCAGATGGAGAAAAACTGGAACGAGGTGACGAGCAGGGTGGCCTCCCTCACCAAGAAATGGGCCGAGAGGAAGCTGTCCCTGAAAGGCCGGGCGGAGGTGGCGAATGCGTACATCGCATCCGTCATCTGCTACCGCCTCACCGTCATCCCTTGCTCCAACACAACTCTCACCAAAATGGAGCGCCTCCTCTTCCGCTTTTTGCGGAAGGGACGCGCTCCCATGGTCAGACGATCCATCTGCTGTCAACACCCGTTGCGTGGAGGACTGGGCATGCCATGGCTGATGATGCGCAAATATGCGCTGAGGCTGCGACATCTATGGTGCTTCCTTGATGGTGAACAGGTGTGGTCGCCGTTCGCCAGGCACGTTTTCCCACAGCTCGTCTCCTTGACGGAGCTGCAGTCCTGGGTCAGAAAAAGACCGAGGGATAGCGCTTGGAAACTGGAATGTCTACAGGCGCTCATTGCCCTCTGCTAGCTGGGCACCAGTATCGGTGGAACATCCACCTCGGCGTTCTATAGAGGACTAGTGGAGGGGAAGAGCGACGACATTCTCGGAGAGATCCTGGGGGTCGAAGAAGATCAGTTGTTTGCTCTCTTCCGGAGAACTTTCAGCTCGGGACTTTTGGATAACTTCCAAAAAACCCTGGCCTGGCAGTGCTACCGGGGAGCGTTGCCGGTTCGAGATAAGCTCTACAGGCACGGAAGTGCCGTCAGCCGAGCCTGTCCGAGATGCGCGCAGAACGACGAAACCGTCGTGAACGCACTCGTTCAGTGCCCGAGCATTGCTGACTTTTGGAGCTATGTCGAACAGTTGTTGTCGCGTGTAGGACTGATCCGGTTGTCGACTGAGTCCATTGAGCAGATGGTCTCGCCGTCTTCCTTCGAGGATAAAGGGCAGGCGATTTTCATCTGCCTGGTGGCCATGGCGAAAGAGATTGTGTGGTGGACAAGGTTAAAAGGGTTAAAGACAGACTTTCCTCTTCGGTGAATCCCTAATTAACTTTTTCAAGTTTCACTTGAAGAGGAAAATCAGGGTGGAGAGGCAAGTGCTGCCTTCTAGCAAGTTTGTTGAAAGGTGGGTGAATGTAGCGAGAATGGTCCGAGTGAACGGGACCACTCTGAATATACGTCTGTAGTTTGAGAGATGGAAACATTGAGAGAGGGCGCTTGCCCTGGTGGTCAGTGTGGCCGTAGTCTTTTGTGTCGTTTTCGCCACGAGTAACCCTTGGAGGTTTCCCCCCTATTGGGGAATTTTTCATTGTTTCAATTTTCATTTTTATTGTTTATATATATATATATGTTTTTATGTCCTTTTTTTTCCTTTTCTTATATAAATAATAAAAATATTTACACGCACAAAACCCACATCGTACCGTCCTGTACCGTCCTGTGCCGTTTGTAATGTTTTTCTTGATGTCAGCCCTTGCGGCCAATAAAGCAATCATTATTATTATTATTATTATTATTATTGGTCTAAGCGGACGTATTTTGCTCGCTCACAGTAAGTCGCTTTATTTGCCTGTTAAAATTATTTGTTGTTAAATATTTCTTGTTGTGTAAGGGATATAAGCCCTTAGACGTTGCCCCGTGAAGGGGAAAGTATAATATTTGGGCCTTTTGGCCCAAATATTTGAACTTTTTTTACATGTTAAAAATTTACGAAGAAAAAAAACATGGCTGAGCCACGCCCCCCCCCCCCCCCCCCCCAGCGATATGTCGGCTGTCGTGCGACAACAACGTAGAAGTTGAGAGGAACGCTACAGCGAAATTAACACACATTGATAACACAAACACCACCACAAACAATGTAAACAAAGACACCAATGATACCAATGAGAACTCTAATTTTGAAAAAAATGAGAGTAACAGCGACAACGAAAATACAGATAACAAAAAGAAAATAACAAATACAACAACAATATCAACTCCACTAACATGAAAACAAATAGCGACAACATCAACAGCAACAATACCAACTCCACCGAGAACAACGGTGGCAACAAAGACAACAATGATAACAGCGACAGTGCTAACAACAACACCAACAAGAACAACGACAACAACACCCCCAATGAAAACAAGAAGAACACTTTCGCTGCGGCAGCAGCAAAAAAGAGGCCATGCTTCAACATGGACCTCTCAATCAAAGATGAAAAGTTGGCCCAAGCATGGAAGCTCATCAAGCAAGAGCAAACTTGGGCCAACTTAACTGTCCCGGTAGAAGCTATTGAGGCAGTGGAGCGCAAAACGGTGCATTATAGATGCATCTCAGCACAAACCAAAAGGACAGCTTTAATCCCACAAGAAGATGTCGAAGTCGCGCTGAGGTGCATCAGAGAAGACACCCAGTACATAGAGAGGGGCAGACAGTACGGCACCATTTCGGTGTTGTTCAAGTCAGAAGCCCTCGCTATGAAACACGCTATGACTCCTTGAAAAACAAGCAAGGTCATAATGTACCGCTCCCACATGGGAAAAAGAACGGCCCGTCTGCGCATTCCCAGAATCCCACCAGGACTTGACATGAGGTGGCTTCTGGGATGTGTGATTGTGGAGGGGACGGATACAGTCCCTATAGAAGTGACCAGAACGGCCAGAGAGGACTGGTCCGGGGTTGACCTGGAGATCCTTCTCGAGATCAGGCCCGAGAATGTGGAGACAATCCCGGACCACATCCGCCTTCAGAATGGGACGGTCATTCACATTATGACCGAAGGCAAAAGGCCGCAGTGTTTTGTTTGTGGGGAAAAAACCCATTTGCGAGCCTTCTGCCCTCAACTGCTGAAAGAGGCAAGGGGTCGAAAGGCTCCACTGCTGCCGACGCCGGGGCGAGGACCACAACCAACACCAGCACCGGCAAAACCACCAACAACAACACCAATAGAAAGACCACCACCAACATTGACCACCCAGGGGGGAAACGAGGAAAGCTGTCAAATTAACCCTCCCTCCCAAAATACACACACCAATAAAACCTTAAACATACATACAGACACACTTACAGACACAGACCCATCATCTACCAGTAGTGAAAATGAGGGAAATCCCAAATCCCCCAAAATACAAAAAAGGAAACACAAAAAGAAAAAAAAAACTCAACAAAGCACAAAATCACCCACAATAAAAAACGCAGACACCACCCACGCAAACATCTCTCCAATAACACCAACATCATCACCACCATCACCATCACCAGAATCCCCCAAACGCAAACAACCGAAACAGACGCAAGAACAAATATACACACAAACATCTGAAACCACAGACACCGCACTCACAACAAACACAGATACAACCGAAACAACACCACCAAAACCATCACCACCATAGCCACGCAAACAAATAAAATCACACCAACAAAACATACAAAACTTCGTGCTCGTCAGGAGCGCCAACAAGGCATTGATGGCCCTCGTAGCACAAAGTGAAAATATACAAAAAGAGGGGGAAATTTTTAAATCGAGCACATTTCGCGTGCCGGAAGATTTGGTTCTGGTGCGAATGTCGCTCGACATATTCAAAGAAATATGGGACAGCTTTCCTCGGGACGTGGGAACCCCGAACGTAAAACCCATTTCAAGAATTTTAAAGGGGTTCCCAAAAGAAACCCCACTAACTATGGAGGTCGAACAACCCGACCTTCACAAGAGCCCGGAAGGTAAGTAAACCTTCCTCTCTCTCTGTTTAACCTGCCAACATGGCCGTATTAAGAGTAGGATGTTTAAATGTTCGAGGCCTGGGATCTTCCTGGAAGCAGGGTCACCTGCTCAACGACCTCAGGTCTATAGAAATGGATGTAATTGCAGTCAGCGAGACCAGGATTTCCGACACGCGCGCACTAGCCCCCATTTTCGACGACTATCAGATCTTTGCATCTATTAGCCGGCTGGGAATGGGAGGCGGGGTGGCAGTGCTGTTTAGGAAAGGCCTGGATCTCGAGGTAAGGTCGATCTTCTGGGATCCGGACGGGAAGTTGGTGTTCCTGGACGTGAACAATAATGAAGGCGGTGCCTTTAGACTGGTGGCCGTCTATGCTCCTACTGGGGCAGGACGGCCGGACTTCTTTAGACGCCTGGAAGCCTTTCTGGGTACGTCTCGCCCTTTACTGTTAGCGGGGGACTGGAACGGCATCTTAGACGCACGCTGGGACTGTGTGGGAGTATCTGATAGGAGTGGTGGGTGCAAAAGCCTCAAGAACCTGATCAGCCAGTTCCAACTGTCTGACAGGTACCGACTAGATTTCCCTAATGCGCCAGTGTGGACCTGGGCTAACCGCATAGGGTCATCTAGATCGTATATAGACAGGATATTAATTAGGAAAATAGACAGAAATAGTGTAAGCTGTCCACGTTTTGAAACGGTCGCCTATTCAGATCACAAGTTTGTGATCTGTATGGTCGACCTAGATAAGACGCGTAGGTTAGGGCCTGGTTACTGTAAGCTAAACATGTGATTTCCGGCACGTAAGGCTTACAGGGACCAAGTCAACAATTTAGTTAAGAAAAAGTTGACGGGGAATCGTCAACAATAGATGGTGGGGGCTCTCAAAAGAGAGATTAGAGTAATGTCGATAGAGTTTAGCAAAGAAGTAGCATTAGAGAAAAATAGAAAGGAGGAGGAGTTGGTAGATAAGTTAGACGAGGCTATTGGTAGTGGCATTGCAACTGATGTGCTAGCGGCGAGAATGGCATTAGACCATTTCTTCAATGCGAAACACGAAGGTTGCATTGTCAGAGCTAAGGCGCGTGCTCTGAGAAACGAGGGAACCAAAGCTGTTCGATGGGCCCGCGTGGCAGAGGCGCAGAGTGGTAATAAAACCACGATTCGGTCTTTGACGGACCGAGACGGGCACGAGCTGAGCGATTCCAAGAGGATGTGTGAGGCCTTTCGCCAACATTTTGCTCAGTTGTTCAGAGATGATGACGGACTTCAGTCCCTACCGTGATGGCTTGCCGCAACTCTCGACGGCTGACGCTGGGCGCTGCGAAAGGCCAATTACTTCAGCCGAGCTTCAGGATGCCCTTGTCGGCTGCATGAGGCGCAAGTCACCCGGTTTGGGTGGTCTACCCTACGAGCTTTACGTAAATATGCCAGACTTGTTCTCCAATCTCTTCGAAGCCCTCAACTGCAACTGGCAGCAAAACGGGAGTATTCCCAGTTCTGTGAGCCGGGGCGTAGTGACGCTGATAAAAGACGAGGAAAGACGAGAACAAGAGGGACACATTAGACAATTTCAGGCCCATAACTCTGCTCAACACAGAGTTTAAGATTTTGGCCAGGGTGTTAGCGAAGAGGTGGCGCTTGTCGTCGGGGATTTGGTTGGGGAGGCGCAAAATTGCGCAATCCCAACCAGGTCCATACACGACAACCTCCACCTAATGCGATACATCATAGAGAGGGTAGGGTGTACACCTGGCTTCGGTGAGGCTCTGATCAATTTAGATCAATCGAAAGCATTCGATAGGGTCGACTATCGGTACCTGGAGGCTGTCCTCAAGGCGGCTGGCTTCGGCCCCGTCTTCAGAAGCTGGATCGCTGCAATGCACAGCGGCACCTGCTCGATGGTCAAAATTAATGGCCACCTCTCGGAACCGTTTCAGGTCTCCCGATCGGTCCGTTAAGGGTTCCCTCTCTCCTCCCTTCTGTACGTATTGACTCTCGAGCCTTTACTGCGGAAGCTGGAGCTGTTGCAGGGCATCCCACTCGAACCGGGACGCGGAAAGGCTGCGTCGGCTTATGCGGACGACATCACCGTGATGGTGTCGGACACCTCAGAAATCGAGGTGGTCGGCAACTTATTGGAGGAATATGAAAGGTTGACGGGAGCAAAACTTAACCCGGAAAAGTCAATGGACTTGCAACTCGGCACCTGGAGAGGCAAGTTCATGCCGTCCAACAGCGTCGTTAGGCGCTGGACGGACGGACCGGTAAAATTGCTAGGGGTTTGGTTCGGCCCACACCTCCAGGTGGATAAGAATTGGGACGAGGTGACGGGCAGGGTAGTCAGTCTCACCCATAAATGGGCTGGGATGAAGCTATCACTGAAAGGTCGGGCGGAGGTGGCGAACGCGTACATCGCGTCCGTCATCCACTACCGTCTGACTGTCGTCCCTTGCCCCCGTTCGCGCCTCGCCATCTTGGAGCGGCTCCTCTTCAAATTCTTGTGGAGGGTCAGGTTCGGCTGGTGAGGCGGTCCATCTGCTGCCAGCACCCTCTACGTAGAGGGCTGGGCATGCCGTGGCTAATGATGCGCAGGCACGCGCTGAGGCTGCGGCATCTCCAGATATTCTGCCTAAACGGTGAACAGGTGTGGTCGCCGTTTGTCAGACGGGCCTTTCCGCAACTCGTTTCTTTGACTGAGTTGCAGTCCTGGGTCAAGAAGAGACCGAGCCTGGGTGACTGGCATCTGCAATGTTGCCAGGCACTCACTGCCCTCTATCAGGCGGGCAATGCGGTCAGTGGAACTTCCACTCTCGAGTTCTATAGAGGATTAGTGGTGGGCAAGTGCGACGACGCACTCGGAGAGGCTCTGGGAGTCAACGAAGTCGAACTAACCAGTCTGTACCGGAGGACTTTCGAGCCGGGGACGATGGATAATTTCCAAAAATCCCTCGCTTGGCAGTGTTACCGGGGGGCACTGCCGGTTCGAGATAAACTTTACAGGCACGGAAGTGCTGTCAGACGGACCTGCCCGAGATGCGCGCAGAGCGACGAAACCGTTCTGCACGCACTCGTCCAGTGTCCGTGCATTACTGACTTGTGGAGTTATGTTGAACAGCTGTTGTCGCTTGTAGAACGGATCCGGCTATCGGCCGAGTCCATAGTGAAGTTCGACCAGCCGCCTTCTTTTGGCCAGGAAGGGCAATTTTCCTCTGTCTGGTGGCAGTAGCGAAAGAGGTTGTATGGTGGACGAGGTTGAAAGGACTGAAGACAGATACTTTTCTCTTCGGCCAATCCCTCATCAACTTTTTCAAGTTTCACTTGGAAAGGAAGGTGAGGGTGGAGAGAGAAGTGCTTCCCCCCAGTACATTTGCTGAAAAGTGGGTGAATGTGGCGAGAATGGCCCGTGTGAGTGGGCCTACTCTGGTCATGCGGTTGTAGGTAGGTAAATTTGAAGAGGAGAGGGGTGCCCTTCCAGTGTGCTCTCGAAGCGTCGGGTCGTTCAGGCAGGACTGGTGGGGTACCTGAGCGAACCCTAGGTGGTCATCCCCCCTATTGGGGAATTTTTTCTTGTAATTTTCTTGTTACTTTATTGTTACTTTGTTATTGTTACTTTGTTATTGTTATTCATATTGTTTACTCGATTTTTCTGTAAAACCCCACTG
>OZ024741.1:200759053-200784053 GCA_964016885.1 Eledone cirrhosa
AGGACTAACTTTATTCATATGTAACCCATTAGCAACCACGCAGCACGTTTATTCTCATATTTACACATATTTTTTCCCCCGCTGTGACCCGTCTATTTCGTTCTTACTGCTTCCTCTTTCTCTGTATCTTTACCCTCTCTAACAGTCACTCTCTCTGTTAGCCTCTTCCTCACCCTTCACTCACTCACTCTCTGTTACTACCTCCCTTCCTCCTTCTTCCCGTTTGACCTGTGCGTAATTCTTTTCTCTCGCACCCTTGGTCAGGCAGGTTCGCTTTTTTTTCTCTCTCTCGTCTACGATTTCACAGAACTTATGTTCACCGAATTCACAGACTAGATTCCTTCTTCCTCCCGTTAGACCTGTACGGAATTCCTTCCTTGCTCACATTCCAACCAGGTTTGATGGTCTTTATTCTCTCTCGTTCACGATTTCACCGAACTTATATTCATGGAAATTTGGGACTTGACTCCTTCTTCCTCACTTTTCGTTGCTTCACCATCTTTGTTTGTTTACACTCTCGTGTCCCCTTTATTTACGTGTCCCAACGACTTTTTTTAGCCGTTGCTCGCACCAACCGGAGGTAATTCATCTTCAGAAAATTGTGATCTTTGTATAGAGGAAATATTCTTTATATTAAAGACCAAAAATTCCCTTAATTTAAGGAATAATTTATTCAGTTGCTGCAGATATAGAGTGAACTCAACGTTTAAATATAAATATAAATTTAAAATGTAGTATAATTAATTAAGTAATTTGGTTAATATATGAAACCTGTCGATAAATCATTAGATCCCTTCACCTTTTTCATTTTCTTTGGTTAAATACTCAAGTATAAATTTTCTTCCTAAATATAAATATAGATATAATAAACTACTCTAGAAATGTTTATCCTTTCAATATCTTAAATAAAATATACGTAAGATAAATTTCTATACTAAATATTTTAAACATATTATTTTAGCTTAAAATATTCTATAATATTTTAAAATATTTTAATATTTTGATATCTGTAGAATCCTTGTTTTTTAAGTTATATTGATATAATATTTTATTTATTTTTTTATTAGGTTTGTTTTTATTCTGATAGCTTCTCATAATTTTCAAAAGTTTATCCTTTCAATATCTTGATTAAAATATACGTAAGATAAATTTCTATACTAAATCTGTTAAACATATTATTTTAACTTAAGATATTCTATAATATTTTAAAATATTTTAATATTTTGATATTTGTAGAATTCGTTTGTCTTTTAAGTTATATTGATATAATTATATTTCCAAAATATAATCCTTTTGTATTTTATATACTCAATTGTACTATGTAATATATTGATGTACTTATCTCTATACGACTATGTATCTATATATGTGTATTAACATACATATACATGTGTTATATGCTTTTTTATGATTATATGTCTGTCTGTATATATGCATGAGTGACGCGTGTCTACCAATTGGGTGAAGATGCACACACATATTTATATATGTATAGCTAGGAATTGTGTGTGTACATGTACATGCTTACCCATGCAGTTTTGATTGCAGATATGCATAATTTTAACAGCCATAAATGCATGAAAGTTAATCCTATATACTTATATATACTAAGAATTTTTACAAGGAATGTATAGCAGTAATAAAAAAAAATCACTTATGCTTTGTATGTATATATTATATGCGGGAGTAGATATAATGTGTATTTTCTGAGTGTGTGTGTATATATATATTTATGTATCTTTGCCTATATGTACGTGCTATACGATAGGTAATTTCTCTAGCAATATATATATTTTGTGATGTTTAAATTCCAATTTTTAATATATTGATCTCAATTTTTAAACTAAATATCTAATCATAATTAAACAATGATTAATTTCTCATATTATATACGTATATTATATATATATATACTTATATATATATACGTATATATATATAAGGGCGGTGGATTGGCAGTATCAGTAGAGGGTCGGACGCCATGCTTTCAAGCTTAATTACGTCCCTTTACGATCTGAGTTCAAATCCGAGGTTGACTTGCCTTTCATCCTTACGGGGTCGATAAAATAAAGTACCAGTAATGCACTTGGTAATTGCTGGCCTTGTGCCAAAAGTAGAAACAATTATCTATTCATGTGCAGTGGATTGGCAGTATCGGTAGAGGGTCGGACGCTATGCTTTGACGTATGGAGTTACGACCCTTGCCATTCTGAGTTCAAATCCCACCGAGGTTAACTTTGCCTTTCATCCTTACGGGGTCGATAAAATAAAGTACCAGTAATGCACAGAGATAATTGCTGGCCTTGTGTCAAAAGTAGAAACAATTATATACGTATATTCCATTCATGAATATTAATATTTCTAATTTTATTTATTCATTTCATCTCAATTGTTAACTCAACTTAATATGACATGACTTAAGGTTTTCGTTCTCTCCCCCTCTCTCTATCTCTATATTTCTCTCTCTTGAGTTTTTTCTCTCTGTCTGGTGGTTTGATATCTCTCTGTTGTTTTCCTCTGTTTTCTTTTTTTTCTTTTTTTTCTTTCCTCTTTTTCTTTGTTTATCTCTCCCTTTCTTTTCTCCACGTTTCTCTCTCTCCATCTTTTTACTTATCTTTAACACTACGATTTACAAAATTAAACAAACCACTATCCTGATGTCTTCCAAAAGTAACGGTCGCATTTTGAAAGGGTACGTCAATGTTTATTTATAAAACTGGTATATATTGTATTTTGTCTGATGAAGGCATACCATAATTTAACTTGGTATCCTTGAAATATGTATAATGAAATAAATATGGTTTTATAAATATAGTTTCCATTTGTTATTATCGTATATATATATATATATATATATATATATATATATATATATATATATATATATATATATATATATATATATATATGTATATATATTCATTATAAGAACAGATTAAAGTTTAAGCAAAGGATATATATATATATGTAAATTATATATACTAGCAGAAAAACTACCCATCGGGTGGTTTTCTGCTAGCATGTGTAGTGTGTATATTGATATTATACGCAAGTATATATATGCATGTAGACATCAAATAAAATCGTAATTGACAATATACACAGAAATTGAATGAAGATTGTGTTACACTCTCTTATGTAATCAGTAACGTAATTCATGATACGTTAAAAAAAGACGATATTATATATAAACTGCATTAGGAGAAAATTAGTGATAGAAACATGAATATTTATTTAAACGATCACTAACCGGAAGTGTTGACATTTGAAAGTTTTAAAGTAGTGAATCTTTAAATAAGTAATAACATATATTTAATGAACAACCACGAAATTTAGTAGATGAATTATGTAATATTCATTCATTATTTATAAGGGCGGTGGATTGGCAGTATCGGTAGAGGGTCGGACGCCATGCTTTCCAGCATAGTTACGTCCCTTTACGATCTGAGTTCAAATCTAGCCGAGGTTAACTTTGCCTTTCATCCTTACGGGGTCGTAAAATAAAAGTACCAGTAATGCACTGGGTAATTGCTGGCTTTGTGCCTAAAGTAGAAACAATTATTTATTCAAAGTAATCCAACTTATTTTACTAAGGGGATAACAAATTATAAACCGTACCCAGTCACGCGCTTCTTACTTTATTATAGTTTAGATATTTAAATGTAAGTAGGCACACGTACACACACGCACACACACGCATACACACACACAAACACACACACACACATATATATATATATATATATATAGTAATAATAATAAATTTTAAGACTAAAATCCAAAGAGGGCTCGATAAGGATAAATATATATCAAATATATAAGAACCGTAGAGCAAATATTTATTAAAATAACAGATTAAAGTTTAAACAAAGAATAGCTGCTTTCACCCTTAACGGGATCTTCTGAAACTAAAAATGTCAATCTGTGAACGCGGAAGTAAGTACTTCAAAAATCGTTGCAACCGAATGAAGACAGGAAGACGATACTTTGGTTCGTGGAAACGTTCCCTGGCAAAGAACGGGAAAAAACGAAGATAATACGTCATTATTTGGAGCGGTGAAAACAATTACACGCAAAGACAAAACCACGTTTATGGTATAAATGAAGCTGTAGACTAATATTCTATTAGGTGGTTCATGGAGCCGTTCTCTGGCAATGAATGGAAATAATACGTCATTATGTGGATCGGGGAGAACAATTACACGCAAAGACAAAACCACGCCGCTCAGGCCCTGGAAATAGTCTACGCCACAGACCACATCTTGAACAAAAAATCTGAGGCAATTTCAGCTTGTAAACATAAATTGCACAAAACTTTCCTGTATTACAGCCCCACATTATACCCTAACGGATAGTACGAACTATATGCGGATATTTTACGTCTTGATGTGGTAGCTAAGTATATGTTATGTTTATACCATTACTTATTTGTATAGGTAAGTATATATTACCTGTATGTTTTGTGAAGGTACGTATACTTTCTCGTGCGTATATTTGATTGTATGTTATGGCGTATATATTATTTTTTCTGGTACATATGCTTTTGGTTATGTGTATACGTGAGATTTGCGTCTGTGCGAGTATGCGGGTTCGTACGTATGTAGGGTGTGTGTATATGTGTACTTCGTGTTTTGGTTGACGTACGTCTCCGAAAATAAGTGTATTTACATGTAGGTATGTGTGTGCGCTTGTTATATACGTATTTATTTATTTATATACGTTTATTTAATTATATGTATACACACACACACACACACACATATATATATATATATTTTTTAATATATAATTTTATGTGTATTTGGTGTATACATTCGTATGCGTGGGTTCTGTATGTGCGTGCGTTTTTTTTTTATCGTTTTTTTTTGTACGTGCGTGTATTTGTATACCTATGGCGAGTGTTTTCGCGTATGCTTGTGTATGTACGTATATGGATGCGTGTATGTATTTATTTAATTTCAATTACCTCTGTATTTTATTTACTTTATTCTTAACTCTGAAGCCGAGAATCATTCGGTTTCCTAGTTAGAATTTTAGTCTACGACTTCAGCTATACCATTTACGTGGTTTTGTCTTTGCATGCAATTGTTCTCCACGTTCCACATATGACGTATTTTCTTCGTTTTTTCCGTTCAGAATTGCCAAAGAACGTCTCTATGAACTACCTAAGAGAACATTAGTCTACGACTTCTTTTATACCATAAACGTGGTTCTGTCTTTGCGTGTAATTGTTTTTCACCGCTCCTATTAATGACGTATTATATTCGTTTTTCCCGTTCTTTGCCAGGGAACGTTTCCACGAACCAAAGTATCGTCTTCCTATCTTCTTCCGGTTGCAACGTTTTTTGAAATATTCACTTCTGCGATCACAGATTGACTTTGTTAGTTTCAGAAGATCCCGTTAAGGGTGAAAGCAGCGATTCTTTGCTTAAACTTTAATCTGTTATTTTAATATATATATATATATATATATATATATATATATATATATATATATACACTAGCCGAGTAGCCCGACCTTCCTGGGAAATAATATATATATATAAGTATGTACACGTACATACATATATGTATACAGACGTACAGTAGTATGTATATATATATGTACGTATGGATTCACCGAACATTTATTATAATGCTCAGTGTGTTTGTAAACAAACATCCCGTATTAAGCCGTAGTGTCCAGCAACCATCGTTGCTCGTTTGTTGAACACTGACAAAGGAACGCTGTACCAGTTTCAAGCCTATTAGCCATCGTCAGCAACGTATACCTTCCTGCCAGATTGTTGAACGTATATACTTACCTTATGCATATTAACAGCTGAGAAGCCCAATTTGCATATCGAGTGGGTTAACCGGCCGGGTGCACCGAAAACGATAAACGGAAAAAATGAAACGAAATTACAAACACACTGAGCATTATAATAAATGTTCGGTGAATCCATACGTACATATATATATACATACTACTGTACGTCTGTATACATATATGTATGTACGTGTACATACTTATATTTAAGTAACAGCCGTACTAAGAGTGGGAAATGAAATTTCGTTTCATTTTTTCCGTTTATATATATATATATATATACATACAGACACATATATACATATACATATGTACGTATGGGTTGTATCGAACATTAAGAATAATGTTCGATTCGTGTGTAAATAAACGGCCCGATTTGAAGCTGTGCCGTGCCGGTGACCGATCGTCACCTGTTTGTTGAACACTGGCTTTGGGGACCAATCAACATGTTTCTGGGTTATTATCCCTTATTAGGACTGTATACGTCTGCCAGTCTGTTGAACGGTTGAAAATATATAGTATTTTTATCGGCTGAGTAGTCTCAATTACATACCGAGCACGTTGCGGTGCCCTTGCCAAATATTAAAAATAAAATTAGAATTCCATTTCTCCCCTAGCACATGTGTGCATATATATATATATATATATATATATGTGTGTGTGTGTGTGTGTGCGTGTGTGTGTGTGTGTGTGTGTGTGTGTGTGTGTGTGTGTGTGTGTGTGTGTGTGCCTGTGTGTTTGTATACATGTGTGAACGTGTGCATACTTACATTTATGTATCAGCTGTGCTAGCGTGAGAAATAAAATTCTAATTTTATTTATAAATATATATATATATAAGTTAGAACAATGAAATAAAAAAAGAAGTCATTAGAAATATACTTCACTGCTTTACGATCGTTTCTAGGTGATGATAATACATTGTAACTATACTTTGTTATCGATCTGTGTAAGGTTAGTTACAAAATATCAGAAGAGAGAATATTTACTTACATGCATATCACCAGCTATTGTCAAAAGCAATAATAATTTTATTCAAAATTAGTATTAAATTAGTAGTAAGTTTAGTTCCATGACCTTATTTGGAGGTAGCTGAAGAACTAACCAATCAGATTGTTTTGTTCCCTATGATGTTAAGATGAAAAATAATTCACTTTAGTTGAGGTCATGACCCTTTGAAAGGAATGGTTGAATGGTATTAATAATAGAATTGTTATAAAACATCTATTAGGAAGAAAGGGATTGTCAAATTGATAGTTGAATATATATGGTATATGGAAGATTAAAAGGAATGTAAAAATTAAATGTTGAGTTGTGTTGTGTGGAGTTTTTAGGTGAATATAAATTAAGGTCATGACTAGGAAAGACAGTATATTAAAAGATGAATATTATCGGGTTGGCAGTATCGGTAGAGGGTCGGACGCCATGCTTTCCAGCATAGTTACGTCCCTTTACGATCTGAGTTCAAATCCCGTCGAGGTTGACTTTGCCTTTTATCCTTACGGGGTCGATAGAATAAAGTACCAGTAATGCACTGGGTAATTGCTGGCCTTGTGCCTAAAGTAGAAACAATTATAATAAGATAATTGTTTCTACTTTAGGCACAAGGCCAGCAATTATCCAGTGCATTACTGGTACTTTATTCTATCGACCCCGTAAGGATAAAAGGCAAAGTCAACCTCGGCGGGATTTGAACTCAGACCGTAAAAGGACGTAACATTATAATAAGATAATGAAATACAGTATGTATAAATAATCAAACTCAGATAAATGCATGTTGACATAGTCAAAATGTATAAATTTCATAGATCACAAAGTGCATATACCCACATTATAGATAGAGGTATAGTTATATTGATACTCAATTAAAAATATACACACACATATATATATATATATATATATATATATATATATATATATATATATATATATATATATATATATATATATGTGTGTATATATGTGTGCACATGTGTAGATGTATGTATATGTTTGCATCTATTTATGTGTATGTATATTTTTAATTGAGTATCAATATAACTATACCTCTATCTATAATGTGGGTATATGCACTTTGTGATCTATGAAATTTATACATTTTGACTATGTCAACATGTATTTATCTGAGTTTGATTATTTATACATAGACATACTTGAAAGTATTTTAAGGCGTATCATACACTGTATTATACTAAGTACAATTTAACATACCGTACTATATTGTGTTACATTATATTATATTATTGTATTACTGTATTTCATTATCTTATTATAATCTTCAATAACTGCTTTTATGTGAGATCGAAATCGTCTACATGCTCGAATTAAATGGACCTGGTTCATATTGGACATTACTCTGACTCTGGTACCTTTCAAAATATCTTTGGTGTTATAGGAGTGTTCATTGACCTCTCGCTCAACAACTCTCCATACTTAGTAGTCCAATGGATTGAGATCTACAGAGTTAGGAGGCCAAATGTTAGGGGTTATGTGATCATGAACATGTTCAGCCATTCATTCCTGCGTTACTTGAGCCTTGTTTGATGGTACAGTGTCTTCCTGAACCACATAAGGCCTTCCATTATATACACTGTCTTACTAGGGCTTAACAACTGTTTCCAAGACCTCAATGTAGACAACAGAGGTAACTCTAAGGAATTGGGTAATAAATAAGGAGGTATCACATATCCTTCAATGCTTTCACCCCACAAAAACCATGACCTTTGCAGCCAAGTGCGAAGTTCGCGCAGTTATTCGGTTTTTGAACGCAAAAGGCGTTGAACCGATTGAAATTCATCGCCAATTGACGGAAGTGTATGGAAAGTGGTGCATGGATGTCAAAAACGTTCGCAAGTGTGTAGAATTTCGCAATTGGCGATGAATTTCAATCGGTTCAACGCCTTTTGCGTTCAAAAACCGAATAACTGCGCGAACTTCGCACTTGGCGGTAGCGTTCAACGGGAGCTCCATTCTCAACAGCTGCCAAACCTGGATTGAGCATCCTAGCGAAGCGCGCGCATGCTTGTTTTGGGAGTGAAGGATACACCAATCACAACAGTGTTGCCAACAGCCGTACGAACAGTTTCTCTGCGTCCCCATCGCTTTGGAGACCTTACTTTTGGGATTGCCCTCGTATATATATATATATATATATATATATATATATATATGTGTGTGTGTGTGTGTGTGTGTGTGTGTGTTTGTGTGTGTGTATATATCTATATGTGTGTGCGTGTGAGTATGATATAATAAAACATATATTTTGATTATGTGAATGTCTTCATTTGTTAATATTCTGAATAATATTAATAACTCCAGAACACCTTTTATTGTAGAGTGCTTTTAATCTATTGTAAAACTATATGCATTGAGTAATCAATGAACCATATTAATCTTTGGTTATATATAGAGAGAGAGATATACAATTGTAATTATAACACGACAGCTCCATTACCATCCTCCGAGGAAACGCCTTCTCCATTCTGTCCGCCGGGGCTGTGGGGCGGCCAGCACTTGGGATCCCATTTGCTCATCATAGTGAGAGATGGGGAAGGTGAGAGAGATGGAAGGCGATGACAGTGGGAGTTCGGCTCCTCTGTGTTCGGACCTGATGTTAAAAGTCACATTATTCTTCATTAGATTGGGGGAAATCATGGCACCACTATAATAATAATAATAATAATAATGATGATTTCTTTATTGGCCACAAGGGCTGAAATCAATAAAAACATTACAGACGGCACAGGACGGCACAGGACGGTACAGGACGGTACGATGTGGGTTTTGTGCGTGTAAATATTTTTATTATTTATATTAGAAAAGAAAAAAAAGGTCATAGAAACATATATATATAAACAATAAAAATGAAAATTGAAACAATGAAAAATTCCCCAATAGGGGGGAAACCTCCGAGGGTTACTCGTGGCGAAAACCAGACAAAAGACCACGGCCACCCTGACCACCAGGGCAAGCGCCCTCTCTCAATTTTTCCATTTCTCAAACTACAGACGTATATTCAGAGTGGTCCCGTTCACTCGGACCATTCTCGCTACATTCACCCACCTTTCAACAAACTTGCTAGAAAGCAGCACTTGCCTCTCCACCCTGATTTTCCTCTTCAAGTGAAACTTGAAAAAGTTAATTAGGGATTCGCCGAAGAGGAAAGTGTCTGTCTTTAACTCTTTTAACCTTGTCCACCACACAATCTCTTTCGCCATGGCCACCAGGCAGATGAAAACCACCTGCCCTTCCTCCTCGAAGGAAGACGGCGAGACCATCTGCACAATGGACTCAGTCGACAACCGGATCAGTCCTACACGCGACAGCAACTGTTCGACATAGCTCCACAAGTCAGCAATGCTCGGGCACTGAACGAGTGCGTGCACGACGGTTTCGTCGTTCTGCGCGCATCTCGGACAGGCTCGGCTGACGGCACTTCCGTGCCTGTAGAGCTTATCTCGAACCGGCAGCGCTCCCCGGTAGCACTGCCAGGCCAGGAATTTTTGGAAGTTATCCGTAGGCCCTGGGCTGAAAGTTCTCCGGAAGAGAGCAAACAGCTGATCTTCTTCGACGCCCAGGATCTCTCCGAGAATGTCGTCGCGCTTCCCCTCCACTAGTCCTCTATAGAATGCTGAGGTGGATGTTCCACCGATACTGGTGCCCAGCTGGCAGAGGGCAGTGAGCGCCTGGAGACATTCCAGTTTCCAAGCGCTATCCCTCGGTCTTTTTCTGACCCAGGACTGCAGCTCTGTCAAGGAGACGAGCTGTGGGAAAACGTGCCTGGCGAACGGCGACCACACCTGTTCACCATTAAGGAAGCACCATAGATGTCGCAGCCTCAGCGCATGTTTGCGCATCATCAGCCATGGTATGCCCAGTCCTCCACGCAACGGGTGTTGACAGCAGATGGATCGTCTGACCATGGGAGCGCGTCCCTTCTGCAAAAAGCGGAAGAGGAGGCGCTCCATTTTGGTGAGAGTTGGGCTGGAGCAAGGGACGACGGTGAAGCGGTAGCAGATGACGGATGCGATGTACGCATTCGCCACCTCCGCCCGGCCTTTCAGGGACAGCTTCCTCTCGGCCCATTTCTGGGTGAGGGAGGCCACCCTGCTCGTCACCTCGTTCCAGTTTTTCTCCATCTGGAGGTCCGGTCCGAACCAGACACCGAGCAATTTAACCGGTCCGTCGGTCCAACGCCCCACGACGCTGTCGGACGGCATGGACTTGTCTCTCCAGGTGCCGAGCTTCAAGCCCACCGACTTTTCCTGGTTTATCTTTGCTCCTGTCACCGCTTCGTATTCCTTGAGATCGGTGCCGAGCATCTGGACGTGTCTGGTGCTCAAAGAAATTTTTTGTTTGATAATTATTAAAGTTTAAATTTTGGGCTCAAGGCCCCAATCTTTTTGAGTGTCCTTTTCAGAAAGCAATCTATGTGCACTTATAAACAGTTAACAATAAAAATGTTCCATAAATGACAATTTTAAACAACTGAAAACAACAAACCTTTGCAGAGCTCACATAATACGATTTCCTACGTAGGTCGCCAATAATAATAATAATAATAATAATAATAATAATGATTTCTTTATTGGCCACAAGGGCTGACATCAAGAAAAACATTACAGACGGCACAGGACGGTACAGGACGGTACGATGTGGGTTTTGTGCGTGTAAATATTTTTATTATTTATATAAAGAAAAAAAAGGACGTAGAAACATATATATATATAAACAATAATAATAATAATAATAATAAAACCCCGTGACCAAGAAATACCGGGATGGCGGCCGACGGGGAATAGCCGTGTCTCTAGGGGAGAACGACCCCTCCTGTCTGGTTGACACTCGTCCTAGAAGTGGTAACACGAAATGATTACCCCTTGGCGGTTAAGGATAAAACGCGACAAAAGAAAGTAAATGTCAAATGATAAAATCTCATACCGGATCGGCCGTCACCCGGGTGAAAAAGGGCCGTGTCCCTCAGAGAGGATACAAACTGGGGTCGAAAAATCAGCTAATGCTTCAAACCTTCCCATCACTTCGGAGCTGGAGACCTCCCATAACCGGAATACTCCTACTGTTGGCCCTCCATGCTCACCACCAAGAAACCCAAAGAAAAAGAGAGAAAAATGGTCAAGGGAAGACAATAAAGAAGTCCTTGAGGCTTTCTACACTGCCATGTACTACCCATCAAATAGTTCAAATACAGAACAGACATATATCAACTGCAAAAAGAAACATCCCGAAAACAGAGGCTATATTGACAGTAACAAACTTGCCAATATACGAAGAAATATTGTTTAAAAAAAGTTACTAACTGATATAGAAATTGATCAGATCAAGCTATTAGCACAAAGTCAGCGAAGGGAAAATGAAACATGTGTTAGTGAAAATGATGTAAATTGTAACACTTCGAATCCCAGGGTTGGGGCGGAATCATTGACAGCAGAACAAATTAAAGAAAGGATCGAAAAAGAAATGAAGGAGAATGAATTTGCCAACTTGAAGGATGAAATTATGATCGAATGGATGAAAATGAAAGAATCTGACATGGGGGAACGAGACACTCTCCCTAAGATCCAGAACGCCAAACAGAACCAAAAGATAATACACAAGACTAACATAATTCTCAAAACATTATCATCACAAACAAACTAAACATTACTGATCTAAATCATCTCTATTATGCATCGGCTAAGGTCACCACTCACTTATAAGGAGTGAAAATGAAAAAAACAACGGAATTCTCACAAGAAATCTACTTGGCAAGAGAACATCAATCGCCAAATAAACCTGCTCCAATCTGACATAGAAATGATAACAAACTACAAAGTAGGTGAACATGTTAAACAAACTAAACTTAGAAAATTGAAAAGAAAATACAGTATAAAATCAACAAGTGACATAGACAAGCTGATAGAAATAATCAAGCAAAAAGTGTCGACTAACGCTGCTCGTATAAGGCGCTTTGAAAAACGATCTAGATTCTATAAGGACAATAATATGTTCAAAAACAACCAAAGAAACTTCTACAGAAAAATTGGCAAGTCAACAATAACTGCTAAATCAATACCACCCAAGGAGGAAGTGCAAGAATTCTGGGAAAAGATCTGGGCCGAAGAAAAAGTTCATATAATATACATGCCCCATTGATAGACAGACAAATGAAAGATACAGCTCACCTTGAGGAACAAACATGGGAAAATATAGCAGTTGAACAGTTGCGTTTGGCTCTTAGAAAAACCAGCAAATGGAAATCCCCAGGAAAAAACAAAATACCAAATTTTTGGATAAATGCCTTCACAGAGTCTCATGAGCTGTTAGCCCAACTATACAATGAAATAGTTAATGAGCCAGAAAAGATACCATCATGACTAGTTAACGGCATTACATTCCTACTTCCGAAGAATGATGAGACAAACAATCCCCAAAATTACAGACCGATAACTTGCTTGACCACAATGTATAACATTTTAACATCAGTCCTAACTGAATATACATATGACCACCTGATAACAAATGATCTATTTCCCAATGAACAAAGGTGTGTCAACAAAGGGTGTCAACGAGGCTCATATGGCTGTAAAGTCAGCTTTTGGTTAACAAAATGATACTGGAAGATTGTCATAATAGACACAAAAATCTATCAATTGTTTGGATAGATTATAAAAAAAGAATTCGATAGTTTGCCACACAGTTGGATTGAAAAATGTTTAGAGATTTTAAAAATATCTCCCGTTGTCAGGAGGTTCCTGTCATTCAATATGAAGACATGGAAAACGACACTCCTTTTAAATAGTGAAAAAGAATCACTGGAAGCTGGAGAAGTTAATATTAATTGTGGAATTTTTCGGGGTGACTCTTTATCACCGTTTTTATTCTGCATCGCACTTATACCATTAAGTAAAATGCTCAATGAAACAAAACATGGATATAAAGTCTATGACAAAACCATTAATCACTTGTTCTACATGGATGACCTGAAACTATTTGCAAAAAATGATGAACAGTTGCAAGGGCTATTATCCACTGTGAAGCAGTTCAGTGATGACATTAAAATGGAGTTTGGACTAGATAAATGCGCCAAAGCAAGGTTCACCAGAGGAAAGCTGCTGAAAAGTTCAGACATTAATCTTGATCGGGGAAATGTGATAAGAGAACTTGATCAAGAGGAAACTTACAAATATCTAGGTGTTTGTGAAGGAGACGGAATCAAGCACTCGACAATGAGGGAAAGGATAAGGAAGGAATGTTACCGCAGAGTAAGAGCAATCTTAAGAACGGAATTGAATGCAAGGAATAGGTTCGATGCCATACTAGTAGTAACCTACAGTTACAATGTCATCAACTGGTCAAGCACAGAGATCCGTAGGCTCGATACAAAAATTAGAAAATTCTTAACCATGCCCAGAATGCATCACCCTAAGGCAGATACAGATAGAATATATCTCCCTAGGAAAGAAGGAGGACGTGTGTTAATCCAGTTAGATATTGCGTTGAAAACTACAACAATTGGATTATCTACATATCTAAGGGAATCACATGATTAGATAGTACTGATAGGAACTGCCCATATACTAAGGAAGATTCTGTCAATATAAGTACATCACAAGTCTAAACACCTAAAGATGCATGTGTGTGTATGTATGGTCTTTCTTGAACATGGTGGACCTTGTATTCTCTTGAGATCACTGGTTGTGACTTGGTGATAACTCGTATGAACATAAAGCAAGATAAATGCAACTGTAATAATAATAATAATAATAATAATGTAGCGGCTTGATATTCATTTCAACAAACTCTCCAGTTAAATAACATCAATGACTGAGACTCAAATAATAATAATAATAATAATAATAATAATAATAATAATAATGGTATGAGCATAAGCCAGAGTCGGTGATAGAAAACGATCAGGTGAAGGTGCTGTGGGATTTTAGGATACAGACGGACAAGAAACTGGAACACAATAGACATGACCTGGTGGTTTTGGACAAGGAAAAAAGATTGTGCCTGATTGTGGATGTGGCCTGCCCATTCGACACGAGAGTGCAAGAGAAGGAGAGGGAGAAAATTAACCGATACCAGGACTTAAAGTGGGAGGTAAACAGGATTTGGAACTGCCATGAAGTCAAAGTGGTCCCGATTGTCATAGGCGCACTAGGTACTATCTCAAAATGTTTCCAGGGATGGTTAAAGAAAATTGGCCCCGCCCCGCTTTTTGGAACACTTTAAAAGGCATGCTTGCTGGGAACAGCAAGAACCCTCCGATACGTCCTGAATATCTGAGGCTGCAGGTAGTGGCTTGATATTTATTTCAACAAACTTTCCAGTTAAATAACATCAATGACTGAGACTCAAAGAACAATAATAATATATATATATATATATATATGTGTGTGTGTGTGTGTATGTGTGTGTGTATGTGTGTGTGTGTGTGTGTGTGTGTGTGTGTGTGTGTGTGTGTGTGTGTGTGTGTGTGTGTCATGTATATGTGCATATATATATGATATATACAAACGTATATATATGATATATATATATAACGGAGGAAATGTGGTAAGGAACCAGGTGGACCATAACGCACCAAAGTACTCAATACTTAGGGTAGTAGAGTGGGTAATAGGAACGAGTAAGACCCCAACGGCTGAGCTCAAGCCGTTTCGTCGTATAACAGTTTTAATATAGATGAGATTCTACAGGACGAGAACTGTTTTATTCTTTAGAAATCATCAGGAATCCTGATGATTTCTAAAGAATGAAACAGTTCTAGTCCTGTAGAATCTCATCTATATTAAAACTATATATATATATATATATATATATATATATATATATATATTACATGTGCATTTGAAACATAAAAAAAAAGAACAAGAAACAAACGCTAACGTTATTTTCATAACGATATATATATATATATATATATATATATATATATGGAAAAGAATGAAACGAAATTTCATTTCTCACTCTTAGTACGGCTGATACTTAAATGTAAGTATGTATGTATACGTACATACATATATGTATACAGACGTACAGTAGTATGTATATATATATATATATACATGCACATATATATATATATGAACGTATGGGTTTACCGAACATTTATTATAATGTTCGGTTTGTTTGTAACAAACAGCTCGAATTACGCCGTACAGTGTTCAGGCAACCTTCGTCGCCTATTATTTCAACACTGACACGGGAACGATGTACTAGTTTCAAGCTTATTAGCTATCGTCAGCATCGTATACCTTTCTGCCATATATATATATATATATATATGAAAAACAAGCGGAGAAGAATACTGCATGGTTGCACATGGATTACATATTATAAAATTAATCCCTCATCAGTGATTTGCCAACTATCATTGGTATTTCATCGCATTAAAAATCAGATACCTCAGGTTGGTGCGAGCAATAACTAAAATAAGCTATTGGGACAAGTGAAACGCGTAAAGCGAGTGAGACAAGTAAACAACAGAAGGAAAAGCAAACCGAAGGTAGGGAAAACAGCAAGCAACATGATAGTTATCCGATCAGCATAAGCTGGGTGAATTTCATGAGTAGTCAGAGAAGCAGACCGTACGCCGTGAATGCGGTGTGAGAAAGAAGGAACCCCACTACTAGCGAACGGGAGGAAGTGAGAAGGGGAGAAACAGAGAGTGAGTGAGTGGAAGTGCGAGGAAGAAGTCAGCCGAGAGAAAGTGTTAACTGACAGAGGGGACGAAAGAAGGTAAGAGAAACAGAGAGAACGGGGGAGCAGTAAGAGAGAAAGAGAGAAACAGATAATCGCAGTTTAGGTAAATATATATGAAAAACAAGGGGAGAAGAATACTGCATGGTTGCACATGGATTACATATTATAAAATTAGTCCCTCATCAGTGATTTGCCAACTATCATTGGTATTTCATTTTACGCGTTTCACTTGTCCCAATAGCTTATTTTAGTTATTGCACGCACCAACCTGAGGTATCTGATTTTTAATGCGATGAAATACCAATGATAGTTGGCAAATCACTGATGAGGGACTAATTTTATAATATGTAATCCATGTGCAACCATGCAGTATTCTTCTCCCCTTGTTTTTCATATATATTTACCTAAACTGCAATTATCTGTTTCTCTCTTTCTCTCTTACTGCTCCCCCGTTCTCTCTGTTTCTCTTACCTTCTTTCGTCCCCTCTGTCAGTTAACAATTTCTCTCGACTGACCTCTTCCTCGCACTTCCACTCACTCACTCTCTGTTTCTCCCCTTCTCACTTCCTCCCGTTTGCTAGTAGTGGGGTTCCTTCTTTCTCACACCGCATTCACGGCGTACGGTCTGCTTCTCTGACCGCTCATGAAATTCACCCAGCTTATGCTGATCGGATAACTATCATGTTGCTTGCTGTTTTCCCTACCTTCGGTTTGCTTTTCCTTCTGTTGTTTACTTGTCTCACTCGCTTTACGCGTTTCACTTGTCCCAATAGCTTATTTTAGTTATTGCTCGCACCAACCTGAGGTATCTGATTTTTAATGCGATGAAATACCAATGATAGTTGGCAAATCACTGATGAGGGACTAATTATATATATATATGCATATATATATAGAGAGAGAGGAAAAGAGAGGGTGGCAGTAACTTACATTTATTTTTCGTAAACAACAAACAAAACTAACGGTTGTGGCAAATTTAAGTTCAATGCGGATTAACTCCTGTCCCCTGAAACAATATAGCTACCATTTTGATGACAACTTATATAGACAACTGCCCCATACTTTCTAAGCCAAGTTTGAACATGATTGGTTTACTTGTTTTTCAGTGCATTGGTAACAAACAGACCAGCAAACAAGCAATTTTGTATATGTATATATATATATATATATATATATATATATATGTATATATATATATATATATATATATATATATATATATATATATATATATATATATATATATATATATATATACTTCGTTCTTGTATTTGTTTTAAAAGATTTCTTATCAGGAAACGTGTGTTGAAACAAATATTGTTATACTGCCAGGGTCATGCTGCCAATAAAAACACATGCACCTGTTGGTTTTCACTTCAATTTATTACACATTTCTGGTTGGTTGGTTTAATAACCGGATGATTGTTTATTTATTTTCTCGTCACACATTCTGTGACCTCCTCTCTAGATCGCTGATTATGTGATATCATTTCACCTTTCCACTTTAAAGTATGGAAATTTTAGTCTAGTGTTTTATCTACAACACCTTATGTTTGTTTACTTTTGATTTTTTTTTGTTTATTTATATATTATATTTATATCGTATTTTTTTTATATATATTATAATTATATTTTTCAATTTTTTTTTTTTTTAGATATTTACATTTCATATTACATTTTTCACCTCTATATATGTTTGGCATGTTACTATTTCCTTACTTTTCTGTATCTCACCTCTAATGGCAATTCATTGTATATATTATATTGTACAACACTGAATAGTACATTCTATATATTATATATTATATAATATTCAGTGACCCTAGATTCAATAATAGCCGCGGTTTTAATCTAATTTTATTTTAATTTAACTTAGTTCAATTTAATGAAACTTAAGAAATAACTTCAACTAAACACCTGTTTATCCTGAATATATATTTAAAACTAAGTTTGACAATGTGTAACCTCTCTCTCATAATTTATAGCGCCATGGAGGCAACCTAGTATATGTAATTTACTACATATATGTCTATCTTTATACTATTATCGTCGATATGTGGGCGATGGTGAAGTGTGTTATTCCATCGACCGCTAACTTGTGGTCCTTTGAGTAACGCATTGTTCAGACTAACTTTGGCTATTGTAACCTATTTCCCTTGGACTTCACTAAGATACACTGGACTACCTGACCGGTCAAAAATAATCCACATCAACTGTAGCCCTCAGTGCGCATATAAACGCACGTAATAGATTCAGAACCCTTAATATCCTTTCGTAAATATAGGCAATTGGAGATTAAAAAAATAACTGCCTTATTTAAGACTCTCTAGTAAACTTTATTGTTTTCGATAATTCTTATTATTAATGAAACCTTGCAACCTTACAACCTTACAATGCGTAGCTAAAGCATTTTTAACTCTTAAGGATCACAGGGCCGATTTTGTTACAAACCCCACTTGTAGACTATTGAACCCAGCACGTACAGTTTATCCTGGACAAAAAATCAACTAACTCAGAACTATTCGATGTCTCAATGGGATCATTCGATAGTACTGATGTCTGCGATATTTGGTTGGATTATACATATTAGATACGTTGTGAGTCAGGTACCCGGACTTCCACACGTGTTTATACCGCGACAATGGTCTGACCCTATCGAGCCATAAAAGCGGTCGCTACCTTGACCGTTTTAGAAAAGATCTAATAGCTATGCTCAATGAGTTAGGACTTAAGATCATCGTAGCCACAAACATGACTAGCGTAGATTATTTAGATATCAACTACGGGGTCGATAAAATAAAGTACCAGTAATGCACTGGGTAATTGCTGGCCTTGTACCTAAAGTAGAAATAATTATTTAGATATCAACTTAGACCTTCGCACACACATATTCGGACCTTTCCACAAACTTAATGAAAAGTTAACTTATATACACAATGACTCATGTCACCCACCTGTGGTCTTTAAAAACTTCGTTAAAAACATCAGTACTAGGATTTCTAATCTTTCTTCTAACATCTTTGACAGAGCGGCATCTTACAATAACTCTAAGTTAGCCAACAACGTCTCCTGCGATAAAATCTCTTACTCCCCTCCTAATCACACAAATAATAATTTGGTTCTTCCCACCTTTCTCGCTCAGAGTTACAACCAATGTAGCTAGGACATTCTTGGCACTCCTAGACAAACACTTGCCATAAGACATACATGCAGGCCTATCTTCAAAAGACACATGGTGAAACTCGGTCCTTTCTGTGCTAAAAATATGAAAGCCCACATCACCACCAGCCGGATGCTCTTGCTGAGGGCCAGAATCATGCCCTCTTCAAGAACAGTGTAACTTATCCGCAGTAGCGTATGAGGCTGAAGTTACATCCATTCGACCAAAACAACAGCAGGAGGTATAAACATATGTAGGCATATCGGGGCGCTGATTTAAAGAACACTTTTTTAACCTCAGACGACCTTTAGACACGCTGGTAAGCGATCGTCCACGAAGCTGGCATGCCACATATAGTCACTCAAAGATGCAGACGTGAATTACTCCATTCAATGGAAAGTTCTGGTCAAATTCGGGTCATACAGAAGAGGCTAAAAGTCCTGTAAGAGTTAATGTTTACGTAACATTTGACGATGTTACGAATAACTTATAAGATGATTGCGTTGAAACGGAATTCCGCCCAGATAGATCAGTTTTAACCAATAACTGATAACTGCTATAAAATTCACTAAATAACTAAATGTGTTGGCTCTCTAATGCAACATGCAATGAAATAACTGCACATTTGTTATTTCATTGAATGTGTTATCTATGGCCGGTAGTCACTAAAATAAATTCGGTGACTTCTGTAATATATATATACAATCAACACCATAAACACAGAGCTGGCATATCTAAGAACTGACTAACTGCCTGATGAGGTCATAGCCACTCAATGGCTATCATCGAAATATATATAGCAGTAAATAAAGGATTATGAGTTCATGCAATTGACTTATGTTTCGTCACTATATATATATATATATATATATATATATATATATATATATATATATATATATATATATATATATATATATATATATATATATATATAAGTTCAGACAAGTTGAGAAAACAACTATACGTTTATCAAAGTGAAGTTTAATCTCCATGCGAGTTGACAGTCTTTAGATGCGAAGAGTGTAAAGCATCTGGAGTTAGTCCATTCACTGCATGGTTATATTATTCACAGACCATATATATAAATAAATAAAACAACCAAAGCCGTTAACTGTACGTTTAATTGACCGACATGTGTTTCGCCAGGCTAAGCGAGTGGTACATTATCATTAAATCCAGCTCTTCAGGACCTATAAACATTAAAATAAACAATAACATAATATTTTGTTAATGTTAATTCAAATGTTTATATATGCCGAGAAGCTGAATTTAATGATAATGTACTACACGTTCTTAGAAACATATGTCGATCAATCAAATGTATAATTAACAGCTTTGGTTTATATATATATATATATATATATATACTGTGTGTGTGAGTGTTAGTGTGTATGTTTTTGTCTTCCTGACTACTTTAACGTTTATGGGCAGCAATCAATCTCTATGATATATTTGATGTTACTGTACTTTTCTTCCAGTCAAATACTTGAATTTTCTCCAAATATTTTAAAGCAATTACATGATTAATTGTTAGATATTACGTTCAGGTTGTTTTCTCTCACCTTCTTCACTTCCACCTCTCTCTCATCCCTCTTTCTACACCCTCTCACTCTCATAACTCTCTATCTCCCCATCTCTTTCAGTATGTTTATAGATATTTTGTTACAGCTCACGTCAACTTAGGGTGCATTTAAAAAACGAGGTTGCATTTAAAAAAAGATTTTTCGGGTATTTTTTATGGTATGGTCTATAATAAAAAGCAACATAAAATGAAGGGCTTTGCTGAGGAACATAACTTGTAACTCGCACCAGGAATTGAACTGATTGCCTTATGATTATGAGTCTAACCTCATAAACACTAAACTCACTGGTTTGAACCAGTTGGAAATGTGCATTAAACAGGAAACCCCCCCTCGCACCTACATGAGGTACACTAAAGCATTTTTGCGACTTTTTCTTTTCAGGCACTTTTAATTGACCTACGTAACTGTCACTCATCCTTGATAAGCTAATCTGCTACATAGTATACATATGGTCAGAGCAGATATATGATAAAAATTATTCAGTTCATTACCTTCAAATCATTTTAGGGATGTCTACGACTGCATTTTTCTTCATTGTTGAAGGCAGTTGAGCGTGATTTCAAGGAGATTTGCCTGTCAATTCTAGCATGTGAAGTGACAGCGTGGAAGCTCCTTCGCGGTATTCTAAAAGAGTAAAATGTGATTGCATGCTATTCGTATATTTCTGAAAATATTAACAGCTTAAGTTAAATTGCGTTACTCGAGAACTGGAACGTAGCTGCTGATACGAATTGCCGAATAACTCAAGACCACAAGGTGTTGAAGTATCAGTCGATTTCTGATACGTTTTCCGTGAAACTTACAGAGGTGGAGACATCTAGCGTTCTTGGTCCCCGCACCACCTTCCTACTCACTGTTGTTGAGACGGAATTGGTCAACCGCAGGAGTGAGCCCCGCGAATTTGAATGGCTATTTATACGCGTCTCGCTCGTTATACTTCAAGGCAATGCTTTCTCTCATTTGTCAGCTGTATCCATGAGGTGGCGTGCACCTGGAAGTCAGCATGGCAGAGAGAGTTCTTCCACATTATCCAAGTATATATCATTATGTAAGTGGGGGTGGTGGGCTGTGTAGTTATCTATTTCTATTTCTCTCTCTCTCTGTATATATATAAATACATATATACAAACACATACGCGCGCGCGCAGACACACACACACACACACACTCACACACACACACGCATATATATATACGTATATGTATGTATGTATATATTATAAGAGCAGATTAAAGTTTAAGCAAAGAATCGCTGTTTTCACCCTTAACGGGATCTTAGAAGATCTCGTTAAGGGTGAAAGCAATGATTCTTTGCTTAAACTTTAATCTGTTCTTATAATGAATGTCTGCTCTACGGGTTTATATATATATATTTATTGTTTTCGGTGCGCCCGGTCGACTAACTCACTCGATATGCAAATTAGGCTGCTCAGCCGTTAATATGCATAAGGAAAGTATATACTTTCAGACGTTAAATCATCTGGCAGGAAGGTATACGATGCTGACGATAGTTAATAAGCTTGAAACTAGTACATTGTTCCTGTGACAGTATTGAACAAAAAGGCGACTATGGTTGCCTGAACACTGTACGGCGTAATTCGGGCTGTTTGTTTACAAACAAACCGAACATTATAATAAATGTTCGGTAAACCCATACGTACATATATATATGTGCATGTATGTATATATATACATACTACTGTACGTCTGTATACATATATGTATGTACGTATACATACATACTTACATTTAAGTATCAGCCGTACTAAGAGTGAGAAATGAAATTTCGTTTAATCCTTTTCCGTTTATATCATTTATATATATATAATATATATATATATAGAGCTCGATAAGGGTTATATATATATAATATATATATATATATATATATATATATATATATATATATATATATATATATATATATATATATATATATATATATATATATATATATATATATATATTATATATATATAACGCTTATCGAGCTCTCTTCGGATTTTAGTCTTCACATTTATTATTACTTTGCCTTTCATCCTTATATATATATATATATTTAGTTAGGGGACTGTAACGTCAAGTTACTATAGGTTCAACAAACTGAGTGTATATATGTACGTACACACACTCACCTCTTATTCCTGTGCTTTGAAAGAGTTAATTGCATTTCGATGACCTATCTCCTTCTTGGGCTTCTTTGATTTATATTCTCTCTGTCTTTATCTTGTCAACATACGTTCTGTACTTTAATATACCTCACCCAATAGTGTGTTAGCAGCCATTTCGTTACTAACAAGACAAACATAAGTTTCAGCTTCTGCCTATTTAAATATTTTTACACTCATATAACATTCAATTTCTTATCTTCAACTAAAATCTTCTTGCTTTGACGCCAAGATTTTAGTCGTTAAAGATATTGTATACACAAGAATCGGTCATAAAGTAGTGTAACCTTGCTTTCTGTGAATATTTCTATTTACCGTGTATGTTAAGGAAGTTTTATTTTAGTTAGGCTTACTCAGCAGGGTTCCAGTGGAGCCTCTTTTAAGTTTTGTAGTTTCCCTATTTTCTAATCTTTTAATCAACAAGTAATTTTACAGAGGCTTATTTCGTGATGTAGAAACGAACTCAAGAAACTGGATAAAGATAGAAGAAAAATTCCTTTTCGTTTGATTTATCATTTTTGTAGTGACTATTTCTGACAAGAATTGGTAAATATAAGATTTAAAAAAAGCTAGCAAAACATTTTGACAACTTTTATGTGACATTACAAGAGATGGAACGTCTTGATAGTTTTGAAATTTAAACTGCGGTAATACATTGGCGTTGACGCGGTCAGTCACTGAGGATTCTCGTTATATTTTAGGTTCCCAAGACGGGATAAAATATATTCAATATTATTTATTAGTTACTGCTCTTTGCTAAGATGTTATCAGTTCTTTAAGTGTATTTACCATTAGATGCATCGAATTCATTGGCCAAATGGCAGAGTAAAAACATTTTTATTAGATGTGTGAAGTTAAAGCAGATTCTGTTTATCAGACAAGATGTGTCAAGACGCACCAAATTAGTTTTTAAATGTCTGCATGAGAAATAAAACGACTTTCTTGTGAGCAATAAAAATGTTAATGAAATTATACAGTTAGAAGTAAGATTTAAAACCTCTTTGTAAATTCACATGGGTAGGGAATCTACTGGACGGTTCCCGATATAACTAAGATTGTTATAAAGCCAATAACTAATTAATTCCATTTTTTTTTGCTAGAAACAGAACACTTTCTTGAGATGATGCGACTGATCTTATTATATTAATAGAAATGAGAGGGCGGCGGATTGGCAGTATCGGTAGAGGGTCGGACACTTTACTTTGCAGCATAGAGTTACGGCTCTTTATGATCTGAGTTAAAATCCGCCGAGGTTAACTTTGCCTTTCATCCTTACGGGGTCGATAAAATAAAGTCCAGTCACGCACTAGGGTCGATTTAATCGACTTTCCCCTCCCCCAAAATTGCTGGCCTTGTGCCTATATAAGAAACCATTATATTAATAGAAATGAGGGCAACAGATTGGCAGTATTGGAGAGCGTCAGACAAAATGCATTGAGGTATTTAGGTAGGACTTTCTATTTCTGAGCTGAAATTCCACCGTGGTTAACTTTGGCTTTCATCCTACCGAGGTCGATAAAATAAGTACGAGTTAAGTACTGAGGCCGATATAATCGATTTTCCCTTT
>OZ024741.1:200791553-200794053 GCA_964016885.1 Eledone cirrhosa
TATTGCCCACTCTACTACCCTAAGTATTGAGTACTCAGGTGCGTTATGGTCCATCTGGTTCCTTACCACTCTTCCTTCGTTATATATATATATATATATAGTGAAAAATGGAACGGGAACAAAACAGAGAGGCAGTACGAACAAAGGTTTATTAGTTTCACGCTCTTGAGAGTGGGGGGGGGGGAACCACATATATATATATAAATAAATTTAATATTTCTAAAGAAACATGGTATGTTTACAGGTAAACATTTAGAAAGCCGTAGCTATGCAAAAAATCACAGGGGCTAACGCCCTCTGGTGATGTCCAGCAGAAGCAAGGGGGACAATCGTATACAGCTATGCTTGAATCTAAATCCTAATTCTATTCTATCATAAGTTGAGCCAACTTATGCAGCTTCATATGCAAATGAGATTAATCACCTCATTTACACAGACACATTATTTATTTAAGCTATTTTGATCACCTAAGTGGTGGTTCTGGTAAGCAAATCATGATACAACGAATTAAAAAGCACTCAACTTTATGTACGTCCTCCACCGTAGAAGTCGTATCCAGTGGTTGGCGCAGTAAATTATTTAAAACAACAACAAGAGGCCAGACTGGAAGATATGCTGTAAATATGTTAATTCCGTGAAATCACTATACATATTTCAATGGCCCAGTCCCATCATCCATTTATGATGCAAGACAGAACATAGCTGCATCCCAGATAGAAGTTCACATCAACACCACCTGGATGGATATCTGCAGACGTAGACAAACCCCCAACAAGTATAAAAACAACCTCACCACCAGAAACAGCAGACTACCAACATTCTACCACCTCATTAAACCCACAAAACCAGTGTTAATCTCCAGATTAGACCAATTGTCTCTAGTATAGAAGGACTCCTCTATAAAATCTCTTGGTTCCTCTCCCAGATCGTCAAGCCTATGCTTGCTACGGTTCCCGGACATGTCAGCAGCTCCGACGACGTCATACAAAGACTACATCAACTACAACCTAATCAACTTAAGCTCAACAGATATGCCTTTAGCCTCGAAGTTGTCTCCCTCTACACGATAGTACCCGCTCATCCAGCGGTCAACCTAGTGACTGACTGCATCATTTCATACAACATATACTGCTTTGGCCTCACCCCACCAGACATACATCAGCTTCTATCCATCATCGTAGAAAATACATATTTCATACTCCACTACCACACATACTGGGTTCCAGTCTTTCTGGCAATCACCTATATGAACCAACCGGAACGTCAAACCCTCAACACCTGCCGCTTCTGTGTCTTCTTGACCCGATACATAGATGATATACACATCCTCACATCATCCCGTGAAGAGGCCAAGATAATATCTACAACATTTTCAAACATAAATAACACCCCGATAAAAATAGTTCCTTGTCTCTGCTGGAATTCCAACTTAGAATAACAGAAGAAGGTGCTATATGCACCAACTTCTATAGGAAACCTACGAGCAGAGACCTTTTTGTGCATTATAGATCAGCCTTGCTAAAACCGGATACATGAGAAATGAACTTATGCGTATCCGGAATAAATGTAGTAAGAGAGAGGACCAGATCACTCACACTGCACACTTCATAGATGTACTGAAGACAAACGGATGCCCAACATCCAGAGTGAATCGACTTAAGAATCGAAGGCATCGCAAGCATAACACCTCCTCTAACACCTGCTTCATGAAATTACCACACTTCAGCGAAAGTATAACCACAACAAGAAGGAATAGACATACAATTAGCAAACTCCGGCCCTTCACTGCGTGGATACCTATCTAAAACGCAATCCAGAGACAACAACAGCCAATGCTCGCTGACTAACTGCCCTATTCGAGACACGGGTATGTGCCAGCGGACATTTAGTATACCGGATTGAATGCAGCAAATGTAAGGAGTTCTACATTGGTAGCATGACTGAACCACTCAACACTCGCATTACAGGACATCTCAAAACACATTGACAAATGCAGACACACCAACAAAAATATAACTGTCAATATTGAAGCCAGAGAGAGAAATGTGGCCAATTTAAGTATTAAGGAATCCTTGCTCATATGTAGACTCAAACTACAAATAAATAATAGATTATAATGCAGCACACAATACTTAACATAAAAAGACACATCCACACGCACGCACACGTAACCTAAACAATATCTCATACAAAAAACAAAACAAAAAAAAAGAAAATTGATTCCATGAAATACTACATCGGCAATTGACGTCATTCTCGTAAATAGCAAAGTAACCATCAAACAAAGCTTGAAATCGGTTTAAGAAATTTAAATCTAAATTTAATCCCAAAGAGAAGAAACCGTAACATTTTTCTCTGAAGTTTCCTTATACTCTGAAGAAGTCCCGAAATATTAGGACGAAGGAAACAACAGCAACAACAACAAAACAAAGATTAGCTTACTTTTTCGTTACCTTCATCTTACAGTCCATTTTGCATTGTTTAGCCTTATATCACTTTC
>OZ024741.1:200796553-200859053 GCA_964016885.1 Eledone cirrhosa
TCAGAGTCATCCACTCAACTGGAGTTATCCCTAAGATCTGAAGAGAAGCCAAGGTCATCGACACCCTGAAACCCGCGAAACTGATGATCATGCAAACTACCGGCCAATCTCTTTTCTCTTTACCTCTTACAAGCTATTTGAATGGCTTCTCTTGATTAGACTTCGCCCTTTAGTAGAACCAACCTTGCCTAAGGAACAAGCAGGCTCCATACCACAAAGGAGTTGACTGATCAAGTCCTCGCCCTCACTACCTTCATCTAGGCTGGCTAGCTACCTATGAGGTCTCAAGGCAGAGGCTGCTCTGGTCGACCTCTCTTCTGCATACGATACCTTCTGAAGGCCTGTCGTACCATCATGTGCTAAGCAATTATGCACATCCTTGCCTCCATACTCTGTAACAGAAGATTCATAGTGTCCCTAGTAGATCAAACAAGTTCAACCAGAACTCTGACTGATGGCCTTCCTTAAGGTTCCGTCCTGGTACCAATGCTCTTTAACATCTACGTGAGTGCTATGCCCAGGAAAACATCAAAGAAATATGTATATGCAGATGACCTTGCCTCGGCTAACCAATCTACTCACTTTGACCAACTCAACTTTACACTCACAGAAGACCTGAAGAAGATGGAGGACTACTACTCCTACTGGCGCCTTCGGCCCAGACCAAGCAGGACCACTGTGACAGCCTTTCATCTAAGTACTAGATAATCTAGGACGGAACTCAAAGTTTCATTCTGTGGTAAACCTGTCAAAAACGAATCGCGCCCCAAATATTTTGATGTAATATTGGATCACAGCCTGACTTACCGATACCCTCGAAAGATGGTTGCCGGAAAGCTCAAGATCAGGCTTAATATCACACACAAGTTGGCAAAAACAGCTGGTAGTCTGATGCACACGCGCTCCGAACTGCGTGCTTATCAATTGCATACTCAGTTGCAGAGTTATGTTAAATATACAGAGAGAGAGAGAGAGAGAGAGAGAGAGAGAGAGAGAGAGAGAGAGAGAGAGAGTAGGCTTAGGCGCAGAAAATAACTGTTACTAAAAATACTTACAAAATAGGGTAAAGAACCTTAGAGACAGAAAAGGAAATTTACAGCAGCCCCTACGAATGATCGAACCTCGCATCTCTTAAGAGACCATCTGAGTGCTATAATCCTTGAGCTAAGGGACCTCTGACAACACCTTGCCGTCTGAATTAAGGAACAAAAGCAAACATCAGTGAAACGTTAACAAACATCGTGTGCGAAGCTTGAAATGTACATACGAATCGCTGAGAGAATAACATTTATAGAAAATGTAGTATGGTCAGGAAACTTCTTTTTCCGCTTCTAATAGTCTTTACCCTCTTTTATAAGTATTTCTAATAACAATTAATTTCTGCGCCTGGGCATACTACATTTTCCATAAACTTCATTCTCTCATCGCACGCGATGTTCGTCTAAATATATATATTCATGTTATTAAACCTAATATTGAGTTCTGTTACTCTGGAGTTTCGCCTGTTTATCACAGGGTCATCAGACAAGAAATTGTCTCATGACCCTCTGATAAACATCACAACAGGAGCCATCTGGCTTTGATCGTGATGATGGCCTAAATGAGATAACTCTCTTCCCATTCAAGAGAAGTAAATCCCTAATCTAGGATGTGACGTACTGCGACTCGTTTTCTGCCCCCAACCTTGTCGCATCGGCTACAAACCTAGGCCACCCACAGTACAGAGGAAGGGATAATTGCCAAATACCGGGGTTTAACAGATCACTTCCTTTTCAAGCCGTTTGTCGTCGAAACTTCAGGCATCCTAGGACCCTGAACTACCATTTTCATTCGCAAAATCAGAAAAATGGCATCCCGCCTAAGGAAGGAACCCCGTGAAGCTGAGTGGCTGTTGCAGAAGTATCGGTGGTCGTTCTCTGTGGCAATGCCTTCGCCGTTTTTATCTGCAGGACGCAGCTGAGAGATACCGCTCAGAATGGGGTGTAGACTGTCATTCTCTCCCCCACTTCTCTTCCTTTCGGTGTTTAATTTTTCTTTCATTTCCTTTATTTTTTTTCTATTCTTCATTCCCTTATTGCTTTATATAAAAAAAAAATGTATTTGAGGATTACAGGTTTTCGCTCCATTGTAAAAGTGCTACAACATAGACCGGCAGAATGTTGTACATAGCGAGTTTTCATGGATCAGTGACAAGACACAGCTACTAATCTGTGATTGAACTGTACTTTCACCTATTTCTTCTATGAGCCATTGGCTTAGTGGTTAGAGCATTGGGCTTGCAATCGGGAGGTTCTGAGTTCGATTTTCGAACCGAGTGATGCGTTTTGCGCTTCAGCAAGAAACTTTATTTCACGTTGCTCCAGTTTATTCAGCTGTAGAAATGAATTGCGGTGTCACTAGTTGCAAGCTGTATCTGTCATTGCATTCCCCTTGGACAACATCTGTGGCATGGAGAGGGAAGACTGGTATGCATGGGCGACTGCTGGGCTTCCACAAACAACTTTGTCCGGACTTATGTCTCGGAAGGGAATTTTCTAAGTGCAAATTCATTATTCACCCTTTGTTAACATTGACTTCCAATTTAGATGCAAGGCTAATAATTTGAGGTGTGGGATAAAGTAGATTACATCGAACTCCAGTGTATTAATGGTACTTATCGACCCCGAAAGGATTGAAGGCAAAGTTTTCCTCACTGAGATACAGCGCCGGATAAAATTCCATTGCATTACTTTCTCTGACTCATTACATTCTGAGTTCATATCCTACCGGTGTCAACTTTGCCTCTCATCCTTTAAGGGTCGATAAAATACAGTATCAGTCAAATGCATAGATTGATTTAATCGACTTTGCTCCTCCTCCACAAATTTACTGGCCTTGTGTCTAAACCAGAAATCAATATTAAAACAAAGTATGAAGCATGAAAGCTGTGCTAATATTGCATTCACAATGAATGTTTAACACGTGCGCGCGTGCACTTTCAAAGCGAGAAAATATACTTGCCGTATTTCCCGGGGTAGAAGACGCTATTCCTTTCTAAAATAAGTCTCGAAAATCTATCATGCGTCCTGGGGGCCAGAGGTTGCGTTTCTCATAGGCGTATCCTAACCCCACGAGAGAAAAGTTATCTATGCTAGACAGTAATCTGAACTCCTATATATGACTGCTCAGTGAAGTGTATAAATTATACTTAGTTAAAGTAGTAAATAAACAAAAGTATTATAAAAAATTTAAAAATATATACGCAATCACAAAATTCATTCCCGTATTGGCAAAGTATGGTAGACGCGGAAACTGACAAGTGATGTTTTTACATGTGTATCAATATTGCTGGTATTTTCACTCTCTTCAAACAACCCGATTTTAAGGGAACATTATTACGTGACAAAAGAAGTAATAAAAAAGTTTTGCCAACAAATATTAATAACAAGACTATTGTAATCACTCACTTTCTGCCATGAAATGTATTGCTTTCAGTCAGCAACATATGCTTCCTCCTTGATCTCTGAAGGCCATAGTCTTAACCAGTTCAAACCGGAACTTGCTGACGTTAGGAGAAATCCTTTACCTTCAGAAGATTTGACTTCACATTTTTAGCACTGCCGTTATTATGGCAACCTCTAGCAGAAGACGCTCTTTCAAAATCGACTACAAGCTAGAAGTGATTGAATATGCCAAGCAGCATAGCAAGAGGGCTGCAGAGAGACATTTTGGAGCACCGCCAACTGAGATCGACAACTGGAGGAAACAAGAGGATCTGTTGAAGCCTGTGTCAGGACTTAAACGTAACCTGCATCTGTCTGCAGCTAAGTGATCAGAACTGAAGCAAGAGATGAAGGAGTGGATAGTTGCAGAGAGAAATTGAGGTTTTGCAGTATCAACAAAAATAATTATTAATGAATCAAAAGGGAAGGCAGCAATACGTGGTCTGGATGACTTTCGTGGCACATCAAGCTTGTGTTACAGATTTATGAAAAGGCGAGGACTGGCAATGAGATTGAAAACAAGAATAGTACAAAAAATGCCTGAAGATTATGATAACAAAATAATCGAATTTCACAGGTTCATAATCATTTCAAGAAAAGAGACTGACTACAAACTGGGTCAGATCGGAAACATGGATGTGGTACCACTAACGTTTAATTTTTGTTCAAACTTTTGGTTGTCAAATTTGAGGTGCGTCTTCGAGGGCGAAGTGTATTCGAAGACGGGAGGTACGGTATATTAAAAATCATTTAGGAAAATGGAAGTTCTCCTTTCGATGCCCCCAAGTAAATCGTTTGCTTCTTGTGAGATGCGCCACCGTTACTTGCGAGACGCGCCACTAGCTAGAAATAGCCATCAAATCTTCTTCAAATCATCCTGAAGACGAACACTATGCCTGCAAACAAACCGAGGTGCAGGGGTCACTGGTGGAATGTTTTCGATCATAGGTCTGATCAATCAAAGCTTACCAAGGGCTAATGATCAATGTCAATAACAAGTAATATATCATCACCAATTAACTCCGCCTACGCGTATGTGTATGTGTTTATGTTTATGTGTTTGTGTGTAGGTCTTTGTGTGTGTGTATATGTGTGTGTTTGTGTGTGTATATGTGTGTAAGCGGAAAAGAAACCTTTAATGCTCTATTTTTTAAATTATATTTTAGCATAGAAGAGATTGAAGTGGTGATGTTCATGACTTTATCAAGAAGTTATCGGCATAAACTAAGTGGTTTTGAGCCAGGAATCGAAACCAGTCTGCAACCCGCAGTCTGGATTTCATCTCCTGCTATGCGGTACTTGTCATAAAATATACCATTAATATTAATCTACCGCGTCTTTGAGAGAGTTACTTTTGCCCTCGTACACATATCGAATATTGCTGGAAAGCTGTCATAACGATAAGTGAGAGAAGGTATCAAATGTCTGTAATGTTTTCTAGAAACATTTGTCATTGTTTTGTTGTTGTCGCTTTAGTGTTGTATTCGTTGTTGTTGTTCTTCTCCTCGTTCCCCACCTCCTCCCCTTCTCCTTTTCCTCTTCCTCTTCTTTCTTGTTCTTTTTCTCTCTTTGGTTACAGCTATGTCAGCTAAATAAATGATATCGTTAATCGAAGAGGCTGCTTCACTGATTATGGTAGAGTGGAGAGATCATTAGAGAACGTTTTATGATAAACATTATCGTCTGCCTTTCATTAAATATTTATTGTAGTTTCCACAGCTTTCTTTCTTTCTCTAGTGTCAAGTTACAGAAATAAAGTGAATCGAAAGAGGGGGTGGGTAAGATGTGAGCATGGCTTTTTTTAAGCTGTCAACGGCCGGAGAGAAAGGGAGAGAGAGAGAAGGAGAAGGGACAGAGAAAGGGGCAGGAACAGAAAAGGGGACAGAAAAGGGGGGGGCAGAGAGAGAGAAAGAGAGGGGGGATAGATATATAGATAGATAGATAGAGAGAGAGAGAGAGAGAGAGAGAGAGAGAGAGAGAGAGAGAGAGAGAGAGAGAGAGAGAGAGGGGAGATATTGTTGATGGCGTTGGAATTCTTTACATTACACAAAGTTGGCCACCGGGATAGTAATAGAAATTTATACTTTGGAAATTGTCATTAGAAGAGTTTCGATAAACGATAGCTAACTTCCTTTATGATTTTTCCCTGGCACAAAATATTGTTTGGAAAGAGAAGCAACACAAAACCACCAAGTAGACGACAAACATGTATCACGTGATATAAGTAATCAGATCGGCGAAACTAAAACCATACCATACTGCTTATCAACAACATAGTCAAACAAGAACACCTACACACACACACACACACACACACACACACACACACACACATATATATATATATATATATATATATATATATATATATATATATATATATATATTAATAAGAGGAATTCCAACTTTGTCTGATTTACTCGTTTTATTTACAATCCTTTAAAATATATATAATGGTATTATAATGAAATAGTATGATAGAATATTAAATTCTAAGTGTTAATTGAACAAGTACTTTCATGCTTTCGCAATCTTCAGGTTCATGATATGTGGTGACAGTCGAGTTTGCAATTTCCACAGTTGAAAATTGCAAACTCGACTGTCACCACATATCATGAACCTGAAGATTGCGAAAGCATGAAAGTACTTGTTCAATTAACACTTAGAATTTAATATTCTATCATACTATTTCATTATAATACCATTATATATATTTTAAAGGATTGTAAATAAAACGAGTAAATCAGACAAAGTTGGAATTCCTCTTATTAATATAATCTTCTATACACAATCATACACACCCGTGTATATTTACCTATCTATATCTATATATATATATATATATACACAAAATTTAGTACAGCATAAACGAAGCTCTGGCTGCAGCTAAGCTAACGAATGCAATCGGGGTGTGCAGCTAAGTACTCAATAAGAGTCATAACATTACGTTAGACAGCTTTGCAAATTGAAGACAGCGACCGATAGAAGGGCCGTAGTGACCAAAGCGACGAAAGAAACTGAACTCAGGAAAATATTCTTTCACTATTATTTCACTATTATTTCACTATTATTTCACTATTATTACACCAAGAGGGCGGTGGATTGGCAGTATCGGTAGAGGGTCGGACGCCATGCTTTCCAGCATAGTTACGTCCCTTTACGATCTGAGTTCAAATCCCGCCGAGGTTGACTTTGCCTTTCATCCTTACGGGGTCGATAAAATAAAGTACCAGTAATGCACTGGGTAATTGCTGGCCTTGTGCCTAAAGTAGAAACAATGATTACACCAAGTATATCCTACATAGGAATTACCGCGAACTCGCTGCCTAACTATGGAAACATCTTGTTGAGTTAAACGAAGCTGTACGTTAAAACTATCCACGAGGCAGTATATATATATATACATATATATATATATATATATATATATATATATATATATATGGTAACAAGTTATCGTTATAGGTAATCCAGTTAGAGGCTTGAGTACTCTGCGTCGTGGATAGTTTCAACGTACGGCTTCGTTTAACTCAACAAGATGTTTCCATAGTTAGGCAGCGAGTTCGCGGTAATTCCTATGTAGGATATACTTGGAGTAATAATAGTGAAAGAATAAAGAGTAACATGGTTGGCTGTACAACAAGGGGCTTTATTTTAGGTATTAACAATTGTTTCATTGATCAGGTGAATCTAGAGGCCGCTAATCGCTCCAATTTGCGTCACTCGATCTCCATTACATTATTTACCTCTGATCAAATCCTCAGAGGTAAATAATGTAATGGAGATCGAGTGACGCAACTTCGAGCGATAGCGGCCTCTAGACTCACCTGATCAATGAAACGATTGTTAATACCTGACATAAAGCCCCTTGTTGTACAGCCAACCATGTTACTCTTCATTCTTACACTATATATATATATATATATATATATATATATATATATATATATATATATGTTGTTATATATGAGGAGGGTCATATTGTCCTAATATTGCCAAAAATAGTAAAACACACTCATTCTTTGGCTTGGTTTTCGATTCAGTATATATATATTTTGATAAATCTTTCTATAAATAATTTAGCTGCCAATCAATGTTTACATTGATTGACCAACGTTTAAAAATATGAATATAAATATAATTTTTTAAAAGTTCTTTCGCCACACATTTTCATGTGACATCGTCAGTGATTATCGTTGTGTTTCCTTCCGTTGCGTTTCTATAACGTATTTTTATTGTCTCTGTTTGCGCGTGCATTTGTGTGTGTGTGTGTATTCTGTTTGGCGTTTGCTCGTGTGTTCGTGTCTGAATCTGCATATGTTTATGCGTTTATATGTTATCCTTTGTGACTAGTGTGTTTGTATGTGGGTGTTGATATTGTATCTGTATATATTTATATTCTATCTTTGATTACTATTGTGTGTTTGTGTATGGTTGTTATTATTCCATTCATGTTTTCTGTTCAGCCAAGGTTTTCTTAATTCCATTTTTGTAGCTTCCCTAAGTGCCGAGTCATTCCGATATTTAGATATTATTTTAACTTTTATGTTATGTATTTTACTAACATGTTTTAGTCTGGTGTATTCATATAGTACTGAATTGTCTTTTTGTCCTTTTAATTCACTCCAGTGTTCAACTATCCTTTCTCCTCTGCTACAGGCTGTCTCTCCTATGTATGTCGTTGTCCTGTTTTTGCAGGCACCTTATGCCATAGATTACGTTTTTAGTTTTAAAATTTATTTGTGGACTTACTCTACATACTATACATTACTTATTTGTACAGCAGTCTTTCTTAAAGGGGTAAGTTTTACTGATCAGGGATTTTATGGTATTTCCTGGCTTTTCTACCACTTTAATATTTAAATAGGTTTTTATTAGGGCTTTTCTAAATCAACTAGCTAGTTCACCTCCAGGGGTTGCATCCATGAACATGATACTCTAGTATCTCTGCTTGTCATACCATGAGTTGGCTTTCCCTATCTTTCTCATACTCCTATCTATGCTATTTCATGATATGCTCCGGTACAGCCGGAAAATCCCTGTCATGTCCATCTCTATGAGAGTCTTGTATTTCGCCGTGGCCCCTTTGTACACCATGATCCTGTCTCTTTAGCTGTAGCTCACATAAAACAGAATACACACACACACAAACGCATGCGCAAACAGAGACAACCAGCACAAAAAACGTTTTAGAAACACAACGGGAGTAAATACAGCGATAATCAGTGAAGTTGTCACTGGAAAATGTGTGACGAAAGAACTTTGAGAAATTATATTTAGATTTAGATTTGTAACTGTTGGTCAATCAATGATAAACATTGATTGCCGATTAAATATTTATAGAAATATAAGGCAATACACAGAAGCGAAAGCCAAACCAAACTGTGAGTGTGTTTTACTATTTTTGGCAATATTAGGACATGATCGTCCCCAAATATAGCAATATCTGTTTCAACACACGATTTCATATCAAAAACCTTGCAAAACAAATACATCGCCTTATATGTAGCTCGTTCATCAGATGAAGTAGTTATAACTATTTCATCTGATGAACGAGCTAGACGTTTCTGTAAGGATCGTCTAGTCTCCTGAAACCTTTGGTAATGCAATAATTATATTGTGTTGTTTGTTATGTAATTAAATATCTCTGTACTATACATAGAGCACTCTTCTTTCCTTTACCTTTTCTATGGAAATAATTAACACACACACACACACACACACACACACACACACACACACACACACACATATACATATATATATATGTGTGTGTATGTATGAATGTGTGTGTGTGTAGAGAGAGAGAAAGAGTGTGTGAGAGAGAGAGTGAGAGAGAGTGTGAAAGAGAGACAGAGAAAGAGAGAGTGTCTGTGGTGCCGGGAAAGGGGAGACTACTAACAGGGGTTGTGGAAGCATTTCTGAATTGGGGGAGGGAAACAATTTGGTCAATGTAGTAGTAGTGATTAGTTTAGCTGTTATTATAAATATCAACCAAGATATAAAAAAAACTTCGATATGGCATAAACATAACATGTACATACATTGTAGCGCATATACAAATAGATGTGTTTTGGTAGTTTGGAGAGAAAAATATAATTATTGGGGGATAGGCATGCCCTCCCAGTTCAACCGTCCCTGATCAAGGAAGTATTCTATGCATGGTGAGATGCAGAGTGGGTATAGTACAATCCCCACCTCGGCGCCACGCGGTTTTGACTTGTGTGTTCAACAAGCTTTTCCTAGGGTGTAGTAATATTTGTAGGCTGTGTATTTGGAATTGAAATATCAAGACCGTTAGTGGTATGTCATATATCAAATTATATATTTTATCTGACGAGGACGTACTGGAAAAATAACAACACAGTACCTTCGAAATATATATAATAAAGCATATTTTTTAATTATATGAATATCTTCATTTGTTAATATTTTGAATAATTATATATATATATATATATATAGGTTTGTTGGTTCACCACTGGATAGAACTGGTCATTCCGTATGGTCAACCGTCTTCGTTTAGTTGTTGGTGGTGCGAGTACGGAGTTAATTATTATAAAATAACAGGAGGCTGGACTGGTGTAATTCCTTAAAAAGTTTAATAAACCTTTTAAGGAATTACACCAGTCCAGCCACCTGTTATTTTATAATTGTTTCTACTTTAGGCACAAGGCCAGCAATTACCCAGTGCATTACTGGTACTTTATTTTATCGACCCCGTAAGGATGAAAGGCAAAGTCAACCTCGGCGGGATTTGAACTCAGATTGTAAAGGGACGTAACTATGCTGTAAAGCATGGCGTCCGACCCTCTACCGATACTGCCAATCCACCACCCTCCTGTTATTTTATAATACACACACACACACACACACACACACACACACACACACACACACACACACACACACATACATATATATATAGTAATAATAATAAATTTGAAGACTAAAATCCAAACACAAGTTGCTCAACCACTATTTTATTTATATAAAATAAAGATTACAATAAAATTCATGGGAAATGTATGATAGTTATCATATATTAGTGAGTACGTTGAGTGGCATAATCCATTGTTTCGTTGGTGCAAACAGCGAAAGCATAGTCCCCTGGATCACAAGAACAGATTCCCGTTGCTTTTTATCTCAAAAATAATTTATTGCATTTAAAAAGGATTCAACCTTTGCATTACACAGTGTATATGTAAGTACATAAAAACACACATAGCAGCAACCGAGAGGAGTGTGTATAGAAGGGAGGAGGTATTGGAAATAGTAGTGGACGGTGTATTCTTTACCTGGTATGGTTGCAAGAGAAGCTGCATAGCTTCGCATAAGATGATACAGTGGTACAACCATAAACAGCTAAGCTGCAAGGTGTCAGCCCATTACGTGCATGAATAGAGGAGGGAAGTGGTGGGGACGGAGTAAATCTTAGGAAACATTTACCACCGACGACGTTGCCACAGCCGCGGCATTGGGTGCCTCGCGAACAGACAAGTGCGCAAGAGAAACAAGCACACATTGATGTGAGCATAGGAAGGTGTGTCGGTAGTGTGCGCAGGCAGGTGCACATAGATGTGCACGCATCCGAAAGAGGGGCTGGTGGTTAGGTGTGTGCAGAGGTAGATTTGTGTGGAGAGGTATATATATGTATATATGTAGGGATGAGTGGTATATATATATATATATATATATATATATATATATATATATATATATATTGTTATACTTTGGGAGGGTCATGTTGCCAATAAGAAACACACGCACCAGTTGCTTTCACTTCAATTTATTATATATTTATAAATTTATAAATTTCTGGTTGGTTGGTTGGTTCCACAACCAGATAGTTGTTTATATATAGTCATAGTACTTTCGTCACACACTCTGTGACCTCTTATTGGCAACATGACCCTCCCAAAGTATAACAATATCGGTTTCAACACACGATTTCAGATAAAGAATCTTGCTAAACAAATTCAGAAACGAAATATATATATATATATATATATATATATATATATATATATATAGAGAGAGAGAGAGAGAGAGAGAGAGAGGGAGAGAGAGAGGGGGGGAGTGTTTCTGAGGTGTGTATTAACTTAAACAAATGTAGCATTTGACGATACATGTTTCTATACAGCAATTTTGTAAACAGTCTATGCAAGTCACCAGGTGAATTAATCGGACGAGTTGAATAAACTGCTTTTAAACAAAAGAAAAAAATGTTTTTATTTTCTGTTTTTTTTTACACTGCGCTACATTTTATATATCATAAGAACTCGAATATAAGCCGATCCGAATATAAGTAGACCCTTATTTTATGCCATAGAAATGAGCAAAAGTCGAAACCCCGTGTATAAGCCAAGGCAGCTAATCAGTGTATTGTTTAAATGATGCGATTTTGAAATTTTCATGAGTGGAGAATGTATTTATAAAGTTTTAATATTTTTTTATATTTAAAATGTTTTAATTGTCGTTTAGAGTTTAGCTTTTCTTTTACAACTCCTGTATGCTCACAAGATGGTGTAGGAGATAACAAAGAAGACAGAAAATAACAAATTAGTCTCTAAGGAGGTCACAGAATGTGTGACGAAAGAGCTTTGACAATAAACAAACTATCAAGTTATTAGACTAACCAACTGAAAATCTATAATAAATTGAAGTGAAAACCAACAAGTGCATGTGTTTTTATTGGCAGCATGACACTCTGAAAGTATAAATATAAATATATATATTTATTCATTTATATAGATAGATATATGCGTGTGTGTGTATGTAATTGTGTGTGTGTATATATATATATATGCATATATAAATTATGTATATATAAATATATATGTGTGAGTGTTAGTGTGTGCGTGTATGTGCGTATGTGTGAGTGTTAGTGTGTGCGTGTATGTGTGTGTGTGTGTGTGTGTGTGTGTGTGTGTGTGTGTGTGTGTGTGTGTGTGTGTGTGTGCGCGCGTGCGTGCGTGTGTGTGTGTGTGTGTGTGTGTGTGTGTGTGTGTGTGTGTGTGTGTGTGTGTGCGTGTGTGTGTGTGTGTGTGTGTGTGTGTGTGTGTGTGTGTGTGTGTGTGTGTGTGTGTGTGTGTGATTGTATGTTTGAGAATGTTACTGTTACAATTTCTCTCCAAATTTTCTCCTAACCTAACTCTGTAATATTAGTTCTTCCTGCCAGTTTCTGACATATCTTTCCACTTTAAACAGAGCTCATACAACCTTCTACCCCCTACTACTAAGTTTGTGTTTTTTCACTTCTCTTTCATCCACGCTCTTGAATTTATTTTCTCACTTGTTCACAAAACATTAACCTCAGACACAAGTCAATATAAAGTTTTCTTTTTCCTTCGTCCGATATATTTTTCATACATGTTTTATTTGTCAAAGAGAAATAAAATAAATAAATAAATAAATAAATGAAATGTTAAAAACCCAAAACGGTAAAAAAAAAAGACAAATAATAAAAGTAAAAAAGTAACAATAAAGTAACAAAAAAATAATAAAAAGGAATATAAATCAGTTTTTTTGCCATGACATTAATGTAAACCTTCCTAGCTATCGGGGGAAAAGCGTCCCTCTTGCTCTAGCGTCAAGAGTTTGTTGGATTTCTATGGCAACACGTGCTAAACATCGATGCCGACGTGTAAAACGTTTCATTCCTTTTTTTCTCCATATGTTCCCACTTAGCAATTACAAGGTTGCAACAACCACAACAGTAACGACAACAACAGTAACGATAACAGTAACAACAGCAGCAACAGCAGTAACAACAGTAATAACAGTAACAACAACAGTAACAGCAGCAACAACAGCAATAACAACAGTAATAACAACAGTAACAACAGTAACAACAGCAGTAACAGCAGCAACAACAGCAATAACAACAGTAATAACAACAGTAACAACAGCAGTAACAGCAGTAACAACAGTAATAACAACAGTAACAACAGCAGTAACAGCAGCAACAACAGCAATAACAACAGTAATAACAACAGTAACAACAGTAACAACAGCAGTAACAACAGCAGCAACAGCAGTAACAACAGCAGTAACAACAGTAATAACAACAGAAATAACAACAGCAGCAACAGCAGTAACAACAGCAGTAACAACAGTAACAACAGCAGTAACAGCAGTAACAGCAGTAATAACAACAGTAACAACAGTAACAACAGTAACAACAGCAGCAACAGCAGTAACAACAGCAGCAACAACAGTAACAACAACAGTAACAACAGTAACAACAGCAGCAACAAGAGTAACAACAACAGTAACAACAGTAAAAACAGCAGCAACAACAGCAATAACAACAGTAATAACAACAGTAAAAACAGCAGCAACAACAGCAATAACAACAGTAACAACAGCAGCAACAAGAGTAACAACAACAGTAACAACAGTAACAACAGCAGCAACAACAGTAACAACAACAGTAACAACAGCAGCAACAACAGTAACAACAACAGTAACAACAGTAACAACAGCAGCAACAAGAGTAACAACAACAGTAACAACAGTAACAACAGCAGCAATAACAACAGCAGCAACAACAGCAATAACAACAGCAATAACAACAGTAACAACAGCAGCAACAAGAGTAACGACAACAGTAACAACAGTAACAACAGCAGCAACAGCAGTAACAACAGTAATAACAACAGTAATAACAACAGTAACAACAGTAACAACAGCAGCAACAACAACAGTAACAACAACAGTAACAACAACAGTAACAGCAGTAACAACAGCAATAACAACAGTAATAACAACAGTAATAACAACAGTAACAACAGTAACAACAGTAACAACAGCAGCAACAACAGTAATAACAACAGTAACAACAGTAACAACAGCAGCAACAACAGCAATAACAACAACAATAACAACAGTAGGGACAACAACAACAGTAACAACAACAGCAATGACAACAGTAACAACAGCAGTAACAACAGTAACAACAGCAGCAACAGCAGTAACAACAATAATAACAACAGTAATAACAACAGTAACAACAGTAACAACAGCAGCAACAACAACAGTAACAACAATAATAACAACAGTAATAACAACAGTAACAACAGTAACAACAGTAACAACAGCAGCAACAACAACAGTAACAACAACAGTAACAACAGCAGAAACAGCAGTAACAACAGTAATAACAACAGCAGTACTATCAGTAACAGCAGCAATAACAGCAATGACAACAGTAATAACAACAGTAATAACAACAGCAATAACAACAGTAACAGCAGCAATAACAGCAATAACAACAGTAATAACAACAGCAATACCAACAGTAACAGCAGCAATAACAGCAATAACAACAGTAATAACAACAGTAATAACAACAGCAATAACAACAGTAACAGCAGCAATAACAGCAATAACAACAGTAATAACAACAGCAATGCCAACAGTAACAGCAGCAATAACAGCAATAACAACAGTAATAACAACAGTAATAACAACAGCAATAACAACAGTAATAACAACAGCAATAACAACAGTAATAACAACAGTAACAACAGTAACGACAACAGTAACAACAGCAGCAACAGCAGTAACAACAGCAATAACAACAGTAACAACAGTAACAACAGCAATAACAACAGCAATAACAACAGCAATAACAACAGTAACAACAGTAACAGCAGCAACAACAGCAATAACAACAGCAATAACAACAGTAACAACAGCAGCAACAAGAGTAACAACAACAGTAACAACAGTAACAACAGCAGCAACAACAGTAACAACAACAGTAACAACAGCAGCAACAACAGTAACAACAACAGTAACAACAGCAATAACAACAGTAACAACAACAGTAACAACAGTAACAACAGCAGCAACAACAGCAATAACAATAGCAATAACAACAGTAACATCAGCAAAAAGAGTAACAACAACAGTAACAACAGTAACAACAGCAGCAACAACAGCAATAACAACAGTAATAACAACAGTAACAACAACAGTAATAACAACAGTAACAACAGCAATAACAACAGTAATAACAACAACAACAGCAGTAATAACAACAGTAACAACAGCAGTAACAACAGTAAGAACAGCAATAACAACAGTAATAACAACAACAACTGCATTAATAACAACAGTAACAACAGTAACAACAACAGTAACAACAGCAGCAATAACAACAGCAACAATGACAACCGTAACAACAGCAATGAAAACAGTAACAACAACAGTAACAACAACAGTAACAACAGTAACAATATCAGTAACAACAACAGCAATAACAGCAGTAATAACAACAGTAACAACAGCAGTAACAACAGTAACAACAGCAATAACAACAGTAATAACAACAACAACAGCAGTAATAACAACAGTAACAACAGTAACAACAGCAATAACAACAGTAATAACAACAACAACTGCAGTAATAACAACAGTAACAACAGTAACAACAACAGTAACAACAGCAGCAATAACAACAGCAACAATGACAACCGTAACAACAGCAATGAGAACAGTAACAACAACAGTAACAACAACAGTAACAACAGTAACAATATCAGTAACAACAACAGCAATAACAACAGTAATAACAACAACAGTAACAACAACAACAATAACAACAGTAGGGACAACAACAACAGTAACAACACCAGTAACAACAACAGCAACAACAACAACAGAAAGGACAGCAACAGCAGTAACAACAACAGCGATGACAACAGTAATAACAACAACAGTAACAACAACAACAATAACAACAGTAGGGACAACAACAACAGTAACAACACCAGTAACAACAACAGCAATAACAACAGTAATAACAACAACAGTAACAACAACAACAATAACAACAGTAATAACAGTAGGGACAACAGCAACAGTAACAACAACAGTAACAACAACAGCAATAACAACAGTAGGGACAACAACAGCAGTAACAACAACAGTAACAACAACAGCAATGACAACAGTAATAACAACAACAGTAACAACAACAACAATAACAACAGTAGGGACAACAACAACAGTAACAACACCAGTAACAACAACAGCAATAACAACAGTAATAACAACAACAGTAACAACAACAATAACAACAGTAATAACAACAACAGTAGGGACAACAGCAACAGTAACAACAACAGTAACAACAGCAGCAATAACAACAACAACAACAACAACAGTAACAACAACAACAATAACAACAGTAGGGACAACAGCAACAGTAACAACAACAGTAACAACAGCAGCAATGACAACAGTAATAACAACAACAGTAACAACAACAACAATGACAAAAGTAATAACAACAGCAACAGTAACAACATCAGTAACAACAACAACAATAACAACAGTAACAACAACAGCAATGACAACAGTAATAACAACAACAGTAACAACAACAACAATAACAACAGTAGGGACAACAGCAACAGTAACAACAGTAGGGACAACAGCAACAGTAACAACAGTAGGGACAACAGCAACAGTAACAACAACAGTAACAACAACAGCAATAACAACAGTAGGGACAACAGCAACAGTAACAACAGTAGGGACAACAGCAACAGTAACAACAACAGTAACAACAACAGCAATAACAACAGTAGGGACAACAGCAACAGTAACAACAACAGTAACAACAACAGTAACAACAACAGCAATGACAACAGTAATAACAACAACAGTAACAACAACAACAATAACAACAGTAGGGACAACAGCAACAGTAACAACACCAGTAACAACAACAGCAATAACAACAGTAATAACAACAACAGTAACAAGAATAGTAACAGCTGCAGTAACAAATGTAGGAATAACAATAACAGTAATTATAACAACAACAACCGCAGCAGCAAGAACAAGGCTAACAACAACAACAACAACAGTAGTAGCAGCAACAATAAGAATAACAACAGTAACAGAATTAGAGACAACAACAATAACAACAACAACAACAGTAACAGCAGCAACAACAGCAATAAGAACAACAACGATAACAACATGAGAAGCAGTAAGAACAACAAAGCCACGAGCAGTAGAAAGAACAGCAACTGAAAGTTCGAATACAACAATGTGAAAAGGCAAGTTGTACCAAGAAGATAAACAAACACAACAATAGCAACAACTACTGTTACTACAACTAAACAACAATAGTAACACCAACAGCAGCAAACACTACTAACTTCGCCAGCACCAAAAGCAGAAACTACTACTACTACTGCTGGTGGTGTCGCTGCTGCTGCTACTACTACTACTACTACTACTACTAACACCAACAGCAGCAATGCTCTTGAAATTGTTAGAAATCTTTTGTGTCTATATATCACTGGTACTTTTCATAAGCCAGCGGTTTTCATATACCACCAGTTCTAAAGCGATTAATTGAGTGAACAGTTTGACAGTGAAACATACTAATGTCAAGATTTAACATCAACCGGCATTTTAAAATTATTATTAGTGTATTTTAAAATGATTATTTATCCAAAACAAATAATTGTTTCTACTTTAGGTACAAGGCCAGCAAAATTCCCCAGTGCATTACTGGTACTTTATTTTATCGACCCCGTAAGGATGAAAGGCAAAGTCAACCTCGGCGGGATTTGAACTCAGATCGTAAAGGGGCGTAACTCTGCTGGAAAGCATGGCGTCCGACCCTCTACCGATACTGCCAATCCACCTTATCCAAAACAAATAATATAAATATTCTGTTATATCGACAGACAAGTCCAAGAGCATTCCATCTTCCAGCACAAAACATTATGACTGGAAATATAGGATCCTACAAACATTGAGATAGTTCCAGTTCTCCCTAAATGTCTCCATAGAAATCGCCGTAAAGAAATGTAAACCTTCCAACACATTCAATTATTAATTACGTAGTTTGCTTTTAAATAAATTGAAAGTGGTTGAGACAATTGCAAATGCCGTCCGTTTACAATAGCTTTAATTGCCAGAGTCGGCTATAAACCTCTGTACTCTGAACAAACTTTCATTGTTATCTAGGAAAGAAATCTTCCTACTGTATTCTAATCCAATAGATTACACATTATGCTATCTTTGTCACTTATTCTTATCTCGGTTTTACATTTCCAATTGCAGACATAATTTCCAACAGGCAAACCGGTTCATTATTTTTACCATTCTCCGGGCGGTGGATTGGCAGTATCGGTAGAGGGTTGGACGCCATGTTTTGACGCATAGAGTTACGGCCCTTTCCATTCTGAGTTCAAATCCCGCCGAGGTTAACTTTGCCTTTCATCCTTAGGGGGTCGCTAAAATAAAGTTCCAGTCATGTACTGGGTAATTGCTGGTCTTATGCCAAAAGTAGAAACAATTATTTTTACCATTCTCCTGTAAATTCTGTACTACAATTTCGGTAACGTAATCGGATTTAACTACACCAAAGCACAAACACCAGTCGTTTGCAAAGATCGCAGTCTTTGTCACTTCATGTACTAAAAAATCCTCAAACCTGCTTGGTAAACTAATTTCTAATGACTTTTCTAAGAAATCATGACACCAACATAGCCAAACTTTCATTGTTAAGATTAAGTATCTTAGTTCAAGCTGACTTAAAAGAGTTGACATATAAAAACTATTTTTATCGTGTTAGTTTTATCGTTTGTTGACTAGTCTTGTTCCAGAATATGAATCGATTTGGTAAAATAAATAAAGTATGATTTCTCTTAACTCAAAAATTTTGATCTGAAGTATGTTGCATGTCTCTTTGTATAAGTTAGAAGAATAAGCATTTCATGTACCTTAGTTTTCGGATATTCTTACCAAGTTATTTTTACCTCAATCAGTCTAGCATTCTATTTAAGAGAAGATTTAGTTCATCTGCTTAATGCTAAGAAACCAAGACTTAGTGTCGGCTCATAGAAGTCCCTTACGTTTTTGTGACATTTACATCTTGCATGAATCTCATACGTTTACTTTTCTTTTCTTTACCAGAACTACTTTAGTTCTGAACGGTTCCTGGATGTATATAATGTATAAGTACGACTCTTCCTTGAGGTGTACAACAGTACTGCTTACATATTTGAGAAGAAACTGCTACACATATAAAAATTATACACTGCCCCTGAAAAAGTAAGACAATCCGCTGGACTGGCACATTATCACCCACCAACACGCAACGGCAGCGCAGTATACTTACATTTTTATTACACTCTTTCCCTCACTCTCTCCCCCACTCTATCTCTCGCTGATGGTTCTTGTTCTTCTAAAGTAACAAGTTGTGTAGCACATCAAATCCTCACCTCTACTCTCTTATTGTAAGTCATCTCAGTCAAATTTCCCCGGCCTACAGAGACTTTGTATATCATAAATAGTAGGCACAAAATAACTAATAAACGCTCTGACATATTTAATACATGCATACACAAAATATATAAGACATTCCGCAGAATATATAGTTAAAACTTCCATAAGTAATATAAAATGGATCATCAACTAATTAATAAACTATACATAAATACATTGTAACCTATCAAAGTATGTACACCTAAAATTGAAATCTAAGAACGTAAAATTAAGTCCAGAAATGAAAAAAACAAATTAACAGTATTTTCAAGCCATTCTAAGAAACAAACGACCACTCTGGTAACTTAATACCCCAGCCAGCTTTCAATCACCAATGCCAGCAACAATACTGTCTCCTACTCCAAACAGAACTGCTACAAGATCATATGCGTACTGGACGGCGAGGTTAACGACACGTCGGTCCAGTGGCATATCAATGGAAAAATGTTATATATATATATATATTTTCCTTTGCTTTCTCTTCGGAATCACCTAACACATATATTTGTATATATATATGTATATGTATATATATAAATATATATATATATATATATATATATATATATATATATATATATATATATATATGTGTGTGTGTGTGTGTGTGTGTGTGTGTGTGTGTGTGTGTGTGTTTGTGTGTGTGTGTATGTGTGTGTGTATATATATATATATATAAATATCTCTCCCGGTGATTTTGGATGGCAGAATTCTAGGAGAAGGAAAACTCTGATATAACACCTGCAACCCTGATGGTATCCAATGATGTTGATTTGTTCTTCTTTTTGGTAAATATCATCTTGGTTAAGAGACTGAGACTGGCTTTGTGCAGTGACTTTGCTCACTATAAAAGCTTCACGGCACAGGCATTGCTTTATATCTGGAGATCTCTCTGCACTTGTCTTCACATGGTACCATGAGCCCAGCACTATGTGTCAAAACACAATAGAACCCTCTGTGTTCAGAGAATGTGAGGCCGCCTGTGAGACGTCGGACCGGCTGGGACTTAGCCGAGTAGACGTCCCTTCTCCTTCTCCCCCTGGTGAGTCATGTACCCCCAAAGTACTTGGGATGTCATCCAGTACAACCTGGCCTCAGACAGACTCACGCGCCAGCTCGACCAGCACCGCCTTGCCTGTTTTCGTGCGGCATCCAAACCCCACAGTGGTGCCTGGCTCCATTCCCTGCCCTCCTTCTCCATTGGCACGCAGCTAGACAACCATAGCCTGCGCATCGGCGTTTCTTTGAGGCTTGGCCTCCGGATCTGCGAGCCGCACCAATGTCGCTGCGGATCCACCGTGGACTCTTTCGGCCTGCACCCGCTTTCCTGTCGCCACAGTGCCGGCCGCCTTCCACGCCATGCTGCCCTCAACGAGGTCATAAAGCATAGCTTGGACGTTGCAGGCTTCCCTTCCCTGCTCGAGCCGGTGGGGCTGGACCGAGGGGACGGCAAAAGGCCTGATGGCATAACCATCTTCCCGTTCCGCGGTGGCAAACCCCTCGTCTGGGATGCCACCTGCACCGACACTTTCTGCAGCCGCAACCTGCTGCAGTCTGCGACTAACCCAGGTTCTGCTGCACGAGGGGCTGAGGAGGCCAAACTCCTCAAATACCGGTCGCTCTCCGACAGGTTTGCGGTTGTACCCTTGGCAGTGGAGACTTCTAGTGTCCTCAGCCCTAGGGCTACCTCCCTACTCACCACCATAGGCGCTGAGCTGGCCAGCCGCAGGTGTGAGCCCCGCGAGTTGGAGTGGCTTTTCCAGCGCGTCTCCCTTGCTGTCCTCCGGGGAAACGTCTTCTCCATTCTGTCCGCCGGTATTGTTTGTAGGCAAGCCAAACAATTATAGAACAACATTTATAGAATAAATATGGTTTTATAAATATAGTTTCCATTTATTTAATATCATTGAATATTATACTCCAGAAAAATCTGTCGAGTGCTCTGAATCAGTTATAATCATTTATATTTGTTGAATTACCAACAAATTGAATATCCCTTTTGCTTATATGTATATATATATAGGAACCAGTAAGACCCCGACGGCTGAGCTCAAGCCGTTTCGACGGCTAATTCTGGACGCTTGAGTCCAGAATTAGCTGTCGAAACGGCTTGAGCTCAGCCGTCGGGGTCTTACTGGTTCCTATTACCCACTCTACTACGCTAAGTATTGAGTACTTTGGTGCGTTATGGTCCACCTGGTTCCTTACCACATTTCCTTCGTTATATATATATATATATACATATATATGTATATATATAAATATATATGTGTATGTATATGTGCGCGCGTGTGTGTGTGAGTGTGTGCGTGTACGTGCGTGCGTGTACGTGCAATCCATAAACGGAAATAACAAGGCAAGCAACACAGTAAAATGAAGAAATACATTAGTTTAACGCTTGATACAGTAGAAAAAAAATGTCTTTACGTTCGGACACTAGTCGTTCGTCAGAGGTTAGAATGAAAAATAATAGACGAAATAGAAAGATAGAGAGTGAGAAGAGAAAGGAACGCAAACGAATTTTTTTAGAGAAACACGTGCGTGTTCAGTCAGCCATAAGTATTTTAACCGGGTAACTATGTTTGTATGCGTGTGTGTGTGCGCTTTTTGATTGCGTGTTAGAATATGAAATTCACAATAATTTCAAATATTCCTCTGTTAAACACGTGAAGTTTAATGTTATTTAACTATCAGCAGAATTGTGAAGGAACGCTGGTAGAGTGTTTCGTTCACGATCGTAAGGTCTTGAGTTCGATTCCTAGTAGTGCGTTGTGTCTTTGGGCAAGACACTTTATTTCACTTTACTCCATTACACTCATTTGACCATCCGTAGAGAAAGGTAACCGAATGTTGTTTCTTACAATTAGGTTACATGTGTCTACCTGACAAGCCCAGTCGCTAAAACTGAACTCTCTTAATCACAGGACCAATTGTGCTTAACTACGTGGTCTCTTAGTCTACTAAATATAGCAATTATATGGCACCCTATCCTGTAAAAAAAAACGGACACATTGGAGGATGTAGTCCGTGATACAGAATACATGAGGAAAGACTCGATAATCATGGCTAGAATACTTTCGATTATATGTTTGCCTCCTTTCATCCTTACGGGGTCGTTAAAATAAAGCACCGGTAACGTACTGGGGTCGATTTAGTCGACTTTGCCCTCCCCCAAATTACTGGTCTTGTGCCTATACTAGAAATCATTATATGTTTGCTCGATTAGAGCTAACCAAGGACCAATCAAGAGCACCAACAACAACTAGACTGCATGTACCAATATTATAGATCTACAACATATATATGTGATGATAGCTGAAATAATACACACGTTTGTGCAGTAATTTATTTACGTTTACAGGTGATGACGTGATGACAACTTTTGTCATATCTCACAATTTACATTGTCTCAAAACTAATCAATCATAAACATTCATAGAAATTTATATTTCCGGAAGACTGATCTCAGTAATACCGTGTAAATGATTGACACTAAATGCTGAGCAATCTTTCTCAACTTGTTCTACTGCTCCCCATCAAATAGACACATCCTATTTAAAAGATCATCACTTTCCCTGTTGTAAGAAATAACAATTGTCTGTTCAGTGCTAAATTATCAACTGGCTTACCTGTCTCCTTTGTAATCTATATTTAATAGACTACTCTCCTACTATTTTAGGCGTCGGTTGATAAATAAACACAAAGCTATTGATAATCTGGTGTGTGTGGTCCAGGAATCACGATATTAGCCAAATGAATCCTGCAGCGTACGTACATCAGTAAATTTCATGGGAAGGGGAATTAGTATTTTCTACAAACCGATCTTTTTATATACACGTCACCTCTTTCTTCTGTTTGAATCAGAGCAGTAGATGGTAATAGAATTGCGTATGTTTAGATCAGTGCGTCTTTAGAAAGACATTTATCCATTGTTTAAAATAAAAACCAAGTCATGGGAAGTACGCAGTGATTTGATAAAGGAAGGGGAATAGTATTTTAACAGTTTACTGTAACAGACATTATTCTTGTAAAATAATGAAAATCACTGTCCTATTGACACGATGATTATAAATTTCAGCCCGATCGCAGCAGTAGTACAAACAGCAGGTACAAGCAGGTCATGAATTCTACTTAAAATTTTTCACACTTGAGATCTGTCAAATTAAGCTTTATTTCGCTTCACAAGGAAACAAAAATATTAACAACGCATAGAAATGACGTATTAAGAAAAGAAAAATGACTGGTTAAAAATGATGGGAACTATCAACGTTGTTGGAATGGGTTATAAAGACCCATCTAACAAACGGGGTGGTATAAAACTGAATTGAGTCACCCGTATCTTGAAAGAAGAAAAACATAATAAATAATCATTTAGGCTGAACGTAGACAGGTCTGTGTGATTATAGAGTTCACTTCTGAATCACGTGTTGTCGGTTTCGGTCTCAATGCCTGGCGCCTTGTGCTAGTGTTTTCTGTTATGTAAAGTTCGTCATACACATATAAAGAGAAGTGTGCTTATATGCGGAGATGCTATAAAATAGTTTATAAAATACGGTGAAAAAGCCTTAAAGACTGAAAAAAAGTGCGTATGTGCGCGAGCGTGTGTGTATATGAGCACACGTGCGTTTTTTGTGTTTATGTCAATGTTAAAATCGACACCGCTTAACAAACAGGTGCTGTCGTTTATATCTCGTAACATAGAGATTCGACAAAAAGAAAGCAGTAAAAAATAAGTCTATAAGTTGTTAACCCTGTGTGGTCGTAATCCAATGACTACATCTAGTAAAACAATATAGTCTAAGTAAAAACTGTGCTTTAACTTGTCTACATCCCAAGCAACAATATATTTTATTTATATTCTTCATTCCTAGCAACGGGCACGGTTCCTATTGTTAGATTCTATACTTCTCACTGCAATTGAACTTATTCAATGCACCGATGTATTGGCAATGATTTAATGTTGAAACGACTATTTCTCCTATAACTGTTTTTTTTTTTTTAATGACATTTTTTGTTTAGATGTAGACATGAAATTGTCGAAAGATTACGAAGCTGGCTCTGTGATATCTTGTCCATGTGACATTTTCCACAGCCTTGGGTCGAACAGTATATAATTCATAGAAAAATGAGAAAACGTTTCTATGAATTCAAATATACTCTCGCTTCGTCTCGATCAGATACTACAATGTTTATTCGTATATATATATATATATAAAAGGGTATGGATATTCCGACAAGCACTAAGTACCTACAGAACAGGTGAATATTTAAATCGTTTTTTAATTTATTTAAAAGATTGTTTGATGATTACTTGTTCCGCTCATTTATATATATATATATATATATATATATATATATATATATATATATAAAGAGATGAAATCGAAAATGCAACTGGAGTCTTATTTTTTTTTAAAATATATATATTTATTTGGTTCCTTTACCGGTTTCGCAGTTCTTCTGCTTTTCAAAAGGTGAGTTGAGAAAAACCACAGACTCTCCATCTCAACTCACCTTTTGAAAAGCAGAAGAACTGCGAAACCGGTAAAGGAACCAAATAAATATATATATATTTTTTTAAATGTAAAAAAAACCCTCACTTTCTAATATATATATATATATATATATATATATATATATATATATATATATATATTAGAAAGTGAGGGTTTTTTTTACATTTATATATATACAATATATATATATACAATATATATATATATATATACAATATATATATATATATATATATATATATATATATATATATATATATATATATATATATATATATATATATATACAATAATGAGAAATACACAGATACATGCGAATACATACATATACATGCATATACACACAAGTATGTGAAATTGTGTGGTGCCAACCTTAACCGTTGTTGCTCTATGATTAAGAGGGACAAAATAATTTGAATGAAATAAATTGACTCTATATCAGAGCTATATAATACATTATAAAGAAAGAAGAAACATTAGACATAAATAAATAAATAAATATCTAATATTTCTCCACATTCTCGACTGTACAGTTTCACGGCTACTTTGCAAAAATCCTTTTGCAAAGTAGCCGCGAAACTGTACAGTCGAGAATGTGAAGAAATAATAGGTATTTATTTATTTATTTATGTCTAATGTTTCTTCTTTCTTTATAATGTATTATATATATATATATATATGTTTTGTTGTGTCCCAGTGTGCATCGGGATGAACGGTAATGACCTTAATGTATCGAAACCGTAGTGATTTCCAGAAAAGAACTGAGTTGGGACAGTCCGTTTTTCTGTTGTGTTTTTTTCCTTTTCTTTGTTCTGTGCACTCACTATTTTAATATTTTAAATTTATATTATGAGACTTAGTCATGCGGGCTTTGAAATAATCATATAATAGACATCTCACCACACCACCTGGCCTGTTTTCCTCTATTCTCCCTTCATACCTTTTCTATGTCTCAGTGTCCTACTTTGTCTGCACGTTGGACAACAGTCCTTACTCTCTTCTGTCTTACTATTACTCTTCTTTCTATAATTTTCTCCTTTGACTAAGCCCTTGCGCACTCTATACTTGTGTAATTTGCCTAAAGGTATAGTTATTTCTACCTGTTTTGTTGTGTCTTAATATGCACTGGAATGAACGGTATCGACCTTAATAAACAAGAAACTGTAGTTACATGTGTTACACCCGGATGTAACACATGCGCAAACTAAGCACACAACATACACAAAAACATGATGGCGTAGGACAGAACAAAGGAGAGGCACAAAACAAAGAAAAGAATCCCCAGTCAATGAAGAGGTCACAGGATGCGTGACGAAAGAACTTTGACAATATATGACCAACCGTCCGGTTGTGGAACCAACCAAACAACCGGAAATTTATAAATTTTTAAATTTATAATTTAATTTATAATAAATTGGAGTGAAAGCAACTGGTGCGTGTGTTTCTTATTGGCAACATGACCCTCCCAAAGTATAACAATATCGGTTTCAAAACACGTTTTCAGATAAAGAATCTTGCTAAACAAATTCAGAAACGATATATATATATATATATATATATATATATATATATATATATATATATATAAATTTCGTATTTCTAAAGAAACGTAGCTATGCAAACTCCGGGGCTGACGCCCTCTGGTGGTGTCCAGCAGAAGCAAGTGGGACAACCGTCTATGCATTTCAGGCTTGACTGGCCTTCTTCAGGACGGTCCCTCCCACCGCTTGCGACTGCTGGACTTGAAAACAGTCGGGAACATATAGTTTTCTCGTCTGTGTAAATGAGGTGATTAATCTCATTTGCATATGAAGCTGCATAAGTTGGCTCAACTTATAATAGAAAAGAAATAAGATTTTGCTGCTTCAAGCATAGCTTTATAACGGTTGTCCGACTTGCTTCTGCTGGACACCACCAGAGGGCGTTAGCCCCGGTTTTGCATAACTACGGTTTCCTAAAAGCGTGTTTCTTTAGAAATACGAAATTTCTAAACATTTTTGTATAAAGCTATGCTTGAAGCGAAATCTTATATCTTATATATATATATATATATATATATATATATATATATATATATATATATATATAATGTAGGAGGTGAGTTTTATTATAGTACAATAAGGCAATGCAGATATCGGATACGTAGCACTCTACAGTTTGTAGGACTGGAGTATAAATAATATTAAAACTGCACTATTCACAAGTGTTTTTTAACCTTCATATCATGTCTCCCTATTTTATCTGACGAAAACGCAAATGTCATCTCATGATGATATTTGTTTTTGAAATGCGCATAATAAAATACATGGAACTCTTTTAACCATCTTTTGATCTTATATATATATATATATATATATATATATATATATATAGTTAAAAGAATAGAGGTGTAACACACAAGTTATTATATATTGGTAAACGGAATAGAAAATGCTGACAAATTGTTCACAGTGAAAAATAGTTTAATTAGGAATAAATGAGAATTAGCAATTCTATTGGTTAGTAATCAGTTTTGGTTTTAAGTTTTACCGGTTGCGCATTTATAAATGCTTTTCAAAAATTATTTTTGAAAAGCATTTATAAATGCGCAACCGGTAAAACTTAAAACCAAAACTGATTACTAACCAATAGAATTGCTAATTCTCATTTATTCCTAATTAAACTATTTTTCACTGTGAACAATTTGTCAGCATTTTCTATTCCGTTTACCAATATATATATATATATATATATATATATATATATATATATATATATATATATATATATATATATATATATATATATATATATATATATATATATATATAATTACAACAGTGACATAAAGTTTCGTTGGGTTCTGGATCCCCACCTCATTCCGCCTGTCATAAGAAAAATAAACTCGTCGCATGGACTGAGTGGTCGCACCCCTGGATATTTCTACCAAAACTTTACTACAGTATATCTATATATATATCTACTATACAAATCGCAATTTCTGTCTATCTGTGTGTAACCAGTTGGCGTCTAAACCATTGATCCGATCCTGATGAAACTTTACACATATGTTAAGCTAATATTCAGGAACATGATTGGCTAATTGGATTTCAATAAAAATTAATACTGGAACCCCTGGGGACATTGACACCCCCCCCCCCCCCCCACACACACACACACTATTCCTCTTTCTCCTTCCACAACTCACTCCGCCAAAACGAGGCAACAACTTGTTTGTTTGGTTTTTTGTTCTTCATTCTGTAGAGAATGAGAGAGAGGGGATGAGAGAGAGGAGATAAGAGAGAAAGAGAGGGGATGAGAGAGAGAGAGAGAAAGAGAGACAAAGAAAGAAAGAGGGGGGATTAGGGAAGAGAGAGAAAGAAAACAGAAAAATGATAGCATAGTTTGATAACTAACTTTTATTTATTTATTTTTTTAAACGCTTCTTAATTAACTCCTTTCTTAACTTTACTTCGCTTTCTCTCTCTCTTTCACAAAAGTCGTAATGACACTGTGTGTGTATGTGAGCATGTGTGTGTGCACGCGCGGGCGTGTGTCACGGCGTTCTTAAATTAGAGACATGTATGTGTGTGTGCGTTTATCACCGTACTTAAGTTAGAGACATATATATCCCAGTCTACTGTCTCATGTATATATATATATATATATATATATGAAACAAAAAGTAAAGGTTGTATGTGACACCTCGATCTACTAGAAATATTAGCAAAATCCATTTCAAATCACAGCGAACAATCTGACACACATACACACACACACATGCATGTGTGTGTGTGTATGTCATGGAAGCCACTATAACTGTTGGTGTACCTAAAAGAAATAGAAAACAAATCTCCCTCAAACAAGATCTTACTGCCATAGAGGTAAAAGTTGGTGAAAGCTACAATGTAAACATTGTGATTAACCCAGGCTCTGCCGCACTCTGGGTCAAGGAGCGTAAACTATCCAAATACCGGTCGCTCTCCGACAGGTTTGTTGTTGAGCCCGTAGCAATGGAGACTTCTGGTGTCCTTGGATCTAGGGCTACCTCCCAACCCACCACCATCGGCACAGAGTTGGCTACCGGCAGGGGTGAGCTTCGCAAGTCGGAATGGATTTTCCAGCGCTTCTCCCTCACCATCCTCTATTCCGACCGCCGGGGCTGCTGGACGGCCAGCGCGTGGGCCCCCATGTGCTCATAATAGTGAGTGATGGGTAGATCGATAGAGATGGAGGCAGTGACAGTGGATGTTTGGTTCCTGGTGTATATGAATATATTTACCACAATTATACACATTTAAATAAATTTTCATGAATTACAGAAAAGATTAAGTAAATTTTTCATTTATTCATAACCAATGGTAAATTTATTATTTTATTTTATTTAGCCTTCACATTTTGTTTGAATTGTAGAAGTTCTGATTGTGCATAAAAACAGGGATAAATAAAATCTAAATTTATTTTTTTGGTCATGCCCTTTTCACTGACAACGTACCTAATGATTCTTCCAAGTGCGAAGAATTATGTATGCTGACTGTAATAGGGAGCAGTATTAAAAAAAGTCACCACTGGACAAAACTAATAATATTTTTATCTACATGATTTGCTTTAAACAAACGGCAATAAATATTCTGCTATAATTCCTGCTTTAGTTAAAATTCAGGAATCATATTTCAATGGTCAAATATTGTAACTTTAATAAAATATACCGATGAATCACCGGGTAGCTCAGCTAGTGTATATATATATATGTATATATATATATACATATATATATATATATATATATATATATATATATATATATATATATATATATATATATATATATATATATATATATATATATATAAATATATATATATATATATATGTGTGTGTGTTTGTGTGTGTATGTATGTGTGTATATGTGTGTGTGTATGTATGATGTCAAATTGGTCTCTAGCATTACTGGCAATATGTAAATAAATCAAACTGTCTTACGGTCGTTCGTTGGTGACTAAACTGACCACCCCAGCAAGCTTGCTTGGTGTGGAGGGTGTATGAATGCTTGTATTTATGTATATATATATATATAAATGTATGTACACACATGCACACACACACACCACAATATATATATATATATATATATATATATATATGGGAGGAGGTTATAGTTCACTTGAAGCATTGTGTAATGAGGTATAAACGTTAGAATATGTGTAATAAGGCCAAGACAATGCAGATATGGACATAGAAAAAGAATGCAATAGTGAGAGATATTGGTGAGAATTAGTCTTTCACCTTGAATTTATTTAAATGTCCTTAATTTTCGAGATAATATCTCTTCTTCGGAGGGAAGTAAAAGTCTCAGACCAGCGTCTAAATTTCCAATGAAGCCATGCTGACCGGAAATAGTATAGAGTTCTAACTTTAATATCAAAGAATTAAAATTAGGTGGGTAAAGAGTAGTCTCCCTTTAAGAGGGGTTTGTTTATGTTTTTGTTGTGTTATGTAAATTTTATATGCGTGCCTGTATATGTGTGTGGGAGAAAGCATGAAGGTGTAGGTATGTGTGTGTGTGTGAGTGTGGGAAGATAGGTCTAATCGTAAAAGTGGGGGGTAGGTGTTATCTGGTGTTAGAACTGGTTTTGTGTGTGTATGTGTGAGAGAGAATAAGTGGGGGTGTGTGCGTGCGTGTGTGTGGGGTGTGTAAAGTGGGGCTAGAGGCCCTATCAGGTTATAAATTGGGTGTTGAGCTCTAGTCTATTATTGATTGGTGGATGTGTTCTATCTATAATGAGTGCTTCCTTGATTCTAAGATTACCGAGGTTTCTTTCTTTAGTTTCTATCCTAACTGTTATGTTTTTATCAGTGTTTTTGCATTTAACTAGGTGTTTCTTAAATGAGGAAGCGTTAGTATTGAGGTGTTCTTTTATTCTTATGTGGAGTGGTCTGGTGGTGCTACCTACGTAGAAGTTGTTGCATTTGTCACACTCTAGTCTGTAAACTACGTAAGCCTGGTGGCATAGGTCTGTGTCGTTGATGGGGCAGTTGGCTAGTCTGCAGCAGTTGTCATGTCTGGTGGAGTGTCTCTTAGCTAGCCGTCCACGCAAAGAAGGACCCGAATGGGCCAGTTGAATATCCAGACCTTCTCGTCTGATGGCTCTGCGGATGGCTGTTGTTGTTTCTTCACTGAAGTGTGGGAGCTTCAGGAAGCAAGTGTTAGTGCCTCGGGTGTGGTGTCCTCTGTTCTTTCTGGCACGGTTTGTGGTGGATGTCGTGTATCCGTTCAGTTTGAGTACTTCCAGGAAATGTGTGGTGTGTGTGTCTCGGTCTCTGGCGTCGGTGCATTTGTTCTTGATACGTGCCAGTTCGTTCTTTATGTATCCGAACTTGGCACCGAGTGGGAGGGCCGATCTGAAATGTACGAACAGGTCCCTGCTGGCGGATTTTTTATAGAAGCAGGTGTGGATGTTGCCTTCCTCTGTTACCCTGAGTTGGAAGTCCAGCAGGGATAGGGATCCGCGGTCATCGGGGTGTTCAATGCTGAACTTTATACTGGCGTCCATGCTGGAGAATGTTGTGTATATTTTCTCTGCCTCTTCACGGGATGATGTAAGGATGAGTATGTCATCTACATATCGGGTGAAGAAGGTATGGGAATGGCAGGTGTTGAGGGCTCGGCATTCTAGCTGGTTCATGTAAGTGATGGCCAGCAGGCCAGAGAGGCTGGATCCCATGGGTAATCCTGTTGTCTGTCTGTATGTGTGGTGGTGGAAGGTGAAGTACGTGTTGTCTACCGTGAAGGACAAAAGTTGGTGTATGTCCGTCGGGTGGAGGCCGTAGCAGTGGATGTTCTCTGCGACCACGCAGTCCGTCAATAAATCGACAGCTGGGTGAGCGGGGACTGTAGTGTAGAGGGAGACAACGTCGAGGCTAAAAGCGTATTTATTAAGTTTAAGTTGTTCTGGCTGGAGTTGGTGTAATCTACGTATAACTTCGTCGGAGCTACTGACATGTCCGGGGAAGGTGGAGAGTAGAGGCTTGAGGACCTGGGAGAGAAGCCAGGAAATTTTGTATAGGGGTCCTTCTATGCTAGAGACGATGGGTCTTATATGCGTCTTAGTGCTATTCTTGTGGGTCTTGATGAGGTGGTAGAAAGTGGGCAGTCTGCTATTTCTAGTGGTGTAGTTGAGTTTAATTTTATTCGGGAGTTGTCTTCTCCTACAGATATCGAACCAAATGGAGTTGGTCTGTTTTTCGATTTGGGCTGCGGTCATGTCCGGGATCACTGTGTACAGTTCACTGTCGCTTAGGTGTTCGAAGGCTAGGTTATTGTATGTGGCTTGAGAGATGACGCAGAACTCTTTACCTTTGTCGGATGGTAAGTAAATAAGTTCCTTATTCCGTAGGTTCTTCAGGGCGAGTTGTTGTGTCCTGGAGAGGTTAGGGGCCATCTTCTTCTGTTTCCGTAAGATGTTAAATACGGAATGTTTTAGTCTCGAGAGTTTATCTTCCAGCTCGCGGTTGGCGGGCGGTGGATAGAGTGGGCGATCTAGTTGGTATATCGGGAATCTGGGTGTGGTGGATTCCGTGGTGTTGTTGTCGAGAGTCGATATCCATTTCAGTTGGTAGGCAGCTCGACAGAAATTCGTTTCTCAAGCCACATACAATAACCTAGCCTTCGAACACCTAAGCGACAGTGAACTGTACACAGTGATCCCGGACATGACCGCAGCCCAAATCGAAAAACAGACCAACTCCATTTGGTTCGATATCTGTAGGAGAAGACAACTCCCGAATAAAATTAAACTCAACTACACCACTAGAAATAGCAGACTGCCCACTTTCTACCACCTCATCAAGACCCACAAGAATAGCACTAAGACGCATATAAGACCCATCGTCTCTAGCATAGAAGGACCCCTATACAAAATTTCCTGGCTTCTCTCCCAGGTCCTCAAGCCTCTACTCTCCACCTTCCCCGGACATGTCAGTAGCTCCGACGAAGTTATACGTAGATTACACCAACTCCAGCCAGAACAACTTAAACTTAATAAATACGCTTTTAGCCTCGACGTTGTCTCCCTCTACACTACAGTCCCCGCTCACCCAGCTGTCGATTTATTGACGGACTGCGTGGTCGCAGAGAACATCCACTGCTACGGCCTCCACCCGACGGACATACACCAACTTTTGTCCTTCACGGTAGACAACACGTACTTCACCTTCCACCACCACACATACAGACAGACAACAGGATTACCCATGGGATCCAGCCTCTCTGGCCTGCTGGCCATCACTTACATGAACCAGCTAGAATGCCGAGCCCTCAACACCTGCCATTCCCATGCCTTCTTCACCCGATATGTAGATGACATACTCATCCTTACATCATCCCGTGAAGAGGCAGAGAAAATATACACAACATTCTCCAGCATGGACGCCAGTATAAAGTTCAGCATTGAACACCCCGATGACCGCGGATCCCTATCCCTGCTGGACTTCCAACTCAGGGTAACAGAGGAAGGCAACATCCACACCTGCTTCTATAAAAAATCCGCCAGCAGGGACCTGTTCGTACATTTCAGATCGGCCCTCCCACTCGGTGCCAAGTTCGGATACATAAAGAACGAACTGGCACGTATCAAGAACAAATGCACCGACGCCAGAGACCGAGACACACACACCACACATTTCCTGGAAGTACTCAAACTGAACGGATACACGACATCCACCACAAACCGTGCCAGAAAGAACAGAGGACACCACACCCGAGGCACTAACACTTGCTTCCTGAAGCTCCCACACTTCAGTGAAGAAACAACAACAGCCATCCGCAGAGCCATCAGACGAGAAGGTCTGGATATTCAACTGGCCCATTCGGGTCCTTCTTTGCGTGGACGGCTAGCTAAGAGACACTCCACCAGACATGACAACTGCTGCAGACTAGCCAACTGCCCCATCAACGACACAGACCTATGCCACCAGGCTTACGTAGTTTACAGACTAGAGTGTGACAAATGCAACAACTTCTACGTAGGTAGCACCACCAGACCACTCCACATAAGAATAAAAGAACACCTCAATACTAACGCTTCCTCATTTAAGAAACACCTAGTTAAATGCAAAAACACTGATAAAAACATAACAGTTAGGATAGAAACTAAAGAAAGAAACCTCGGTAATCTTAGAATCAAGGAAGCACTCATTATAGATAGAACACATCCACCAATCAATAATAGACTAGAGCTCAACACCCAATTTATAACCTGATAGGGCCTCTAGCCCCACTTTACACACCCCACACACACGCACGCACACACCCCCACTTATTCTCTCTCACACATACACACACAAAACCAGTTCTAACACCAGATAACACCTACCCCCCACTTTTACGATTAGACCTATCTTCCCACACTCACACACACACACATACCTACACCTTCATGCTTTCTCCCACACACATATACAGGCACGCATATAAAATTTACATAACACAACAAAAACATAAACAAACCCCTCTTAAAGGGAGACTACTCTTTACCCACCTAATTTTAATTCTTTGATATTAAAGTTAGAACTCTATACTATTTCCGGTCAGCATGGCTTCATTGGAAATTTAGACGCTGGTCTGAGACTTTTACTTCCCTCCGAAGAAGAGATATTATCTCGAAAATTAAGGACATTTAAATAAATTCAAGGTGAAAGACTAATTCTCACCAATATCTCTCACTATTGCATTCTTTTTCTATGTCCATATCTGCATTGTCTTGGCCTTATTACACATATTCTAACGTTTATACCTCATTACACAATGCTTCAAGTGAACTATAACCTCCTCCTTTCATTACGCCTGAGCCAGGCCCAGTTCACAACTGTAAAGAAACTCTTCCAGCTATCTGAAAAGCGCGCCAAAGCCGGCTGCCAAATAAATTTCCTAAAACGATGCCTGAACAACAACATCATTCCCAAAACCATCAAAAATTTACACCTACCAACATGCTTCAATTCACCAGGCCTCAAACGATCTCTCAGTTACATACAAAAATTCTGCCTAAGAAAACTCATACAACACCTACACCGCACGCTACAACATCACATACGGACTATCTCCAGCCTTGTACCACAACTCGCTGAAACCCCAGAACCTCTGTCCAAGGTCATCTCCGCCACTATAGACAGGTCATACCACCACCGCCGAGACTACGAGAAAAAACGCCTAACACAAAAATTTCTCAAACTCAGGACGGCCAACTGTCTTAACAACATCCCAACGCCAAACACCAACAGAGGCGAACAATACGTTACCAACACCGAACCTAGCGGCACCCCGACCAACAACACACCTGACGCAAAACACCTCGTCACAGACTTGACAGGATCCCTCTCCCGAGAGGAATTAGACCTCCTCAGCCTGGGTCCCAAGTTCATATTGAAACAGAGACTGGACGACAGACTATGGCTCGACATAGAAACGAATTTCTGTCGAGCTGCCTACCAACTGAAATGGATATCGACTCTCGACAACAACACCACGGAATCCACCACACCCAGATTCCCGATATACCAACTAGATCGCCCACTCTATCCACCGCCCGCCAACCGCGAGCTGGAAGATAAACTCTCGAGACTAAAACATTCCGTATTTAACATCTTACGGAAACAGAAGAAGATGGCCCCTAACCTCTCCAGGACACAACAACTCGCCCTGAAGAACCTACGGAATAAGGAACTTATTTACTTACCATCCGACAAAGGTAAAGAGTTCTGCGTCATCTCTCAAGCCACATACAATAACCTAGCCTTCGAACACCTAAGCGACAGTGAACTGTACACAGTGATCCCGGACATGACCGCAGCCCAAATCGAAAAACAGACCAACTCCATTTGGTTCGATATCTGTAGGAGAAGACAACTCCCGAATAAAATTAAACTCAACTACACCACTAGAAATAGCAGACTGCCCACTTTCTACCACCTCATCAAGACCCACAAGAATAGCACTAAGACGCATATAAGACCCATCGTCTCTAGCATAGAAGGACCCCTATACAAAATTTCCTGGCTTCTCTCCCAGGTCCTCAAGCCTCTACTCTCCACCTTCCCCGGACATGTCAGTAGCTCCGACGAAGTTATACGTAGATTACACCAACTCCAGCCAGAACAACTTAAACTTAATAAATACGCTTTTAGCCTCGACGTTGTCTCCCTCTACACTACAGTCCCCGCTCACCCAGCTGTCGATTTATTGACGGACTGCGTGGTCGCAGAGAACATCCACTGCTACGGCCTCCACCCGACGGACATACACCAACTTTTGTCCTTCACGGTAGACAACACGTACTTCACCTTCCACCACCACACATACAGACAGACAACAGGATTACCCATGGGATCCAGCCTCTCTGGCCTGCTGGCCATCACTTACATGAACCAGCTAGAATGCCGAGCCCTCAACACCTGCCATTCCCATGCCTTCTTCACCCGATATGTAGATGACATACTCATCCTTACATCATCCCGTGAAGAGGCAGAGAAAATATACACAACATTCTCCAGCATGGACGCCAGTATAAAGTTCAGCATTGAACACCCCGATGACCGCGGATCCCTATCCCTGCTGGACTTCCAACTCAGGGTAACAGAGGAAGGCAACATCCACACCTGCTTCTATAAAAAATCCGCCAGCAGGGACCTGTTCGTACATTTCAGATCGGCCCTCCCACTCGGTGCCAAGTTCGGATACATAAAGAACGAACTGGCACGTATCAAGAACAAATGCACCGACGCCAGAGACCGAGACACACACACCACACATTTCCTGGAAGTACTCAAACTGAACGGATACACGACATCCACCACAAACCGTGCCAGAAAGAACAGAGGACACCACACCCGAGGCACTAACACTTGCTTCCTGAAGCTCCCACACTTCAGTGAAGAAACAACAACAGCCATCCGCAGAGCCATCAGACGAGAAGGTCTGGATATTCAACTGGCCCATTCGGGTCCTTCTTTGCGTGGACGGCTAGCTAAGAGACACTCCACCAGACATGACAACTGCTGCAGACTAGCCAACTGCCCCATCAACGACACAGACCTATGCCACCAGGCTTACGTAGTTTACAGACTAGAGTGTGACAAATGCAACAACTTCTACGTAGGTAGCACCACCAGACCACTCCACATAAGAATAAAAGTACACCTCAATACTAACGCTTCCTCATTTAAGAAACACCTAGTTAAATGCAAAAACACTGATAAAAACATAACAGTTAGGATAGAAACTAAAGAAAGAAACCTCGGTAATCTTAGAATCAAGGAAGCACTCATTATAGATAGAACACATCCACCAATCAATAATAGACTAGAGCTCAACACCCAATTTATAACCTGATAGGGCCTCTAGCCCCACTTTACACACCCCACACACACGCACGCACACACCCCCACTTATTCTCTCTCACACATACACACACAAAACCAGTTCTAACACCAGATAACACCTACCCCCCACTTTTACGATTAGACCTATCTTCCCACACTCACACACACACACATACCTACACCTTCATGCTTTCTCCCACACACATATACAGGCACGCATATAAAATTTACATAACACAACAAAAACATAAACAAACCCCTCTTAAAGGGAGACTACTCTTTACCCACCTAATTTTAATTCTTTGATATTAAAGTTAGAACTCTATACTATTTCCGGTCAGCATGGCTTCATTGGAAATTTAGACGCTGGTCTGAGACTTTTACTTCCCTCCGAAGAAGAGATATTATCTCGAAAATTAAGGACATTTAAATAAATTCAAGGTGAAAGACTAATTCTCACCAATATCTCTCACTATTGCATTCTTTTTCTATGTCCATATCTGCATTGTCTTGGCCTTATTACACATATTCTAACGTTTATACCTCATTACACAATGCTTCAAGTGAACTATAACCTCCTCCTTTCATTACGCCTGAGCCAGGCCCAGTTCACAACTGTAAAGAAACTCTTCCAGCTATCTGAAAAGCGCGCCAAAGCCGGCTGCCAAATAAATTTCCTAAAACGATGCCTGAACAACAACATCATTCCCAAAACCATCAAAAATTTACACCTACCAACATGCTTCAATTCACCAGGCCTCAAACGATCTCTCAGTTACATACAAAAATTCTGCCTAAGAAAACTCATACAACACCTACACCGCACGCTACAACATCACATACGGACTATCTCCAGCCTTGTACCACAACTCGCTGAAACCCCAGAACCTCTGTCCAAGGTCATCTCCGCCACTATAGACAGGTCATACCACCACCGCCGAGACTACGAGAAAAAACGCCTAACACAAAAATTTCTCAAACTCAGGACGGCCAACTGTCTTAACAGCATCCCAACGCCAAACACCAACAGAGGCGAACAATACGTTACCAACACCGAACCTAGCGGCACCCCGACCAACAACACACCTGACGCAAAACACCTCGTCACAGACTTGACAGGATCCCTCTCCCGAGAGGAATTAGACCTCCTCAGCCTGGGTCCCAAGTTCATATTGAAACAGAGACTGGACGACAGACTATGGCTCGACATAGAAACGAATTTCTGTCGAGCTGCCTACCAACTGAAATGGATATCGACTCTCGACAACAACACCACGGAATCCACCACACCCAGATTCCCGATATACCAACTAGATCGCCCACTCTATCCACCGCCCGCCAACCGCGAGCTGGAAGATAAACTCTCGAGACTAAAACATTCCGTATTTAACATCCTACGGAAACAGAAGAAGATGGCCCCTAACCTCTCCAGGACACAACAACTCGCCCTGAAGAACCTACGGAATAAGGAACTTATTTACTTACCATCCGACAAAGGTAAAGAGTTCTGCGTCATCTCTCAAGCCACATACAATAACCTAGCCTTCGAACACCTAAGCGACAGTGAACTGTACACAGTGATCCCGGACATGACCGCAGCCCAAATCGAAAAACAGACCAACTCCATTTGGTTCGATATCTGTAGGAGAAGACAACTCCCGAATAAAATTAAACTCAACTACACCACTAGAAATAGCAGACTGCCCACTTTCTACCACCTCATCAAGACCCACAAGAATAGCACTAAGACGCATATAAGACCCATCGTCTCTAGCATAGAAGGACCCCTATACAAAATTTCCTGGCTTCTCTCCCAGGTCCTCAAGCCTCTACTCTCCACCTTCCCCGGACATGTCAGTAGCTCCGACGAAGTTATACGTAGATTACACCAACTCCAGCCAGAACAACTTAAACTTAATAAATACGCTTTTAGCCTCGACGTTGTCTCCCTCTACACTACAGTCCCCGCTCACCCAGCTGTCGATTTATTGACGGACTGCGTGGTCGCAGAGAACATCCACTGCTACGGCCTCCACCCGACGGACATACACCAACTTTTGTCCTTCACGGTAGACAACACGTACTTCACCTTCCACCACCACACATACAGACAGACAACAGGATTACCCATGGGATCCAGCCTCTCTGGCCTGCTGGCCATCACTTACATGAACCAGCTAGAATGCCGAGCCCTCAACACCTGCCATTCCCATGCCTTCTTCACCCGATATGTAGATGACATACTCATCCTTACATCATCCCGTGAAGAGGCAGAGAAAATATACACAACATTCTCCAGCATGGACGCCAGTATAAAGTTCAGCATTGAACACCCCGATGACCGCGGATCCCTATCCCTGCTGGACTTCCAACTCAGGGTAACAGAGGAAGGCAACATCCACACCTGCTTCTATAAAAAATCCGCCAGCAGGGACCTGTTCGTACATTTCAGATCGGCCCTCCCACTCGGTGCCAAGTTCGGATACATAAAGAACGAACTGGCACGTATCAAGAACAAATGCACCGACGCCAGAGACCGAGACACACACACCACACATTTCCTGGAAGTACTCAAACTGAACGGATACACGACATCCACCACAAACCGTGCCAGAAAGAACAGAGGACACCACACCCGAGGCACTAACACTTGCTTCCTGAAGCTCCCACACTTCAGTGAAGAAACAACAACAGCCATCCGCAGAGCCATCAGACGAGAAGGTCTGGATATTCAACTGGCCCATTCGGGTCCTTCTTTGCGTGGACGGCTAGCTAAGAGACACTCCACCAGACATGACAACTGCTGCAGACTAGCCAACTGCCCCATCAACGACACAGACCTATGCCACCAGGCTTACGTAGTTTACAGACTAGAGTGTGACAAATGCAACAACTTCTACGTAGGTAGCACCACCAGACCACTCCACATAAGAATAAAAGAACACCTCAATACTAACGCTTCCTCATTTAAGAAACACCTAGTTAAATGCAAAAACACTGATAAAAACATAACAGTTAGGATAGAAACTAAAGAAAGAAACCTCGGTAATCTTAGAATCAAGGAAGCACTCATTATAGATAGAACACATCCACCAATCAATAATAGACTAGAGCTCAACACCCAATTTATAACCTGATAGGGCCTCTAGCCCCACTTTACACACCCCACACACACGCACGCACACACCCCCACTTATTCTCTCTCACACATACACACACAAAACCAGTTCTAACACCAGATAACACCTACCCCCCACTTTTACGATTAGACCTATCTTCCCACACTCACACACACACACATACCTACACCTTCATGCTTTCTCCCACACACATATACAGGCACGCATATAAAATTTACATAACACAACAAAAACATAAACAAACCCCTCTTAAAGGGAGACTACTCTTTACCCACCTAATTTTAATTCTTTGATATTAAAGTTAGAACTCTATACTATTTCCGGTCAGCATGGCTTCATTGGAAATTTAGACGCTGGTCTGAGACTTTTACTTCCCTCCGAAGAAGAGATATTATCTCGAAAATTAAGGACATTTAAATAAATTCAAGGTGAAAGACTAATTCTCACCAATATCTCTCACTATTGCATTCTTTTTCTATGTCCATATCTGCATTGTCTTGGCCTTATTACACATATTCTAACGTTTATATATATATATATATATATCAACATACACACGCATATACATATACATATGTACGTATGGGTTATATCGAACATTAATAATAATATTCGATTCGTTGTAAACAAACGGCCCAATTAAAGCTTTACTGTGCCGATGACCAATCGTCATCCGTTTGTTCAACACTGGCATCGAGGAACAATCAACATGTTTCTGGGTCATTAGCCTTCATTAGGACTGTTTACCTCCCAGCGAATCTGTTGAACGGTTGAAAATATATAGTATTTTCTGAGGCATACATCGGCTGATTAGCCTCATTTGCATATTGGGCGAGTTACTGTTGGGACGAGAAATAAAATTCTAATTATATATATATAGTGTGTGTGCGTGTGTGACGAAGCTCAACGAATGGACACAACTTCAGTCGTTTTCTCACTCACACAATAATCCAATTAAAGTCCGTATTATTAAAATTCAAATACAACTGGTTAGAATGCACGCATACGTTAATCAGTGAGGAAGATGACTTCGTGTGCGTATCATAATTGAGATACCCGGACCGATGCATTGGTTTCTACGATTCCAGTCTGCTGGCAGCGTACTTAGTGGAACAACCAGGTGCAGAAAATTAGGTAATGTTAGTATACATTACATAATTTGGTGAGGAACCGTGTCGTCAGCGGGTGTTCGCCTCTCTGTAATGGAAAGTTTCATATGGCGTCCTAGTATATCACATTCCTGGTCGCAAGGGAATGTAGTAGCTTTCAACTTCTAGTGACGCGTGACGTAACACCAAACAGAAGATAAGCCAAGCCTGATCATTTAGTGACCACATGTTGGCAATTGATTCAAATTGAAAAAATATTACCGTGCCAAAAGCATTCTACCACGGTGCTTTCATTTAGAAAACAAAGACTGGGTAGCAAACAATAAATAAATCGAATTAGAATAAACAGAGTAAGAAAGTTCAACTTACAATTTAAATGCAGTTTAGTCCCTTGGTAATTAAAATATACCCTATAAGACATACATGTCAAGCTTAAGCCGTTTCGATAATGAATTTGAAAATTAAAATAAATTACTGTTTATTAATTTCTATCATTTACCATCTCGTCATGGAGAAGTAGATATACCTTAATATGTGAGAAGTCACATTGGAGACGTGGAAGAGGAAAGCAACAATAAAATTAAAAATGGAAATGGAACATTCAAATGTATCAATATACGTAGGCTGAGTTTAGAGCGTCTGTAGATATCAGTCTGATTAAAAGTTTTTTAGAGTCAAGGATAGAGAGTAGGGTACTGCCCCCTCCTTGTTTTTGGTGGTCACTTGTCAAGATTGTCTTTTATGTGTCTGCGTAGCTCAGATGTCATATTTGCTAATGTATGCGTATCTTTATCTCAACAGACTTTTGTCTGTGTCTGTGTGTTTGTTCTGGCTGTTATAGTTAAGCCTGGCGTTATTATCATTTGATTAATAGGGCGGAGGAGTAGCAGAATTGTAAGAGCGTTGGGTAAAATTATTTTGCAGGATTTGTTTCTGCACAGTACATTCTGAGATCAAATCACTCCAATGTCAACTTTGCCTTTCATACTTCCGGGGTGGGCAAAATAAAATACTAGTCAAATACAGGGGTCTATATAATCGACTTTCCCCTCTACACGAATTGCCGGCCTTTTACCTAGATTAGAAACCATTATCTTTTGATTAATGTTGAGTTTTCTTTTTTAATTAAAAAATAGGTATATATAGATATATTGTGTAAGGGAATTTTATCGAAGTTGTATAATAGTATATTTCTCTGTGTTTAGTAGATTATTTTTGTCAAGGGTGGCGGTGGTGGTGGTGAAGGAGGAGCATGTTTGTGTTATTTCATTTGTGATTTATGTTTCAGGTATATATTTAGTTCACTGTGTAACTTCATTTGCTAGCACAAGAGGGTGTAAGTAAGCGTGTCTGGTGTTGTATAGTAGTAGTATATTTATCATTATATATTCGTTGAATTTCGTGTTTATATCGTGTTGTTCGTATGTGTGTGGTTTTGGGGTTTGATGGTACTTAATTGTGAGTGAATACCGTGCAGTGGGTGTCGGTGAGTGATGCTTTGGTGTATATAAAAATCAACAGATGTAAAATTAAGTGCACTAGCGAGTGTATGTATACAGCAATATTAGCTTATATTTTTGTTGCTGTGGCTGTTGCTATCTGTGTTAGTATACTAATTTGTACATTGGCGCATTGTTATGTGGTTGTATATGCGTTCTTTATTGCGTCTGTGCGTAATCATAGTGGAGTGGCTTTTGCTTGGGAGCTATTTGCTCTGGTGTATTTAGTACATCGTGTGTTAGTGTCTCTGTTTTAGCAGCTATGTGTTACATGATTTTAGTGTTGTTGTTGTTGCTGTTGTTGTTGTTGTTGTGTGTGTGTGTGTGTGTGTGTGTGTGTGTGTGTGTCTGTGTAACAGTATCTTACCATCTGGAGTCACGTACAGGTTTACATTTCAGGGGGGGGGGGTTGTATATCTTGTTGCGGCGAGTTCGGATTTTTTTGATTAACGTTATTTCATTGGCGAGAAATATACGTATAGCTTCTTCGGAGCAAAGGTTACATGTTTGACAACCAACAGTGTTAATTTTTACCTTGGTGAGGATACACCATTACAAATTAAAGGGTATGGCTCGAAAGTTTTTATGATGCTTTTCCTAACTGAGTTACAAAAGCTGTGTTGATGCTAGTAGAATCTAGTTTTGAATTTGCAGACTGTGAGACTGCTTTATTAGAATGGCTGGTTATAACATATATGAAGTTTTTTGACTGCATTTATGTATCAAGTAGGCAGTAATTTTGATTAGCGTAGACGCATTACCTTCTTATGTTTATGTCCTGGAATGGATATGTTCTACTAGGGTTATGTTTTGCTAGCTTTGATGAAGTGGTATTTAGGGTGAAGTTGAGAGTGGTACAATACGATAATTTAATTCTGTTTATATTGAAAATCTCATGATGGTAGTGTTTAGGAGAGAAATGTATTTTAAGTGTAAAGAATCTCTTAGCTATTGTCGTGGTATTCTCTGCATTATATGAAGCGTTCAGCCGGATGATTTTTCAAGCGAAGCATGGCTCGAAAGGGCCTTTATTAGTTAGATGGAGGTATGATAACTTTTCGTTGAATCCGTTCTGCTTTAGAATCGTGTTGCGGTATGCAGCGTGTTCATTAAAAATCTGTTCGTTAGCTGATAATCTCTCACTCCCACTCTCTCTCTCTCTTTCTCTCTCCCTCTCTCTCTCTCTCTCTCTCTCTATATATATATATATATATATATATATATATATATATATATATATATATATATATATATCATCATGATGTTTCTGTAACATGTTTTTATTGGTTATCGAGCTTTTACATACGTATCACATGATTGATGCAAGGTCACCTATGGGAGCTATGGACCAGACTCCAGTATCGATCTGCTCGTCTGGCTTGGTGATTCAACAAAAAATATCAAAGTGCTTGAAGTGATCGGTAAAGTGGTGGGTATAAATAATCATCGACCCGTGTGTATATATGTAAACCTATATACACACGGTCCGTGTGTTTATATGTAAATGTTTAAGTGCGTAAGCATGCCCTTTTGTCTATGTATATATATATATATATATATATATATGTGTGTGTGTGTGTGTGTGTGTGTGTGTGTGTGTGTGTGTGTGTGTGTGTGTGTGAGGTACAGAAGGAGTTAATGTTCTGTCAGGTGGCAATAACAACAATGACAATAACAACGAAAGCAACAGTAACAACATCGTTTTTTCTTATTATATACACTCTGCCTATGCATCGCGTGCTCATATTTGTACCATCAGCAGTAATTCACTAAATCACCTACATACACACACACACACACGCACACATACCTAGATTCCTATGGCTCTCTTATGGCCAGAAACATATTCTCTTACAACTAATAGAGACCGACAAAATTTGCACACTCCACTTTTCCCTCCACAGCTCTGTATACAGACAGACACACCCTTATATTAACATACTTTTGCTCATGCACTCTTTTACTTACATAAACACACACAGTTTTTCTTAGCTTCGTACGGAGGTATAATAACACACACACACACACACACATAAACAACAACAAGAACAACAATATATATATATATATATATATATAAATATATATATATATATATATATAAATTATTAAAAAAATAATGAATAAACAAAGAAAACAGTTCCTTATATTAAAAAAATTCATTATTTTACGATCGTTTCTAGGATATATATGTGTTAGAGTTGGTATGCATATTCTATAGATCTATGTACAATATTCATACAAACTATCAGAGGGAATATACATACCTTCACATATATATGCTGTCTTCAGAAATAATTGTGTGTTGTGTTCTTGAGCAAAACACTTCATTTCACCTTGCTCCAGTATACTCAGCTGAAAATGAGTACCAGGGGTTTAACCCTGCGATGGACTGGCGTCCTGTCCAGGGGGGAGTCTTGTACTCTGTCACTTCATGCCATGAAACCGGGATAAGCACCAGCCAAACGAGCCTTCTGGTTTAAGATAGACTTTAGATACACACACACACACACATACACTGTAAATGTGGTTGATGTTAGGAAGGTTACCCAGCTGTAAAATCCCCGGCCAAATTTACAGTCCTGTCAGAGCAAGATACGGTGTGCCCAATCCTGGCCAGTCTATTTCTGAAGACAGCATATATATGTGAAGGTATGTATATTCCCTCTGATAGTTTGTATGAATATTGTACATAGATCTATAGAATATGCATACCAACTCTAACACATATATATCCTAGAAACGATCGTAAAATAATGAATTTTTTTTAATATAAGGAACTGTTTTCTTTGTTTATTCATTATTTTTTTAATAATTTATCTTGACTCTGTTTTCCGTTTATTTTTCACCGAAAGTAGTTTTTGAATGCATCTTCTCTTTTCATGATATCCGGATTACATTGAGTTCTTCATACGGATTGGACACTACCGTAAACTTTTGGTAGATTTATCTACATATATATATATATATATATATATATATATATATATATATATGAAGAGGCGAGGCTGTGTGTTTACTAGAAGCGAAGTGTTAGAAGATAATCGGGACGTAAACAAGAGAAGAAAAGTTTCACTTCGTCAGCTGTTTACTACTGATCTTAGATGTTTTGGCGCTTAAAACAGAACATCGATCCGTAGCGCGCCCATGCCCTTTTATCCATCGAAAGGCCATGAGGGAAAGAAGTGATAGTGAAGAGAGAGGAAGAAAGAAAAAAGGGGAGAAGGAAAAAACGAAGTAAACATACCGATAGAAGGGGGAACACGGGACAATGGCACATGTATGTAAGTAACCGAAGAGAAAATAGATCGAGTTATACCGAGCCGATCGGTATAAGCCCGGTGGCCGTATAACTGAGGAGCAAGGTTTTTTCCGTGGCGATTCCGAGTAAAGTGCGTGTAGAGAGAGAGAAAGAGGGAGAAACCGGAAGTGAGAGGGGATAGAGGATATATATATATACATATATATATATATATATATATATATATATATATATATATATATATACGGAAGACACAAATATAAGGACAGTTCCTGCTCATATGAGCAGGAACTGTCCTTATATTTGTGTCTTCCGTGTTTTCCCACTTTTTTTAAATAATATTTATTTGTAAACACACAGCCTCATTTTTAATTCTATATTATTTTACTGCTGTGTCCTCTCTTTCTCTTCTACTACCTGGTTCTCTCCCGCTATCTTCCCCTATTCTTCCCCCTCTCACAGTTCTATTACTTCCCTTCTGTTCATCCTACCTACTCCACTTCCGTTCAACTTTTGTTTCTTCCTTTTACGATCTGCCCGTCTAACTGACCAGTCGACTTGTTCTTTCTCTCTCGTTAATACGGTTTCAGAACTTTTATTAATCTTTTTCCTTTCCCTACGGTTACTAACCACACATATGTGTGCTGCCATCTTCGTATATTTTGCCGTTCTATATCGGTATGTGGTTTTTTTTCTTTCTTTCTTTGTGATTTTTTTTATTGTTGTTTTTCTTCGTCCATTGTCCGTTGCGTTTTTTCCCGGACAGCTATCCATTTTAGCTATTAATGCACTGTGGCGAATAGTTCCGTCTTTAATGCATTCGAAATATAGTATTCCACAGAAAACAGCCGATGAGCGGGAACTGTCTTTATGTTCGTGTCTTCCGTGTTTTCACCCATGCTTTTTTAATTATATATATATATAATTGTTTCTACTTTAGGCACAAGGCCAGCAATTACCCAGTGCATTACTGGTACTTTATTTTATCGACCCCGTAAGGATGAAAGGCAAAGTCAACCTCGGCGGGATTTGAACTCAGATCGTAAAGGGACGTAACTATACTGGAAAGCATGGCGTCCGACCCTCTACCGATACTGCCAATTCACCGCCCTATATATATATAATTATAATTGTTTCTATTTTAGACACAAGGCCAGCAATTAACCAGTACATTACTGGTACTTTATTTTATCGACCCCGTAAGGATGAAAGGCAAACTTAACCTCGGCCGGATTTGAACTCAGATCGTAAAGGGACGTAACTATGCTGGAAAGCATGTCCGACCCTCTACCGATACTGCCAATATAATTGTTTCTACTTTTGGCACAAGGCCAGCAATTATTCCAGTGCATTACTGGTACTTTATTTTATCGACCCCGTAAGGATGAAAGGCAAAGTTAACCTCGGCGGGATTTGAACTCAGATCATAAAGGGAGGTAACTCTATGCTTCAAAGCATGGCGTCCGACCCTTACCGATACTGCCAATCCACTGCCAATATAATGATAATGTAATTCAATTTTTATTTATTTTTAAAATGGCTCTGATTTTTATAACGAGAATATTCAGCGTAGTATAATGATTGTGTTTTGTTTCATATTTTTGGTGTCTTAGTATACGATGTTAATTCTTCAGGTTGTTTGTGTGAACGTTTATCTTTAAATTGACATCCTTGTGAACATGTGCTTTCTTCTTCTGAAGATTATGGTGAGATATATATTTATCGGTGATTTCATGTTTAAATTTTCCCTCCATTTTAAAATTGCACCGTTAAAATATCTTTCCATTGTTTATAAGTGTAATTTGATTCTCCCTCATAAAATTCTGTGTGTGTATATATATATATATATATATATATATATATATATATATAAAATTGAAAAAGTGGAGAATAACATGGTCAACAGTACAAAAAAGGGGATTTATTTACAGTCTAACAATTGTTTCACTGATAAAGTTGTCTAAAAATTGCTGAAGCAGTGCCACTCAATTTTCAATACGATGTTAACTCGATCAGATAGACACTCTAAGATTAACAGGAATCTCTTAAATACAACGACTCTCGCCAATAAAATCTGGCAACTCAAGGATGCAGACATGGAATATAAAATCAGCTGGACGAAGCTATCAAAAGCAACGGCCTATCAAATTGGTATGTCCCACTGTAATATGGAACTTTTTAACAGTAAAATTGAAAGAACTATTTTCTGTCGACATAAATCGGCGACCAAATTTGAGAACTTTAGACCAGCTTAATTCCATCTTATCTATTCCATAACCCAGATTGTACCACTTAGATCTATTATATCACATTATCAGCATCATCATCATTATGATTATGATTATAATTATAATTGTCATCATCTATCAAAGAACAACATGAAAACCTCTTATATTTACATTTTTATTTTATATATCTCTATCTTTCAATCTCTACCTTTATATTTCTCTCCCTAAATTTATTTCATCTCTGACATTTTATTTTATCATATAATATAACTTAAAACTAATTAATTAATTTATTTATTAAAATAACCAATACACACATAAATATATTTAACATTATCATATTTTTACCTTCATATCTCTCCATATATTTTAACAATTCTCAAAAATCACTCTCAATAATTTTAATATGTTTGAATATTCTTCGCACATTTTTACTTCTTTTACGTATTTATTTTCATTTTTCATTTTTCACATTTTATACCATTTTATATCACATTAGTTGTAATTTATTTATTTATTTATTTATCTATTTTTATATATTTTTATATATTTATTTTTATTTTTATTTACATTTATTAATGTATTAACGTTTATTCATTTATTGCTGATATCATTATTTTTCCCTCTATTTTTCTTTCTATCCTACGTTATTTCTACAAAGGGCGGTGGATTGGCAGTATCGTTAGAGGGTCGGACGCCATGCTTTCCAGCATAGTTACGTCCCTTTACGATCTGAGTTCAAATCCCGCCGAGGTTGACTTTGCCTTTCATCCTTACGGGGTCGATAAAATAAAGTACCAGTAATGCACTGGTTAATTACTGGCCTTGTGCCTAAAGTAGAAACAGTTATTTCTACTTATGCTTGTCTCTCCTCTGTCTATCATCATTTTCCATATATTTTCTTCTATTTATATCTTTCTCTGTAATAATTTATCCTTTTCCTTTTTTTTTTTTTTTTTTTTTCCTTCTTCTTTTTTTCTTTTTCCTTTCCTTTCTTTCTTTACTGTATCTATCTCCCTTTCTTCATTCTTTTCTCTCTCTATCTTTATTATTAATATTATTATTGATGATGTATTTGAATTTGTAAATTTGCCGGTTACATTTATATTTTTTATAACAGTTTCCGAAGATCTGATCGAGCTAACATCGTATTTAAAATTGAGTGGCACTGCTTCTAGTGTTCAGCAATTTTAGGACAATTTTATCAGTGCAACAATTGTTAGTCTGTAAATAAATCCCCTTTTTTGTACTGTTGACCATGTTATTCTCCACTTTTCCAATGTTATTACTCCAAGATAAACTTACATAGGAATACAAGTGAAATCATAAACTCGTCATCAACGTAAACCTCTTGTTGAGTCATACAACGCCGTACGGTAAAACTATCCATAATAAGAAGTATTCACAACTTCTAACTGGATTACCTATAACGATATTTTGTTATATATATATATAGTAATAATAATAAATTTGAAGACTAAATCCAAAGAGGGCTCGATAAGGATAAATATATCAGAAGATCCCGTTAAGGGTGAACGCAGCGATTCTTTGCTTAAACTTTAACCTGTTATTTTAATACACACACACACATATATATATATATATGTGTGTGTGTGTATATATATATATATATATATATATATATATATTTTTTTTATTTATTTATTATTTTTTTTTTTTCAAATTCTCCGATGTCTGATATATATATATATATATATATATATATATATATATATATATATATATATATATATATATATATATATATAAGACATCGGAGAATTTGAAAATTAGATAGTGAAAATAGAGTAAAGTGGTTATGGTAGCTAAAGATGTGGGTTCGTCTCCCATGTACGTCAATGCTCATCCCTTTTCCATTCTGTGGAGTTTTATAACTCCAACTATTAGGCTAATTTATTTAGTCAAAAATACGGCGGAAGCTTTATTTTTACTATCTAATATATATATAATACATGAAGAGGGGGGGGGGGAATACGAGAAAATAAAATGTATGTATAATAGGAATATAGATAATTTACTTATATGTTAAACAGTATTTCCAGAGTTCTGGTTTGCTGAATGTAGTACAAAAGAATCAAATGAACAACTCTTCGATGAAACGATTGTCTTAATAATCGATAAAATGCCATGGATCAAATACTTTCTAGACTTGGTCTCCGCATGACTATAGATTTTGAATTTCCAGCCTGAACTTCCGGATAAAAAAAAAATAGATTAAACCAATCGAATTATAACAAAGACTTTTGCACATTTTTTCTTATTAAATGGTTAACAATAGGAATTTGAAATGGCATTCAAGGTTTCTATCTGAATACCACGTCATCATACTGAGGTGAAGGCCTGTGTGAAGTTATCCGCCTCACAATTGTGAGTTCGAATCTCTGCGAAACGTTCCGTTCTTTCGTAGGTGCTTTATTTCACGTTCCTTTGGTTCATTCAGCTGGAAATAAAATATGTTATATCTGTCCTTCAAAGGGTCAGCCATGTAATATGCTGTGCCACACTGAATATGCAGGAGAACTATGTTAAGAGTGCACGTGTCTATGGAAAGGTCTACCACCTGTACTTTAATTTCCTGAGTATGCTGTTCCATTGTTCGAACAACATGAACACTCCTCGTTGCAAGCGATGGAATTCCAACACTTACTCATACTCTGGTAAAACCAAATTTACCATAAATCATTTCAGTATCGTAGGTTTTAGTTTGTTCAATTGATGAACATTTGATTTGTTGAATAAAAAAGAAAAAAAGGGGAGGTAAAAATTGGTGTAAAAAAAAATAAAAGCAGGTAAAATAACTGTGAAGAAACTGGTTTTAATGTGTTTAAGTGTGTGTGTATACATATACTATACACATATATATATATACACACACACTCACACACACACATATATATATATATATATATATATATACATACACACACAAATATATATATATATATACATATATATATATATATATATATATATATATACATATATATAAATATATATACATATATATAAATACATATATATATATATATATATACATATATATAAATACATATATATAAATATATATACATATATATAAATACATATATATATATATATATATATATATATATATATATATAAATATATATACATATATATAAATACATATATATATATATATATATATATATATATATATATATATATATATATATATATATATATATATATACACGAGAGATAGAGAGAGATGGGGGAGGGCGTGTGTGAGCGTGTATGTGCGTGCTTGTGTGTGACAATGAATGCCCATTGATTATCATCAGTGCCAATGATGTAACTGTTAGATTTCAAACAGAGACTGGACGAGCGGGGAGAAGTTGACGGAAGGAAAGGAGCACTTCATTCATCATTGCAATTTGAGTCTGAAATTTTATAAAGTCGGTTGCACTGAACAGATCTCTCCGCAAATACCGGCAGTGCTGTCTATTTAGAAGATAAATCTCAGCCTCATGGCTAACATAAAGGATTGAACAACGAAGAAGTGTCATCTTTTCACGGCTAATTTATTTAACGTAGTTCTTTTACAAGCTTCATCCGAACATTTATATTCCTTACCACTAATCCACAACCTCTTTTAACACCCTCACTCCCCCCTCACTCTGCCTATCCTTCTCTCTCTCTCTCTCTGTCTCTCCCACTCTCTTCCCACGTTCCTCTCTTCTATCCGTCTCTCTTTCTCCTATCCTTCTCCCTCTCTCCCTTTCTCACTCTCTTCCTATGCTTCTATGCTTCTCCCTCCCCCCTATCTCTCTTTCTTCTTTTCTTCTTCTTTCCATATGAATAAATAAGTAACCAACAGTGTTCCTGAAATATGCAACTCAACATTCGTTTTTTTAGGAATTCATTCAATTTAAATCTAAAGCCAAGCTGTGAAATGTGAAATTATTTCAATCATATTGACATGTGGATAATTTCTCAAACTAAGGCAAAACAATCCTAAGTTAATCATCGAGAAACAATAAATTTTAAAAACAAATGGTTAAAATACATTTGTGTTTGCTTCGTATTTATGGTTTAAAAATAAATGTTATAATATGCATTTTGTATTGAAAATACAGTTTTATCTTTTTATCAAAGCTTTTAGGTAATTTTGTGTAAGATCCTTTCAGTTTCTTTGAAGCAATAATGTTTTCAAATCTAACATCAACGTTTCTAGATATTTATACGGTCTTATCTTCTGATTTAAGTGATGTTGGCGTGTGTTGCTGCCAATCTAATTTGCGTAGTCATCACCACTGATATTTGCATGTATACCAGTCACCAATCAGTAATTGTTTCATCCTAAATCGTCTATTTTTGCACAATAAACTGTCTATTTTCAATTCACATATACATTATCACTGTTATTTGCATGTAACATCAGTTAGTTGTTTACATGTGTGTATATTTTAGCATTGTAATGTATTTGTTTCATCCTAAATCGTGTATTATTTAGAGAAATTCTGCATAATAAAGATGTGTTTTTCCAAATAGATTTTGTTTTGTTTGTTTTTGTAGTTCATTGCAATTGCTCTTTGTAAGTCCTTGGTGTGCTGGAGGAAAAATGTTTTATTTGCATGAGCCATAGAACAGTTGGCGTTTCCGAGGTTTACAGGGGTTTTTGATGATAGTGTATTTAGCTATTTTATAAGTAGTTCAGATTTGTTTCCTGGAATACACTTTATGTGTAGTATGTATATTTTTGATGGGGCCCTAGTGTTTGATGACAAAGACGCGGGGCTAGGTGGTTTGAACGTTTAGCTGACGATCGTAAAGTCGTGAGTTCGATTCTTGACAGCCCGTTGTGTCTTTGAACAAAACATTTCCCATTGTTTCTTTCCACTTAGCTGGTAAAAATGCGTTGTACCTGTGGTTCAAAGGGCCAGCCTTTCAACCTGTTTCATGCTGAACTTTCCTGAGAACTATGTTAAGGGTGTACGTATTATGTTTTAAGCAACTTACTAGTTCAGGAACTTACGCGTTAATTTCATGAACAGACCCTTTCCGCTGTTCGAACAACTGGAACACTCGTCGTCGGAACCGACGGAAGTCCAACATATATGTATATATATATTTTTTCATCTTCCTCTTGCTCGATTGGACTAGGGTCATCCTATGCCAGCGATCCCAGAGGGGGTATCGTGCATAGAACCGACACGGTCCACCAATGACCTCCATTGCTAGAGGTCTCGTGCGGGGCCTGCTGCGGGCTTCTCCCAGCCTACAGCTGTTGCATCGAACATCAGAAATGGTCTGCTCATGAAATTACCGCGTAATTTGCTGAACTGGTAGGATAATCTGGCGGGAGGCGAAGGACATGTCCGTACCAGCGCATTCGTCGGATGCCTACGAGGCGGGAGGCTGCTGGTTGATGCTTGCGCGCACGTAATTCTTTGTTGGAAACGTGGTAGTACCATCTGATGTTCTCGATGGTCTTCAAAGCTCTGCTATTGAAGCCGTCTATTTTTTTGCCAGGGTTTTTGTGAGGGACCACGTTTCTGCTCCATGGATGAGGACCGACGCAGAGTTGGCGCAGAGGCACTAAAGAGGCCTCCATAAGCAGTGCATGGCTTCGGTGGCCAGACCACATCTACGGTTGATCTCCTGGGTTAGGTCTCCATTGTTGGTGTCTGTCGAGCCCAGGTAAATGAAGGAGCTGATAAACTCCATGACGTCGGGGTCGATATGAAGCGGGAGAGGATCCGAGCCATCACCGACATGCGTGAGCTTTATCTTCACTTAGCTTACCATCTGTGTGTATGTATGTATGTATGTATGTATGTATGTATGTATGTATGTATGTATGTATGTTACTTCCCTGTACTAATTATCTTACAAGAATGGTAACGTTGTTGCCAGAGTCAAACCCGTAGACAAAAACAATTTTCTAACAATTTCTGAAGTCAACAGAGCTGGCAAGATCTAGCCCGGCCTCTTATAGTTCACTGCCCAAATCATGCATAAATTTGCTTTGCACATGTCCCGATATATAGCACAAGCCAACGGGTGACACCTATATGTGTTTGCTCGACCTACTGGAAATAACAACCAAATCTCCCTAAAATCATACTCTTCTGTTTTGAAAATGAGCAGCGCATTTGATATGATTCTATACACACGATGCCTAAAAATGAACATGGTGGTCATTGCTAGAACATTTTTGATCCATGGCTTGCTCGTCTACTGCTGACCTAGGGCAAAACAGCAACATAAACACCAGTTTACTGTGTCCCCAAACAAGAATGGTTGCACCCCCTTACGAAAGTGGATTGCCCCTAAAAGAACAGTATATAATTCGTCATACTAAATAACGCATCTAATAAAACCCTGCAGGATTATTACTTTCAACGTTTTTATTCACTTCCGCCATGAAGTTAATTCCGAGTTAACTGAACTCTTTCTTCGTTTCCTTCAGATCTTTCGTCTACATTAAATATTCATATGACTTATTTATTTACTTATTTATTCAAGTGAATGACTCCATTCATTTTCTTCAACTGTATTTGTGTTGGTCGCTGACTCTCTATTTTAGCCAGCGTATCTCTCTTTTCGTCTTCTCCTTCATCAAAATATGCCTGCTCCTCCTCCTCTCACTTCTAGTCTTTCTTCTTTCTAGCGTGAGAAAACCTCCCAGTTAAAGATAAATCATCTATGTCTGATGAAACTAAGGTCAAAGTTGCTAACCAAAACATAAAACGCCAGTAAATAAACAGAAACAAAAAAAGAAGAGGAAATGAAGGGATATAAACTTCAGTCTACGGCTTGAAAGGCTTAATCCTTATTAATATTTACATCTTCCGGCTTGTGAGGACTTATCGTTAGCATTGTAAAATAGTGAGCTATTCGACTGGGTAATTGACTAGCTACCGACCAGCCTTACTGAAGGGGAAATCTACTCAATATGTATTTGTATTGATTCAGCTTATAGGAAAGGCCGTATGTGGAAGATTGATGGTAAGGAAAGGCCTAGATATCATATGACGTCAGTTTATCTTTCATATATGATTAAATTTGATATATTTACTATATTATCTATTTGATATGTATATATACAGCAATAAGAAGAACGCCAACGAGCCTAAAGCATTTTAGTATGAATAATTGTATCAAAGAATTTAATGGGTAAAGTATAGAATTAATTACTAACATTTTAAATATATTGTTGGCGTCTTGTTTCTGATCAAAACACTTTATTCAACATTTCCTTATTTATCATAACTCTCAGAAATAGATACCCGATGATTAGATAATATGAGCTCTGATAGAACTGTTCCCTATCACGTGAACGAATCATATCCTACTTTACAACATGGAACTGGCGGAATTGAATCTAAGCATCTCCATCTAAGGAACTTTGGTGATTTGTATCCCCTCCCTCCATCCGCTATATACTCACACGTAAATATGATTTATATAAACATGTGCGCATATATTTTGCTATACACGTGAGTGCATTTTTAGTTACACACTGTATTTATACAGATATAAGTTTATGGTAAACTTCGGCTACTAGTGCTCTTCTTGCTATATATATCTTAATTAATTACCAACACGAGTGCTAATTATATACAAATTAGTATGTCCGTTTCAGAATTGTACTAAGAGGGAATGGGAATATATAGCGATCAAATACATGTTTCCTTCTGGTTGCTTGGATGATATACATGTTTCTTTATCAGGGTCTAATAAGATCCGAAAACTGATTAAAGATGTTTTTCGTTTTTCAATTTACACAGAAGTTCGTATTATCTGGCATGTTTACATTCCCACATATTAGACATGTGTATATATTCATACACAATGTGCAGTCATGGTTACACATTGTGTATTTATACAGATATTAATTTATCATACACTTCGGCTGCTAGGGCACGTCTTACTATATATATATAAATGGCAGACTGAATAGGCAAGTGCGTTTTTTTTAATATATATATTTCTATTTCATATTATTTTTCTCATTCCATAATCTGATGAAGGACTTTAGTCCGAAACGATAACAGTCTTTTCCTATTACTTCGTGCATTAAACTGATATTTTTCTTCATTGTATTGTGTTGCTCGGGAATTCTATTACCAGTAAAAGGTTTGGCAATTAATTGTAGCCGTAGTGATAGCAGCGATAAAGATAATAGTAGTAATGATAATAACGGCAACAACAGTAACAGTCTCAATAATGGTTTCATTTATTGTCCACAAGGGCCGACATATAGGGGACAATACAATAGACAGGGACATTGGGGTTTTTACATAAACATCGAGTAAAAAAAAGCAAAGCCATAACAATAAACAAGAAAAATACAACAATGAAAATTCCCCAATATGGGGGATAACTAGGCAGGGTTGATTCAGGTACTCTACCAATCCTGAACCACCCGACCGAGGCTTCGAGGGCGACCGGAAAGGGGACCTCCTTTCCTCCTCAAATTAACCAGTCTACAGCCGCATGATCAGAGTAGGCCCATTCACACGGGCCATTCTCGCCACATTCACCCACATTTCAGCAAATGTACTGGAAGTGGGGCAGCACTTAATTCTCCACCCTCACCTTCCTTTCCAAGTGAAATTTTAAAAGGTTGATGAGGGATTGGCCGAAGAGAAAAGTGTCTGTCTTCAGTCCTTTCAACATGGTTCACTACTGCCACCAGACAGACGAAAATTGCCTGCCCTTCCTGGCCAAAAGAAGACGGCGGGTCCATCTTCACTATGGACTCGGCCGATAGCCGGATCCATTCTACACGCGACAACAGCTGTTTGACATAGCTCTACAAGTCAGTTATGCACGGACACTGGACGAGTGCGTGCGGAACGGTTTCGTCACCCTGCGCGCATCTCGAGCACGTCTGTCTGACAGCACCTCAGTGCCTGTAGAGTTTACCTCGAACCGGCAGAAGTTATCCATCGTTCCTGGCTCGAAAATTCTCCGGAACAGACTGGTTAGTTCGACTTCGTCGACGTCCAAAACCTCTCCGAGTGCGTCGTCGCACTTGCCCACTACTAACCTTCTATAGAACTCGAGAGTGTAAGTTACACTGACAGCATTGCCCACCTGGTAGAGAGCAGTGATGCCTGGCAAAATTCCAGATGCCAGGCGCTCAGTCTCGGCCTCTTCTTGACCCAGGACTGCAGCTCAGTCAAAGAGACGAGCTGCGGAAAGGACAAACGACGACCACACCTGTTCACCGTTTGGGCAGAATACCTGGAGAGGCCGCAGCCTCAGCGCATGTTTCTGCATCATTAAGCACAGCACGCCCAACCCTCCACATAGAGAGTGCTGGCAGCAGAGGGACGCCTCGCCAACGGAACCGGCCCCTCCACAAGAAGTTGAAGAGAAGCCGTTCCAATTTGACAAGGCACAAACGGGGGTAAAACACGACGGTCAGGTAAAAACAAAGGGGAGTAATCGACAGTCCTGTTTCTCACTCGTTAGCGGTTATTAAGACTACTTATCTCTTCGCTTCCGCCAAGAACTATAGAAGCTGGATTCTTCTAGAATTCCAGTAATGTTTAAGAGCTGATTAAGCAGAGCGGTTGCCGGTCCAGAAAAAGTTGGTTATTAGTATTGGTACTCTGAAATAACGATGTATATATGAATGTATGTATAGTATATTTGATAACATACTGTATGTTTAATTAAAAACATTTTTAAGACCATTTGCCGACAATAAGTAAGTGACATAGTCACTACTTTAAAATTCATAGCGAATGGTCTTCAAAATGTGTTTAATTAAACATACGGTATATTATCAAATATACTATGCATACATTCATACATACATTACTATTTCAGAGCACCAATACCCACATTTTGCTGGACCGGCAACCGCTCTGTTTAATCAGCTCTTAAATATTACTGGAATTCTATAAGAATCCAGCTTCTATAACTCTCAGCAGAAACGAAGGATATACAGTAATATACAGTATGTTATCAAATATGCTATACAGACGTTCATATATACATCACTATTTCAGAGTACCAATGCTAATATATATATATATATATATAAGTATGTATACGTACATACATATATGTATACATATATGTATACAGACGTACACTAGTATGTATATACATACATACATGCACACATATATATATGTACGTATGGGTTTACCGAACATTTATTTTAATGCTCGGTTTGTTTGTAAACAAAGGTATAGGAAGGTATACGGTGCTGATGAGTGCTAATAAGCTAGAAACTAGTTCATCGTTCCTTTGTCAGTGTTGAACAAAAGGGCAACGATGGTTGCCGAAAACTGTACGGCTAATATTTCGGACTTTTTGTTTACAAACAAACCGAGCATTATAATAAATGTTCGGTAAACCCATACGTACATATATATATATATGTGTGTGCATGTATGTATGTATATACATACTAGTGTACGTCTGTATACATATATGCATGTACGTATACATACTTATATTTAAGTATCAGCCGTACTAAGAGTGAGAAATGAAATTTCATTTTTTCAATTTATATATATATATATATATATATATATATATATGTATATATATATATATATATATATATATATATATATATATATATATATATATATATATATATATATATATATATATATATATATATATATATATATATATATATATACGGGTGTGTATGATTGTGTATAGAAGATTATATTAATAAGAGGAATTCCAACTTTGTCTGATTTACTCGTTTTATTTACAATCCTTTAAAATATATTATGGTATTATAATGAAATAGTATGATAGAGTATTAAATTCTAAGTGTTAATTGAACAAGTACTTTCATGCTTTCGCAATCTTCAGGTTCATAATATGTGGTGACAGTCAAGTTTGCAATTTTTAACTGTTGAAAATTGCAAACTTGACTGTCACCACATATTATGAACCTGAAGATTGCGAAAGCATGAAAGTACTTGTTCAATTAACACTTAGAATTTAATACTGGTGATGTGGGCCTTCATGTTCTTAGCGCAGGAGTATCCTAGTTTAACTTTGTGTCGGTTAAAGATGGAGCAGTATTTATGACCTATGGGAAAGTGTCTATCTAAGAGTGCTAGACATTTTTTTCCTACATTGGTTTTAACATTGAGTGAGAAGGGAGGAGAGAACCAGATAGTTTGTCTATTGTTGCGCTTACTTTTCCTAATGGTGTTGTTGCTAGTGGGAGAGTAAGTGATATGTTGTGAGAAGCCGCTGTTAGCCAACGCCGTGTTATAGTAGGGCGCCGCCCTGTCAAAGATAGCCTTATTAGAGGAGAGGTTTGAGATACTAGTACTGATATTCTTAACGAAATTTCTAAAAACAGTGGGAGGGTGGCATGAGTCCTTGTGAATGTAATTTAGTTTCTCGTTTAGCTTATGGAAGGGTCTGTGGGTGTGTGTGCGAAGGTCTAAATTAATGTCTAAGAAATCTACGCTAGAGAGATTGGTGGCTACTGTGGAAGTCCGGGAATCTAACACGTAATATGTCTAAGATAAATAGGCAAACCAAGTCATTTACGTCAGCACTGTCAAACGATCCCATTGAAACGTCGAATAGGTCTGAAGTTGTAGACTTCTTTGCCCAGGTTACTCCGTCGTTGAAGAGGAGGGTTTTCCGACAGTGAGCGATGATTCCCCTGTCTAACCCATCGACGGTGGTATAAGTGGTAGCGGCGCTTTGTTTAACAGGGTCTCTGAGATCGACGGGTAAAAATCGACAATGTCAAACTGTGTGAACTTCGCTTTTTTGGATTTTAAGGAGTTAAACCACTTAATTACGGAGTCGCTGTTCTCCCACTGGGGCAGGTTGGACTTGGTCCTAATGGTCTTAACTATGTTTCTAAGTATGGCTTACTGACTAGTCCCGTATCTGTGCGTGCCGGGTTTATTAGTCTACATGTGGGGTTAGAAGTAAAGTCTACCTTGTGATCTTTCAGGGTGAGGAACGCCTCACCCGTAGCTAGAGATTGTAGCTTCTTACCTATCTTAAGGTCGGCGGCAAGTTATAAACCCGGCACGCACAGATACGGGACTAGTCAGTAAGGCCATACTGGCGGAGAGCCGATTCAAGGAACGTTTCCTGAACCACCAGTCTACCTTCAGGTACCCGGACAGACGTTCATCCACGAAACTCGCGAGTCACGTATGGTCCCTCAAGGACTTAAGTATAGACTACTCCATTCAATGGAAAGCCATCACTAACTCCAAGCCATACGCAAGGGGAAATCCGACGTGTGGCTTATGTATTGACGAACAAATAACTATTCTAAAGAGATTACGCAATAGTGATTGCCTAAACACGAGAAATGAATTTTTCACACATTGTCCACACGTCGCCAAACACCTATTGCATAACTACAAGGCTCCGGACTGATTCTTTGTAATTTTATTTTTCAACTAAAAACTTTTCGGACTTTCGCAGTTATCTCCCTTACACCTCTCGCACGCATTCTAGTATTGCCTGTGTGAAGTGACCGGGTTTCTGCGCATGCGCGTTCGTACGGTTGTTCTTCCTGTTCCTATAACCATGCCCATTCCGAGCTGAGGATCCGCTAAGGTGAAACAATTGTTCTCGGTATGGTGAACTAACTGTTGTGTAACCACTTCTACCTAACTCATCCCATGGACTGATTGCTCTGCCACTAAGGATATTAGCTTCCAGTATATATATATGAGTGAGCTGCACACACATTTTATTTTATTTTATTTTATTTTTTTTTTTTTACAGACATATTGTGCTTAAGCCTGACTTGTATGAACGTATATGTTTAGATGCACATATGTATATAAACTTTAGCAGAGCCGTTTCAACGTCGGTTAGAATTATTTGCGGTATTCGTTTCAGCTCTTTGAGTTCAAATCCCACAGATGTCAACCGTGCAATTCATATTTTTCAATGTCTATAAAGTACCAGTCCGTACTGAGGTCGATTTTTCCTCCATAACTACCCCCCTCTTCCTCTCTATCCCTCACTCTTTTATTCCTTTTCTGGAAGACATCGACTGTGTTCAGGCATGGAAAGCGGGTGGGCTCCATCAAGTTTAATAATGCCCAAGTAACGCCGTATGTCCCGACGATTCCCCTACGACTCAATCAGGAGTCACGGGCCTATATATACATATAAGTATTACACATAAACCCTCTCAGCTAGTACATAATACCGCATAATCTTCTTTCCTAGTTCAAAACTGGTATCCAAGCGAACATAGGAGTTCGAGACGCTCACTCAGACTCAGTTACATTTAGTCGGGCATATAACAGGGATTGGAGTAGTGGGGAGATATAATTCCTGAGTCATGCTATTCTTTTTCTTCTCCCATGACCAAATCAAATGAATATTAAAACTAATTATAATCATGCAACATCAGACACACATCCTGTTCCCCTCCGAGACATCTACAACCATTTCTGCTGTCCCGTCTACACTCTAAATTCCTAATTTGTTTTCACATGGATCGCAAGATTTCCAATTACATTGAATCAAACTTTTCCATCCTCGTTCATCTAAATTTCTATTCTATATTTCGTGTGTGTGAATCCTTAACTCCTGGTGGAATTGTAGGGTTGCCGTTTGAACAAAAATATT
>OZ024741.1:200869053-200876553 GCA_964016885.1 Eledone cirrhosa
ATTTGAGCGAAAATGTGGTATTTTCGAATATTTAAGCGGCTGCCACGCGGTTCCTGAACAAAAAGTCCAAAATGTAAAGCCACTTGAAGACGTGAAATAATCAGATCAAGCGTAGTGTAAAATTTGAACAAAGTAGGTTGAATAATGTGGGAGCTAGAGCCGAAAAAGTTGAAATTTGAGTCTAAAAGTGGTATATTTGAATATTTAAGCGGCTTCCACGCCGTCCCTGAACAATAAATGCAAAATATAAAGCCATTACAGGATGTGCAATGATAAATTCTATTTTGCTTTAAAATTTGAACGAAATCGGTGGCAAAATGTGGGAGCTAGAGCCAAAAGTCTTATTTTTCGATACCTAAAAAAAGGTGACCCACCTATCGATATTTATCTGCAGAATGACCCCGGAATAAAAAAAAAACGATACGTTGATATATAAAAAACACTCCCCGATGACTAATCTATGAGCCTGTAAAGTTTCATGAAAATCGGTCGTAAGATGTAGGCCCCTATAGGTAATACACAGACACACACACATACTTAATTTTATATATACACAGATGTATGTATCTATGAATGTATGTATGTGGAGAGGATTTAAAATAACGCCTTTCAGAAATCTATTGCGTTAAGCAAAAATTATTCCTGGTATTCGTTTCGGCCCAGGTTGTCACGATATCAGTATAAATGACGAAAATTCTTTGATGCAGTGTCCCAGAAATTTAAATTGTCAAATCAGCTCATTTCTACATTTCTACATTTCTACGGTTGCGGATGCAAATGTAAATAAATATAGTTAGAAGTTTTAACCTCAATATTATTACTTTTTCTGAAAATCTGTTTTAAGCATGTTAATCGCAGGCTGCACCAGGTTGCCGCGATCATTCTCCGACAGGTTTGCAGTCGAGCCCCTAGCAATAGAGACTTCTGGTGTCCTTGGCGATAGGGCTACCCTCCTACTCAACACCATAGGCGCTGAGCTGGCGAGCTGCAGGTGTGAGCCTCACGAGATAGAATGGCTCTTCCAGCGCATCTCTCTTATTATCCCCCGGGGAAAAGCCTTCTCTCTTCTGGCCGCCGGAACCACGGGGCGGCCAGCACGTGGGACACCAATTGCTCACAATAGTGAGAGATAGGGAGGACGAGAGAGATGGAGACGATGACAGTGGTAGTTCGTCTCCTCTGTGTTCGGACCTGGTGTACGTGTATGTGCATGCTTACTATCTTATTGTTCCACATCACAGCACACAGATTGATAATGTGAAACTCTTTACCACATTCATTCATTCTAAATCGAACAAGCAGATCATAAATAGCAGGTTAATGTTAAGCATTAAATACGATTTCAGATACAGTGATATTCATGTATATTAACGTGTGCGGGCATATCCGAGTCTGTACATTTATGCATTAAGCGTTTTAGTCTATAATAAGTATATAAGAATGTGTATATGGTAGTATTCTGCGTTGAGAACGATATGTCTGCGCAGCAAGCCCATGTGATAAGTTCATTAAAAATGAAAACATGTTTAACATGTTTAACATGGGAAGCCTGTGGTCGAATATCAGCTAACTTTACGGATAACGTTTATGGGTAATTGCTGGAAAAGTACGCACACATATGTATATGGGTGTGGGTGTGCGGGTGGGTGTATGTGTGTGGGTCGGCGTGTGAGCACGTGTCCGTACGTGTGTGTGTATGGGTGTGTGCATGTGTGTGGGAGTCTGTGTGTGTGTGTACATATGTGTGCATGTGTATATGTATGAATGTGTTTGTGTTTGTGTCTGTGTGTGTTTACATGCATGCCGGTGTGTCTGTGTGTTTGTGTCGACATGCGTGTCTGTGTGTATGTGTGCGTGCGTGTGAGGGTTAGTCGAAGCAAAAATGTCGTTGGGTTTGCTTTTCCGTAAAATGTAAAAGTAACTGTGTATAATCCTTCCGTTAGCTCTAACAATATACAAACATGTGTCAACAGTAGGTGAACGCTATTTATTCAAAATATATAAATAAATAAATACATATATAACGAAGGAAAGTGAGAATGAAGGAAACAATATTTTGTTCTTAATGATTATAATACTCTATCGTTTTCTCTAGTTGTACGTGACATAGAGTTGTAAATGATAGAAAAATAATGCTGCCTCCATTGTATATCAGTTGATGTTCTCTTCGTTTATTGATTATTAATCATTTTACGTGACATATCTACCGTAATTTAGAAGCTTTACATATTGTATGAAATATCATCCGCCTCGCCACGTCTTTGTCTTTACCAACACCACCAACTTCATCACTACTATTGCCATAACTACAATTCTTGCATATGTGCTATATTAGCAACTACAACTAACGCTATTTCTAATTATTCTAATTCAAATTAGTCACGATTTTCACTGCCACACCAACCTAAGAAGGAAATGGTATCTCACCCGGCTAGAAAAAGCAGCCAATTTTTCCTTAATCCACGCCCTACTGTCTTTTAAAAAAAAAATCTATTTCGAGATACTTCTAAAGAGAAGGGATATGTTTCCTCATAGGTCTTCTTAGTGAGATTTCATCTCGTGCTAAATTTCATCATCCTCATTATTACTCTACTCACACTATTGAAACGAGGCTGTAATAAAACTGACCATTGCCTTTCTTCCTTCTTTTTGATCAGTAACCCCTGATAGAGCCGCAGAAAGGCCATCGTGGCACTTTCAAGGTCTGAACACAACGGATTTCTTCCAGAGAAGAGAGAGAGAGAGAGAGAGAGAGAGAGAGAGAGAGAGAGAGGGGGCGTTAGAAAGAGATGTAAAGGAAGAATCAATCCCAATACTGGATTGGTAATTTTTTTTTATCGACTTCGATTGGATGAAAGGTAAAGTTGACCTCGGCGAGATTTTAACTCAGTGAGTACAGAGAACCGGAAAGCATTCTTTCCGAACGACTTTGCCGAGTGCGTGCTCATGACCATTGCCATTACAAAACTTATATACACCATTGCTACCACTACCACATCCTTTGACAAAACTAAAGACACTACCACCGTCAGCAACATCACTACCACCACCACCAAATCGTATATCCCTTCCCCAAAATGCTACAAAGTATGTGTTCAAGCATGTTCTTATAAAAAGTAGACATTTTTTGTGTTTCTACGTTTCATCAGCGTCCAATGTATCTTAGGAACTATCAATATATTACAAGCCTAATATATCAAGCTGAACACACGTAAAAGATATCTATTGTAAATAATTGTTTCTATTTTTGGCACAAGGCCAGCAATTACCTAGTACATTACTGGTACTTTATTTTATCGACCCCGTAAGGATGAAAGGCAAAGTTAACCTCGGCGGGATTTGAACTCAGTCCGTAAAGGGACGTAACTGTGCTGCAAAGCATGCGATATACCCTCTACCGATACTGCCAATCCACCGCCCTATTGTAAATAATGATAAGTAGTAACAATCTGTTATTAAATATGGGTCTCTGATGACTTCCATCGGACCGATAAGCAGAAGCAGATGTGGTGATAACACCAATTGTCGTTTGTCATCGGTACGTGGTGCAGACGAAATCAGAATAGTTATTGTTTGCCTAGAGTCAAAGAACTGACAGAGACAAATATGATATTTTGAGTCAGCTGGCTGGCGGACAAACTTGATAAATCACATAGCAGTTAATATCATATACTGTAGTCATTGCCTGACATTAAGGAAATAAATGCGCATTTTGCAAATCATTCATTCGGTCTAATGAGCTTTCTTATACTTGAATTTGTCATAAATTAACCAATTTTGGTTTAGAAATATTTCCCATATTTCACTTTTTTTTTATTCAGAACTACGAAGAGTTTACAGAAATATATTTGTAAATAATTAGAATTATGCGCGTGCACTAGGTTGCGATCGCGCGCATGCACGGTTTGTCGAAAAAGTATACGACTTCTCTTTTCCCCATTGTGGGAAATAAAGACGTCAAGGAAACCAAACTATGCAGAGTAGAGCCGATGCATGTTGCGCACGTATGTTTTTTTTTTGGTGTGGCGGGGATGGGGGGGGGGGGGGTCGTTGTCATGCAGTCAGGGTATGAGATGTTTTCTACTTACACGTTACCTTTTCATTTCGTCCGATGGATCCATCAAGGATCTTACGTTCTTGAATACCTTTATAACTGGATATGGGACGTGAGTGTACGGGTACGATCCAGTAATCAAAGCTCAGTCATCACAGTGGAAGCATCGAATATCGTCAAGGCCCCAAAAAAAGCATATGAGGTGCATGGCAACATCAATTTCCGGCTATCAAATTACACTAACATTGAATTGGTCAACACGAGGCTATAGTAGAAAGCACTTACCCAAGGTGTCATGTTGTGATACAGAACCCAGAACCAACAGATCGGAAAGCGAACTACTTAACCATTCAGCCAAACCTGCACCAATGTTTATAAAGGTGGTGATTATCTATCATTCGCTTGCATAGGTTCATTCAACACTTGAGTGACTACAAGGACAAACTGAGTTACAAGTTGAACATTTGAACTGATTATTATTATTATTATTATTATGGGCGGTGGATTGGCAGTATCGGTAGAGGGTCAGACGCCATGCTTTGTAGCACAGTTACGTCCCTTTACGGACTGAGTTCAAATCCCGCCGAGGTTAACTTTGCCTTTCATCCTTACGGGGTCGATAAAATAAAGTACCAGTAATACACTGGGATAATTGCTGGCCTTGTGCCAAAAAGTAGAAACAATTATTATATACTAGACCACCCGTCGTAACCCGTTGGGTCACGTTCACTTAAAAATAATTTTTAAATAATTAAAATATACACAGACATGTATATAATGTGAAATGAAATTGGAAGGCCCATATATATATATATATATATTTGCGTTACGTTTCGCTTTTTCTACCCGCCGAAATGCGATTCTCGCTGAATTTATATATATATATATATATATATATATATATATTCACAAGTGTGTGTGTTTATATATGTGCGTGTGTGTGTGTGTATATATATATATATGTGTGTGGGTATCTGTGATCTATATACACTGGTCACAGACACACACACATACTGCCATAACACAAGTTATATGATACATATGACTTAGTATTCAGTCGCTAAATTCGAGTTAGATATAGTAATGCTGTATTCGATTCGATTCTTTGAAGTCACTTGTTATAATTTCATTCAACAACACCACCAGCTCTCTCTCTCTCTCTCTCTCTCTCTCTTCCATTTTCCTTCTCTGTCCCTCTTTCAATCTATTCTCTCACAACCATGATATATTTCTCTAACTCTATTTATGAAGGTACCCGGAAAAACCCGTATCTCGGGAGGCCGTTCTCTTATTTACACGAAATTTTTTCATTCCATTTGTATTCCCACTTTAGAGGCAACTTCCTTTCAAAGTACTTTCCCATTATGCGCCGTTTTGGCTGTATTAAATAACAGACAAGCACACAATCACAGAGTATTTGTAGTATATAGACAGTTCGACAAAATATAATACCAGCTACGCACTAGGGTTGATTTAATCGACTTTCCCCTCCCCCAAATTATTAATATAGATATATATATATACATTGAAAACGCGTGGCTTAGTGGTTAGAGAATTGGATTCACTAACGTGAGGATGCAAGTTCGATTCCCCGACCGGGCGATGTATTATGTACTTTATATATATAAACACACGAACACACACACACACACACACACATATATATATGGAAAACTTTTAATGCCTTCAACATGTTTTGGTTTTATATATTTAGTTATGGTCTATTGGGATATTAATATCGACTTCAGGTTTATACACACTTAAGCGCACACGTGCAGTCTCTCTCTCTCTCTCACACACACACACACACACACACACACACACACACACACACACACACACACACACACACACACACACGTATATAGGGACTTAGTGTCATATGTTTGATGATTCAAATCATAGCCTAATATTACGTTTCAATTTGCTTTGTTCATCTGTTGAAAAAGTACATAATCTTCTTAAACCCACATATTGAATGTTGTTCTGGTGTATCTGAATTGAGTTAATACAGTGGTACATTAAACTGAGTTACCTCAGATTTAATTAATGTTGTTTTTCTCTTATTTTGAATCTTTTTCAGTGGGTCTGCTTCCGCTCCTGACATCACATTTTATGAAGATTGTACTTAAGCATGTCCTCAGGCGTGGTGTCTGAAACAAACTGAAGAAGTATAGAATGTGTATAACATGGATTATATGATTAAATAAGATATTGGCCCTTAACTCCTGATGGAGTCGTAGACTCACCGTCCTGGAATACGTCATATCTTGGGCATTTTAAACGTGGTGGAGCACATCTCTCTCCAGGTTGTCTCCAATCTATGTTTTCCAGAGAAAGAGAGACAGAGAGAAAATTTAATAAAAAGAGATAGCGGAATCCCACCCACGAAAGGATGGAAAGTAAAGTTGACCTCGGCGGGATTTGAACGCAGAGTACAGTGATCGGGAAGAAATATCGAGGAATTTTTAATCCGGCACCCCAAACGATTCTGTCAATTCGCCACCTATGCTTAGATAATTACTCAAAAGCATTTTGAGGCTATAGAATCTACAGAGTGTTTAAAAAGATTAGATATCATTTCAGATGTAAATATCCCAGAGACTGGGCAAGCTTAATATTGAGCAACATAAGATTTATTCCACATATTTGTCAACATAACACTAATTCACATTATATAGTGGTATTTCTTGGATATTTACATTGCAAATGGTATCCATTCTTTTTAAACACCCTGTATATTTCCGTCTACTGGACTCGAAAACCTAAGACTATTATAGGGTGCACTTGATAAAAACATGTCATGGTCATGTCTGTACTCTTCTAATAGCAACACAACACTCCTCTCTGTATTGTATACATCCTGCCAATATCCCAGTAAACTGTGTGTACACCTGACACCAGTATTTCAATGTAATGTACACTTAATGCAAGTATCTCACCGTACTGTATATATGATACCAATATCTGATTATATGTTACACCTTATACCAACACATTCATAGCAAACGAGGGAGCGTATACGTCGTAGTTCGACCTGCTAGAAATATCAGCAAAATCTCTCTCAAATCTCAACCTTACTGTTTTTCTTGAATTTGAAGGAGAAACCAATTTCCTTGGTGTGACAAAAATTGAAATTTCTTGTATTGACTTCGTCTTTGAAGATGAAAAATGTTTTGCTATTTACACCTTCACTGCGTTTCAATCGATTTGATCTCCGGTCGTGCTCAACTATCTTATTCCTGGGTGAGAAGAAAACACCTAATACAAATATGCCAGATAGATTTCTAACTAGGAACAGTTATTGCTAAGTCATAGGTGATATTGATTATATTCCCTTGATCACCGTTATCCACCGACTCAGGCACACATGGCGGTAAGGATAGCGATTAGAGATGAAGGTTATTTCAAAAAGTAATTTTATCAAGACATCATCTACATTTATA
>OZ024741.1:200881553-200889053 GCA_964016885.1 Eledone cirrhosa
TGCCCAATGCATGCCGTATAACACTACGGCGCTCCTGAATTTAGGGAGTGTTGGGATTAGCGAGATATATGGCTTCTATTATTAGTCAAAAGGCGGTGGATTGGCAGTGTCGGTAAGGCTTCTGATTAAACGCTTTGCAGCATATAATTACGGTCTTTTACAAACATTTCCTAGGGTTGCTTTCTGCATGAAGAACATGAGACGAGTTTTAAATGGTCATTTCGACATAATGATATGATATAATGATTATTTATCAGTGTTCAATATATTTTATTATCATTATTTGCGAATTCGCAATATCGTCAGAGCATCAGACAACATGCTTTGCGGCATATAGTTACGTCACTTTACGTTCTGTGTTCAAATTCTGCCGAGGTCGATAAAATAATGTACCAGTAATACAGTGGAGTCAATTTATTAGCGAGTCGAAGGGCGATGGATTGGAAGTATCGGTAGAAGATTCAGATGAAATACTTTTCAGCATATAGTTACGGCTCTTTACGTTCTAAATTCAAACTCGCCGAGGTCAACTTTGTCTTTTATGCTTCTGGGGTCGATAAACGTGCCAGTGAAATACTGAGATCGATTTAATTGAGTTTCCCCTCTATCAAAATTGTTGGCTTTGTGTCTAAATCGGAAATCATTATTAGATAGGTAGTCCTCGAAAAATATTGTTGAATAACATCCATGAGCTCGGCTGGTCTCGCTTGGGGATCCAGCCGGATCAAGTAGAGTCGGTTGCTTCTGACACGACCTGCTAGGGGATGTGCTTGATTACTCTGCCCCCACGTCCTTCCCATTAATAAGTGAAAGAAGAAGAAGAAGAAGAAGAATCACGTAACAGGGGAAAAAATCAATGATGGATAAATTTGAATCTGAAATATTTTTATTTATCACAATCATATAAAGAGCTTGGGCGTTGCAACTCGTAAATACATTAGAATAGTAAGATGGTTGCCTTACCATATTTAATTCGGTCCTCGTTGTTTTATGTAAAAATATCGCTGAAGGCTATCTTATTTACTTTTCTGCCAGGCTCGATAAAATTATACCAGTGATCTTCCGAGTTTATCAAAGAGCCATGCTTTACTCTATAATAATTGCCCATGTGTGTTGCAAAAAAAAAAATAATTTCATTATTCAGTAGGGGAAGGGGGTATCGTTTTATCTTTTTGTGTGTGTATGTAAGTCTTTTTGCGGTGTATATTTGAATAAAAACTTAATACATTTATTCTGTTACAGCACAAGTTTCCCCAATTAAAGGCTTTATTCTATGACCATTAAAATGTCAAATTCATGCCTTAGCCGTTTGTAAATGAATTCAACTGATACAGTCCAAATGGCAATTGACTCGGGTTAGTGAACTGAATTTATAGAAAGCTTTTTACCGCACCCATTATCAACATAGTATTCTGCATGATCACACGACATTGGCCGGCGCCATAGTTAGTTTCATATAACCTGGTTATCTTATGAAATCTTTGTTTTGTTCTACTTAACATTTCAAGAGTTAATAGAAAATTATATAGCGGAGATTTACAGTAAATATTATCTCTATTTGGTACACAAATAATGCAAGAATATGACAGGATCCTGTATCATGGAAACGTTTTTACAAGTGTATGTGTTATATGATTCAGATTTATGTTAACATATATTGTGTTTGTAAGTTACATAAGAGCTATGTCGATATTCTATGAAACAATAGCTGATATATTTTATGAGCTTATAAAGTGTATTTATACAAATAAAATAACACTATGTAATAGGAGTGTATACACACACACACACACACACGCACACACACACACACACACACACACACACACACACACACACACACACACACACACACACACACACACACACACACACACACACACACACATATATATATATATATATATATATATATATACAGTTCTAGTCCTGTAGAAGCCATTTCTATATTACATTATTACATATTTATACTCTGCTATGTATTGAGTACCTTACTGTGGTTTGAACCTGGGATACACACACACACAAGCGTTAACCTAATATATCCCTTCCATATACTGTACCAATTGTGTTGTTATTTCTGTTTACCTTTTACATATATATATATATATATATCATATATATATGATGGGGTGCAATGGATTGAACCTCAATTGAATGTTTCAGTTGTTCAGTCAACAGAACGGTCTATTCTTGAAATTAACGTGCAAGTGGCTGAGCATTCTACAGACACGTGCATGCTTAATGTTTTTCTTATGAAGATTCAGTATAACACGGTGTGTGACAAAGCCGTTCCTTTGAATTATAGATACATTCTATCCAACAGTCTTAGAAAGTTTCCATCTACCTCGTTTCAAACACAAGGCTTGGGTCGACCCGAGGCTACGTTAAATGACACTTGTCCAAGATGCCAAGCAGTGGGATTGAACCCGAGACCTAATAATTACAAAGCAAACCTCTTAAGCATGCGTCATCATCACACACACACGCGCGCACACACACACACACACATACACACACACACATACACACACACGCACACACACGCACGCACACACGCACACACACTCTCTCTCTCTCACACACACAGAGTAAACAACATTTAGTAAATATATTTTATTTAACAAATCCTTGACAACAATCTAGATACAAATGGTTGAATCCTTCATTTTTCTTGACATTTTCCCTCTTGTCAGTCCATCCATTGCCATATTTAATGTTACATTAATTTAAATTAATAAGAATAATATTGTCTTTAATCAGTATCAAACATATATCTACTAAGTTACAATGACTTTATTCTACTTACAGCTCTCCCCTCTCTCTCCCTCTCTCCCTCTCCCTTCCCTCTCTACATATATTTATATGCATATATATAAATGGCTTTTACAAGAGTAAAACTGTTTCATTCAAAGGAAATCTTCAGAAATATACTCTACTAATATATTGAGTACTTCACTTACTGTGGTTAACCCCGATTGAACACGGGGCTTATATATATATATATATATACAAATAGATGACTACAGATTGACAGTCCGACAAACAGAGAGACAGGCAGACAGACGGATAGCTAGGTAGCTAGATAGATAGATAGATAGATATCTTTCTTTATTTGCCACAGGGGCGTACAAAAATGGGACATTACAAGACGTGACGGCGGGGGTTTTACATAAAAATAACTTTAACATTAATAAATAACAATAAACTATATATAATAAAATAACAATTGAAATCCCCAATAGGGGGGAACGTTACTGCAGGGTGGTTTTACACCCCGTGGACAGAACAACCCTCAACACCAGGAACACGTTTTGTAGGTGTTCCTGTCTTCCCTCTGTTTATCTTCCTCAACCTACAGGTTTATATACAGAGAAGGCCCATTCACTCGGACCATTTCTGCCACATTCACCCACCTTTCAGTGAATTTACTGGGCTGTAGCACCTCTCTCTCCACTCTCACCTTCGTTCGGAAGTCATACTTAAAGAAGGGGATAAGTTGTTGTCCGGAGAGAAAGGTGTTTACCCTCAGTCCTTTTAACCTCGTCCACCATATTACCTCTTTCGCCATAGCCACCAGACAGAGGAAAACCGCCTCTCCTTCGTTCTTAAATGAAGGTGGCGGGGTGATCCTTACGATGGACTCGGCTGACAAGTGGATGCGTCCCACACGTGACAGCAGCTGTTCGACATAATTCCACAGGTCGGTCACCCCTGGGCACTGAACAATTGCGCCTAGAACGGTTTCGATGACCTGCTCGCATCTTGGACAGGTCCTTTTGGCCGAATCTCTGCCAGGGCGTCCGTGCCTGTAGATTTTGTCTCGAACTGGTAGAGCTCCTCGGTAGCACTGCCAGGCCAGAGACCCCTAGAAGTTATCCATAGGTCCCGGACGGAAAGTCCTCCCGAACAGACTGGTCAGTACGTCCTCCTCGATGCCTAGAGTTTCCCCGAGAACGTCGTCGCACTTATCCTCCACTAATCCCCTATAGAATGTCGAAGTGGAGTCTCCGCTGATTGCCGTTTCCGCTTGGTAGAGGGCTGTGAGCGCCTGAAGGCACTCGAGGTGCCAGGCACGCGTTTTCGGTCTTCGCTTGACTCAGGACTGCAGCTGTTAGTGAGACGAGTTGTGGAAGAGCTTGTCTCACAAACGACTGCCACACCGATTCATCGGTCAGGAATACCTAGAGATGGCGTAGCCTCAGCGCATCTTTGCGCATCATCAGCCACGGCACACCCAGCCCTCCGTTAGAAGGGTGTTGACAGCAGATGGATCTCCTCACCAATGGAGCCTGTTTCTTCCAGAGGAACTTGAAGAGTGGCGTCCATTTTGGTAAGGTATTCGCGGGGGCAAGGCACGACTGTCAAGCGGTACTAGATGACGGACGCTATGTAAGTGATCGCCACCTCGGCTCGACCTTTCAATGAAAGTTTGCACTCAGCCCACTTCTGGGTGAGTGAAAACACCTTCGCCATGACCTTGTTCCAGTTCTTTGTCCACCTGGAGGTCTGAACCGAACCAGACCCCGAGCAATTTCACCGGTCCTTTCGTCCAGCGTCCAACGACACTGTCTGAAGACATGGGTTTGCCTCTCCATGTGCCGAGTTGCAAACCGACAGACTTGTTTGGGTTTAGTCTTGCTCCTGTCAACGTTTCGTATTCCTGTAATAGATTGCCGATTACCCTGATTTTCGAGGTTTTCGACACCTTTATGGTTATGTCGTCGGCATAGGCTGACGCTGCTTTCCGCAGTCCTGGTTCGATCGGGATGCCCTGCAACAGCTCCAACTTCCGCAGTAACCGTTCGAGAGTCAGTACATACAGAATGGAGGAGAGAGGGCATCCCTGACGGGTGGAAAGCATGATTTGGAAGGGCTCTGATAGGTAGCCATTCACCTTGACTGCCGAGCAGATGCTGGTGTGCATGGCAGCGATCCAGCCTCTGAAGACGGGACCGAAGCCGGTCGCCTTGAGAACTGCTTCCAAGTATTGATGGTCGACCCTATCAAATGCCTTAGACTGATCTAAATTGATCAGAGCCTCACCGAAGCCAGGTTTACACCCTACCCTCACTATGATGTATCGCTTGAGGTGGAGGTTGTCGTGTATGGACCTGGTCGGGATTGCGAACGTTTGGGCTTCCCCTACCAGGTTCTTGACGACAAGTGCCAGCCTTGCTGCTAACACCTTGGCCAAAATATTTAACTCTGTGTTGAGCAGAGTTATAAGCCTGAAATTGCTTATCTCATCCCCCTTCTTCTCATCTTTCCTGATCAGCGTTACTACGCCTCTGCCTACAGAACTGGGAATCCTCCCGTTCTGCTGCCAGTTGCAGTAGACCGCTTCGAGGGCGCCAGTGAACAAGTCTGGCATGTCTATGTAAAACTCATCGAGTAGACCATCTAAATCGGGTGATTTGCGTTTGCCGCAGCGGCCTAGGGCATCTTCTATTTCGCCCGCTGTGATCGGCCTTTCGCAGCTCTCTGCATCCGTGCTCGAGAGTCGCGGTACGCCGTCGAGATAGGAGCTGAAGTCCATCACCTCGCTCGATGTACTTCTTTTCCCGAACAGTTGTGCAAAATGCTGCTGGAAGGCTGTGCACATCTGCTTAGATTCAAGTATAATGCATCCATCTTTGTCTTACAAAGACCGAATTGTGGATTTGTTGCCACTTTTCGCCTCTTCCACTCGGGCCCAGCTAACAGCTTTGGCTCCCTCGTTTCTTAGAGCATGTGTTCTACTTCTGACAATAAAACTTTCGTGTTTCACATTGAAGAACTGGTCTAGTGCCGTTCTCACCGCTAGCACGTCAGCTGTACTGCCATTCCTAAGTGCCTCTTCTATTTTAGCTACCAGTTCCTTTTCAGTTTTTTTTTCTAAAGCTACTTCCTTGCTAAATGCTATCGATTCTATTCTAATTGCTCTCTTGAGAGAGTTCCACCACCTGTTGTTGACGATCGCCCCCGTCAACTGGCACTTAACTAAGGTGCTAATCCGTTTACTGTAATCCTTACGCGCCGGGAGCGACATGTTTAGCTTCTAGTATCCGGATCCCTGTCTATGTGTTCTATCAATGTTGACTACGCAGGTGACTAATTGTGGTCTGAATAGGCAACCATGTGCATTTGCGGACAGCTTAATGTTTCCTTATCATTCTGTGTAATTAAAAATCTATCTAAATACGATCTACAAGACCCAGTGCGGTTGCTCCACGCCCACAGTTGTGCCATTAGGAAGTCTAGTCGATACCTATCAGCCAGTTGGAATTGGCTGATGAGAGTTTTGAGGCTATTACACCCCCCTCTATTATCACAAGCTCCTACAAAGTCCCAACGTGCATCTAAGATGCCATTCCAGTCCCCAGCTAACACTAAGGAGCGAGTCGTTCCCAGGAATGGCTCCAGATGCTTGAAGAACTCTGGTCGCGATGTCTCAGTCGGGGCATATACGGCCACCAGTCTGCAAGCTCCACCTTCACTACCATTCACATCCAAGACCACCAAGCTGCCCTCCGGGTCCAAGTGAATCGTCTGTATTTTGAGATCCAAGTTTTTTTCGAAACAGAACAGCAACTCCCCCTCCACCTCCTGGCTGACAGAGAGATGCGTAGATCTCAAAATCATTGAACATGGAGGTTAGCTGCTGCTTGTCATGAATCCTGGACTCGGTGATGTCTATCACATGTATACAATGTGACCTGAAATCATTTAAAAGCTGGCCCTATTTCCAGGACATGCCCAGGCCACGTACATTCAAACATCCAGCTTGTATAGTAGCCATGTTGGTGAAGAAGAGTTAAGGAGAGAAAAGGCAGGAACACTTAACTTTTCGTTTCCTGGAGGTCGGATTGTTCGATCTCTATGTCCAGATTGGTGGTGTTTGGGGAGGGAGGGAATCCTTTTAGCAGGTCACGGTAAAGGGGATTTTGGCAAGGGGGGCCCACATCATGTGGGAAGTTCTCTTTTAAAGTTTAATATTGTAGGGTTGTTACCCTGATAAGTTTGAGGTTTGGGTGTGGGTTGTTGGTGGGGAAGGTCTTCCCTTCTGTTTGTATTGTGGAGTCCTTTCGGACAGTTTCCACCAGTTCTTTGTTTCTAATTTTATGTATGTGTAATGTGTTTTGTTTTTTATGTGTACTGTTTCTGTTTGTAGTTTTCTTTTTGTGGTTGGGGTTTGTGATTGTGTTGGTGTGGGTGTTTGTTTTGTTGGTGAAGTGTTTGGTTGTGTTGATGGTGATTGTGCTGTTGGTGTGTTTGTCATTTGTGACGTTGTGTTTATGGTGGGGTTGGGTGTGTGCGTGTTTTCTGTAGATGTTTTTGTGTCTTTTTTGTGTCTTTTTTGTTTTTGGGATTTTGGGGGTTTCTTCATTCTCACTTGGAGATGTAAAGGTTCCCGTGTCTGAGACTTCTGAATCAGGGGTAGATGGGAGGGATATGTTATGTGGTAGAGTGTTTGTGCAGGTGTTTGTGGAAGTATTTGACAGGGAGGGAAGAGGCAAT
>OZ024741.1:200894053-200919053 GCA_964016885.1 Eledone cirrhosa
TCTGTCCATTTTGTCAGTGGGGCACGGGCAAATCACCACTCAGAATATGCGTAGAGTCTGCCTTCCCGTCCCAACCTCCTTTGTTCTTTGCTTAATTCTTTTTTATTTTTTCACCACCCCCCCCCCCCCCCCTTTGGTTTCATTTAAACATTATTTTGTTTATTATTATTTAGAATTATTTTTTTTATTTATTTGATCCTCATTGGCCTGCATCCTCCCCCGCTTCATATTGTCCCTTCATTTAACTGGGCCCGACAGTCTCTACAACTGGAGACCAGATTCCAGAGATAAACCGCAGATATGGTCTGGCCGACGGGGGTCATGCACGACCAGTGGAAGCCCATTTGGCGCCAGTGCTCTATCTCCCGGAAGAAGACGAAGGTCAGTATCTACAACGCCAGACAAGTTCATATAGTTTGATTTTCCTCCACTTTGATGATCCAAGGACTATTGAACTTTGCCATTTTATGGTAAAACATATTCTTAAGCAGTAATGGAATATGTACGAGAGAGTATACATAATTATTGAACGACAAGTATTTATATTTTCGATAAATTTAAATATGCTATCTATTGTAATTATATGTTCTTACAGTCATTTTTCTTACAGCCTTTCTCCTGTTAATGTTTGATATATTTATGCATATGTCGATCGATTTTTGATTTTATAATAAATGCTCGGATTTATTCTTTAGAATCTTTCTTAGAGCTTCTCTTACATGTGATATGGCGCTTGTCTGAATTTTTTTTCAGACATGACATCTTTATTCTTGTTATATATATATATATACAATTATGATATATATATATATATATATATATATATATATGTATATACAATTATGATATATATTTATATATATATATATATATATATATATATATGTATATACAATTATGATATATATTTATATATATATATATATATATATATATATATATATATATATATATCATAATTGTATATACATATATATATATATATATATATATATATATATATATATCATAATTGTATATATATATATATATATATATATATATATATATATATATATATATATATATATATATATATATATATATATATATATATAATCAAGGTTTAGCAACTAAGAAAAAGTTTTAAAATAAATTTCAAAAAATTCACTGTACTTACTATGGTTACCTTTACCGAATGGTTTCGAGTCTCAAAAATAAATGGATAGTCCTTACGGGCCTCCATTGAAAAGATAAACTCTCCTCAGAAAGTTCTTTTCACTCGGAGAATATAAAATTCCCGAGTTCGAACAATTATGATATATATATATATATATATCATAATTGTTATATATATATATCATAATTGTTTTCATGCCCATTTTTTCACGCTTGCATGGGTTGGACTAGTCCTCCTCCGCGGCATCTCTCCACTTGTCGCATTCGTTCGTCATCTTCTCTGCCAGTTTTAGCGATTTGAGGTAACCTCTAACAATTTCTCTCAAGGTCTTTTTGGTCTTCATCTACTGCAGCTTACTTCCACTGGGATTTCCTGACATTTCTTCACCCATCAGTCATTTTCCATGCTCATCACGTGCCCATACCAACACAGTCTTCTTTCCTACACACTAACTCGGATTCCTCTTAAACCCTCAGCTCGTCCAAGCTCTGCCTTTCTCACACACTTACATTACACATCCAATGAAGCATGGTTGCTTCATTTTTCTCCAGTCTATGTATGTCCTCTCCAGTCACAGCACATGTGTTACTACTATGTAGCATCGCACTCGGCACACAGGCGTCATACAGTCGTCCTTTTGTAAATAGGGAGAAGCCTTTTGTTGTCAACTGTGGAAGTAGTTCTCTGAATTCCTTCAATTCTATCCTTATTCTAACTATTTAAGAGTGTGAGTGTGTGTCTGAGAAAATTATACATATACACCAGGTTCGAACACAAAGGCATCAGGGGTGGAGAATTGAGGGCACCTGAGAGCAGTGGGTGTGGAGTCCTCGGGCACACATGGGATTGACGTTTCCTCATCCCATGCAGCTTTTGTCAAAGCACACATGTTGGCCTTGACAAAAGCTGCTGTTGACAGGCCCACCTCGGTCAGCGTCAGAGTTGGGGAGGCCGAGGACGAGTGGGCGAAATAGAAGAGGTGTTCTCAGACGCTCGCTCGATTAGAGTCCACGGCCCTCTCAATTGAGGATGCGATGGCGTTGGCCACCGGCACCCCGTCTTCTCTCGGGATCTTGATCGGAATCTTCCGGAGCCGCCTGAGCCGAACGATGTTGACCAGTGAGGCTTGAGCATCAGAAAGCTCGGTGTCTCATCTGGTGTTGTAGTGGGCGGTCGTGGCTGTGCAGATGAGGGCACTGGAGGCTCGACGTGTCAAACCAACATAAGATAGGTGGTGGAAACAGCCGCACCCCGAACAGTTCCGGGCTTTCTTCCGCCTGTTCGTGGTGGTGCATGTGCTGCAGGTGTCGCTTGGTGGGGATGAAGGGTGGGGTGTTAATCCGGGGACTGGAGCACTATGTGGCAACATGGGTGTGAGGCTGGTTGACTCAGGCCAGGGTGCTTGGCTCAACCGTGGGTGGGTGGAGAGAAACTGGAATCAAGGGGAAGTGGACAGGGTGATGATATGAAGGAGATATCATATCTTGCCTACAACAGATCAGAAGGCAACAGAAGACAAGACAAAAAAAGAGGAAGTGGGGACATGAAGGGTGACCTAAAAAAACAGGGGTGTTCCAGTGGAAAATCTTACAGATCTAAATGTACACACACACACACACATACCCTCACCAACACACACACACGAACTCTTAAGTTTTGGGTATGACACCAAAGTATATGTTGTATGTACATGCTTCTATGTGGACATTCTCGTGTCCATGTGTATGTTTGTGTGCATACATATAATTCATGGCCCGGGTACAAAATTTATCAGTATTTAATAATATAATTATGTATTTACATAGACAGATTATCTTATATAGACATATGTACAAACGTGTTTGTGTATGTTTTCACGTAGGAAGATTTACATAGTGTGTGTGTGATATGAGTGTAAATATCAACAGGTTTAAATATATATCAATATGTATGTAATTGTGTATGTATTTACATGGTACAATTGATCCTGATTAATTCCTTGTGTTTATCATCAGTGAAACATCTTTTGATGATCTTGGAGTTCTGTTGCTCTTCTCCGATATATTCTTCCAGGCATAATGGTGGTGGTGGTGATAATGGCGACAGTGATGTTGGTTGTGATGATTTCATATGAAATACCAATGATGGTTGGCAAATCACTGATGAGGGACTAATTATATAATATGTAATCCATGTTTGCAACCATGCAGTATTCTTCTCCCCTTGTTTTTCATATATATATATATATATGAAATGATTAAGTAAATCCCCAGTGTTGTAGTTGTACGAGAGTGTCAGTATTTTAGTGTCCTCGTCGTTTTGTTGATATTTTCTGAGTTGTTGCAGATGTCGGCTACTTATTGTCATTTTCGTCATAGAAAAGGATTATAAACACACACACACACACACACACACACACATATATATATATATATATATAAGTGGTTACACAACAGTTAGTTCACCATACCGAGAACAATTGTTTCACCTTAGCGGATCCTCAGCTCGTCCCATGGACTGAGTGCTCTACCACTACGGATATTACCTTCCAGTGTTCCCCACTATATATATATATATATATATATATATATATATATATATATATATATATATATATATATATATATACATATGATGATGTTGCTGGTGAGTTGTTCTTGTTTTTTGTTGTCAGCGTTGCTTTCTCTTGTTAACAGTGGTGATAGTTTGACTGTTAGCTATTTTGGCGGTCAAGCTGGCTGCTGAATCAACTTCTGTGAGTGAAGCTCCAATGTCTTCTTTGACCGAAGATGCAGGGTCATTGGCTTTTGCCATTTTGGAAATTGGTGAAACTCTAATGAATTTCGTTTATTTTTTTGTGTGAGTGTGGTTTGCTAGAGGAAGGTTCCCCAATGGATAGCTCGTCCTCTTATGTAAGGATTGCTATTAATTTTTTTTTTAAATGCTCACAAAAATGTATCAAAATCTTACCAGCGTAGAAAACATAGTCTAGCATGTACGCCTTTATACATCCTTTTGGTGATGTATTCAATGGTATTTTGGCATAGTCTCTAAATTTGGTTGTTTCTTTTCAATTCCACACATTTTTCGCTTTATTTAGGTTGTCTATAATGTTTTGTTTTGATGTAGATTTCGTTTTATCTTGTTATTGGGACTTGGAGCAGGAGATGATTGAAGGCAACTGTGAATAGAACTTACATGTGTTTATAATACACACATATATATACTTCGTTATATGTGAATGAATAGGTGGATTGGCAGTATCGGTAGAGAGTCTGACGCACTGCTTTGCTGCAAAGAGTTACGGCCCTTTATGGTCTGAGTTCAAATCCCACCGAGGTTAACTTTACCTTTCATCCTTACGGGGTCGATAAAATAATGTACCAGTAATATATTGGGATAATTGCTGGCCTTGTGCCAACAGTAGAAACAATTATATGTGAATGAAATTATTAATTGTGGCGGCGTTTATAATAATAATGATTTTTGCATAAATATGTGGTAAAGATTCTCACCAGTGATTGATTGCGTCATTGTTATTATATTTTGTATTTCTTCAAACACATGCCACAATATTAATCAAGCAAACAGTCAGAAATCGATATATGCATTAATAAACATATATTTTAAACACAATGAGACATCTGTAAATAAAGTTTCTACTTTTGGCACAAGGCCAGCAATTATCCCAGTACATTACTGGTACTTTATTTTATCGACCCCATAAGGATGAAAGGCAAAGTTAACCTCGGCGGATTTGAACTCAGAACGTAAAGGGACATAACTCGGTGCTGCAAAGCATGGTGTCTGACGCTCTATATCAATATTTATATGTGTATATATGTATATATGTGTATATATATATATATATATATATATATATATATATATATATATATATATGTATTTGTGTATATATATATATATATATATAGATACACAAATACATATATATATAAATACATATATGTGTATATATGTACATATATGTACATATATGTACATATATGTGTATATATTTATATATGTGTGTATATATATATATAAATGATTTATATAGGCAAATCAGAGAGGCCAGTGAAATAGAACTTAGAAGGCCAAGGCTAAACAGAAAAAATGAATGGAATAACAACAACACCCAAACAAACAACACTGACCTAAGAGAAGTATAAATAAATAAATAAATAGATAAATAAATAAATAAATACATACACAAGCACAATAACAACAAACACATATAAACACACACTAGTAAAGATAGAATACATTAACCAATACACAACCACCCAATCACGAACACACATCAAACAAAACACTATACACACACGCAAACGCATGCGCAAAGAAGACAAAATAAAATAAACAAATAAATAAATATATAAACAGACTAAATAAAGATGGCGTAGTAAATACAATGCAACGGGAGGAAACAATAGCACCACTGACGATGTTGCAGATGTGTAACGAAAGAACTTTGATAAACTATATATATGTGTTTGTGTCTATATTGTATCTGTACTTTTGACCGTTGGTCAGTGAATGGCAACATTGAGGACCGAATAAAATAGATTACCGATATAAAAGACACAGAAGCGAAAAGCGAAAACCAACCAAACAGTGAGTGTGTTCTGTTATTAATTCTGGGAATATTACACAAATATGACTCTCCCAAGTATAACAATATATATATATATATATAAATTAACTAGATAAATAATCATTTAAACGGAACTAAGTTTAAAATGTAACTTTGAAGAAATATCAAATAAATGTTATCTATAGAAAAATCCCTTCCTAGCACCTTTTTTAAGAAAACGGAATTTAAGATCCACAGACATGGAACTGGTTAAAAAGAGGAGACCTTAAAAAAGCTACAGAAGGAATGCTAATGGCTGCGCAAGTGCAAGCCCTCAGAACGAAGTGGGTGAAACACCATATTGACAAGGAGGAGGCTAGCTCCCTGTGTAGGATCTGTGGAGAGAGAGAGAGGAGACTGTGGCTCACATTGTATCCGAGTGTAAACACCTAGCCCAGGGTCACTATAAAGGCTGGAGACATGATGTGATAGGCAGGGTGATCCACTGGCACCTATGCAAAGTAAACAATTTACCACATTCTGAGAAGTGGTATGAGTAAAAGTCAGAGTCAGTGATAGAAAACGATCAGGTGAAGGTGCTATGGGACTTTAGGATACAGACGGACAAGAAATTAGAACACAATAGGCCTGACCTGGTGGTTTTGGGCAAGGAAAAATGATCGTGCCTGATTGTAGATGTAGCCTGCCCATTTGACACGAGAGTGCAAGAAAAGGAGAGGGAGAAAATTAACCGATACCAGGACTTAAAGTGGGAGGTAAAAATGATTTGGAACTGCCATGAAGTCAAGGTCGTCCCGATTGTCATAGGCGCACTAGGTACTATCTCAAAGAACTTCCAAGGATGGTTAAAGAAAATTAGTCCAGCCCCGCTTTTAGGAACACTTCAAAAGGCATGCTTGCTGGAAACAGCAAGAACCCTCCGATACGCCCTGAATGTCTGAGGCTGCAGGTAGTGGTTTGATATTCATTTCAACAAACTTTCCAGTTAAATAACATCAATGACTGAGACTGAAAGAACAATAATAATAATAGTGAGCATAATCGAAGTTGCAGCTGCGATTAGCTGTCTCGAAATCGATTTTCTGAGGCTGCCACTAAACACTCAATGAGACGATATCAATAAATCGATAAATTATTGCTCTTTGTAATAACATGAGTTAGTTATGTGACACAGTGAAAATTGTGACCTTAAAACTACAACAACGAAAATACAAACAGGTTAAAGACGAACCTGTACCTGATCGATAGATATTATATTCGATTGGTTTCTGGGAAATTGTAAGCTACACTCCAAGTTGCGTAAAATACAAGTCAGTAATGTATCCTAAGTTGGAATGAGGATATCCCGTTCTCAACACGCCTTTCGTTCCGTTATCTACCAAGCACGTCTTATTAACTCCACTGCTAAAGACTATAGCAGTAACTTTGGCAGTGGGGGTCACGTGTTCTTTCTCAAGAAAAGAGGAAGTTCACATTTGGACTTTGGCGGGTATATTCAAAAGTGTGAACAAGGAATTTATTCATATATATATAGTGCGGTATTCGAAACGAATCCGCGCAAAACCACTTTCTTCTCGCACTCATCTGTCAGTATCGGAGGTTTGCTTTTCGGCATTAGGCCCTTGATGACTACAGAATCCCAGCTTTGACTTAAAGTTTTCAAAGCAGATGTGCCATAGAATTTGGACAGAAACACCGTCAACAGAGGTTGCATTCTTGTACATTCGACTAACATGGATTTTCAGCCATGTGGCTGACGTGTTTACCTTTAGACATTTGGAGTATCTGGGCTCAAGCGTGGCGGATGTTCTCATGATTAACTTGACTAGATTTTGAAAACGTTGTTCGGTCACATGGAAAATCTACCTCATGGAAGATCAACAGTTCTTAGGTTTCGAAAATTTAGCTTCATTTTGTTAACGATCTTGTTTTTTTTCCAATTCCAGACATTCCTCTCTTGTTAAACACTACCACATATCCCTATTTGAAGTGGGGTATCCAGTCTACAATTCGAATGTTCAACGACTAATAATTGACTTTCATGACATTACGAAATCTCTTTGGGCACTTTGTGTTGGAGGCGATCACTGAACGACAGTTTACCATAAATTTTCGGAAGATCTTGGGTTCATCAAGACGTAGGAAGTGACCATATGATACCTAATAAGACAAACCACGATGCACAAACAACATCCCTTTTCCATTACATCTGTACCAGGTGTAAGATATTTCCAGCTGATATTCAAAATACGTATCAGAGACTCCCGGTGGAACCTTTCAAGGATCTGGATGTGCTTTTATTATGGCGTCCATGGATCACGTTAGTATACCATTGTCGTGATGACATATGCATAGATGTAGAGCTTGGTGGGACATCTTAAGTTCCCGACTGGCCAGACTGATTTTTAGAGCACCAAACGCAATAGAGGCCTTATTAACGTTCAATGAATTATTGACGCGTCTATAAAGTGAAAAATCCTACCATATCAAGTAAACCAAATTCGAACGTCAGAGCCATATGGTGTGAGGGACACAGAACAAGCAGCAATGAAATATCGAGTGATTAAAAAGAAAAAGAAATCAAGACATTTGATTGTTTATTATTTTTATTTTTATTTTTATTTTTTAAAGGGGGCGTTGGATTGGGAGAATTGTTAGAGCATCGGATAAAGTTCAGACTCTTTGCGTTCTGAGTTCAAATCTTACCAAGGTGAACTTTGCTTTTTATCTTTCCGGAATGGATGAAATAAAGTACCAGTTATGTACTAAGGTCGGTGGATGAGGTATGTTACTTTCAAGTCATCTTTTGGAAGCTTCAAATCCGTGTGGTTCTGAACACGAAACTTACGTCTGCGTGAGACAATTTGCGGAACTAACAGGAATATTTTTAATAGATTTCATGACGTTGATCACCCATTGAACGGCATTTATAAAAGTCTAGATTTTGTAATTACTATTATTTTGATGTGTCTATGGACCCGTAACTCCTCATAGCGTACTAGGGATGCCGTATGGACATACAGTGTGTGTTTGACATTATAAAACTGACGGAGCCTCCCAGCTCCTTCAGGAGAGAGGGGCGGTTGGATTGGAGGAAATGTGAAAGAGATATAGAAGATGAACCGTCCACAATACTGGACTGGTATTTTTTTTTATCAATTTCAAAATGATGCAAGGCGAGTTTTGAATTCAGGGCGCAGAAAGCCGGAACGAATCCCACAAAATATTCTATCAGACGTTCTAATGAGTCTGTCAATTCGACACTTCATTATTATTTTAGTTTGTTTAATTACACCGAAGGAGACACATCAGGTTATATTCTTCTTTGGTGTCCCTCCCCATTCCAAAATGAAGTGGAGTGAAAGTAAAATATTTTCGTTTTACAAACTGGCCACCTTTGATTTCAATTCGTGACTCATTATAGAAATAGAATTTCATCCAAACATTACAAATCCACCCGAAATATTTCTTTGCCCACGCATTTCTTTCTTTTTGTTGTAGGTGATATTGGGTGATGGAACGAGAGCCACTCTTTGACCCGTTTTATTCGCTTCCTGTTCCACTTCTAACAAACACCCACTTATATTTGAAATCATACGTCAACGTATTTTTTCAGGCCTCTTTTGTATACTGTTTTATATTTCAGACAGATTCAATTCAAACTTTTATTATTAAGGATTGGTAATATCGGTAGAGCGTCGGACACTATGCTCTGCGACATAGAGTTATGGCCCTTTACGTCCTGAGTTCAAATCCCACCGAGGTTAGCTTTGTCTTTCATCCTTACGAGGCCGATAAAATAAAACACCAGTAACCTACTGGGGTCGATTTAATCGAATTTATCCTCCCCCCAAATTACTAGCCTTTATTAATGGTAACTTATTTACGCAGACGTGTTATTGTGAACTCCGAAAGTTTTATTATTTTGAATTGCTAGTTGTGGAAAGGTTTTTCTAGTTAATCAATGATAAGTTCATATATAATTGTCTCTACTTTAGGCACAAGGCCAGCAATTACCCAGTGCATTACTGGTACTTTATTTTATCGACCCCGTAAGGATGAAAGGCAAAGTCAACCTCGGCGGGATTTGAACTCAGATCGTAAAGGGACGTAACTATGCTGGAAAGCATGGCGTCCGACCCTCTACTGATACTGCCAAGTTCATATATAATTGTTTCTACTATTGCCACAAGGCCAGAAATTACCCAGTACATTACTGGTACTTTATTTTATCGACCCCGTAAGGATGAAAGGCAAAGTTAACCTCGGCGGGATTTGAACTCAGAATGGCAAGGGCCGTAACTCTATGCGTCAAAGCATGGCGTCCGACCCTCTACCGATACTGCCAATCCACCGCCCCAAGTTCATATATAATGCTCTCTAAAAAGGACGCTCCATAATATTTGAGTCTTCGTACCAATTATTTGAATTTAATTCTTTAAAATAAAAAAAAATAAACAAAATATGGATGAATACCCCCCCCCCCCCGAGTTAAGCATGCTGTCACGTGACAACGGCTCTAACATTGACCCACCATTGTGAACTTTGCTACCAGCAACGCCACTGCAGACAGCATCGCTGACAACAACAACAAAATTTCTCCCGTGCAGCAACAGCTAACAAAATAAATTTTCAACCTTTCACAATAATATTTACGTATGTGAACGCCGCCATACCAGCCACCATAATGCAGGTAAGCACGCCCAACACCACTAACACCACCACCACCAGCACCACCACCTCCACCACCACAACAACAACAACTGAAGCAAAAAACAAAATTGAAACCACCACAGACAACCGCGAGACCAAAAAATAAGAACATAGACAATAACAACCATACCAACAATGCAACAATAAATATAACAGGAACAAACTCTAAAAATAACAGTAACGCCGACAAGAACGACAACGCAAATGACTACAACAATAACATGAACAAAAAAACAACAACAGCAACAACATCAACAAAAAGAATAATAACAACATCAGCAACAGCAGCGCAAGAACAAACGTCTCTTTTGCAAGAGCTGCAAACAAAAATCAAACGGTCACGGTGACCTACGAGGCCAGGCGAATGGTAAAAACAATGTATACAGGGTCAGCCTCACTCCTCCATCAAACATCATGGAATACCAGTGGCTATGTACGGTATCATACAGTACAATTAGCACAAAAACATGCCGCGTGAAGCGGGCCTCGAGGTCCCAGATTCAAAAGGTTTTGGGACAGATTTGGGCTCCAAAAACCCACATCACACGTGGAAGAATGTATGGAACCGTGGACGAGTTCATTGCAGCCCCACAGGAAGTTAGAGAACACTCTATGACTCCACTAAAGAGTGATGAGCTCACTCTGGTTCCAAGTTACTGCGGACAAAGGCTTGTAAGAGTGAGTGACCCGGGTTCCGCCGGCAATAGCAATTCCCTGGCTGATGACAGCCGTCCTCGCTGATTTCGAGGACAACACCAAAATCATTGAGATAATCATAATAAAACAAGAAAACTGGTCCAGATCAGGAAAGGAACTCCTGGTCCAAACGGACCAGAAGAACAAGGTCGGACGGAGGTGGCGAACGCGTACATCACGTCGAACATCTACTACCACCTGACAGTCGCGTTTTGTCGTAAGTCACGCCTGACTGCACTGGAGCGTTTGCTCTTTCACTTTTTGTGGAAGGGACGCGCTCTCTTGGTTAGGTGGTCCATCTGCTGCCAGTGACTCTACGTGGAAGGCTGGGCGTGCCATAAATAATTGTTTCTACTTTTGGCACAAGGCCAGCAATTACCCACTGTATTACTGGTACATTATTTTATCGACCCCATAAGGATGAAAGGCAAAGTTAACCTCGGCGGGATTTGAACTCAGAATGGCAAGGGCCGTAACTCTATGCGTCAAAGCATGGCGTCCGACCCTCTACCGATACTGCCAATCCACTGCCATCCACGGGCGTGCCATAAATAATTGTTTCTACTTTAGGCACAAGGCCAGCAATTACCCAGTGCATTACTGGTACTTTATTTTATCGACCCCGTAAGGATGAAAGGCAAAGTCAACCTCGGCGGGATTTGAACTCAGATCGTAAAGGGACATAACTATGCTGGAAAGCATGGCGTCCGACCCTCTACCGATACTGCCAATCCACTGCCATCCACGGGCGTGCCATAAATAATGATGCACAGACATCCGCTGAGGCTGCGGCATCTCCAGATACTCTGCCTAGACGGTGAACAGGTGTGGTCACCGTTCGTCAGACAGGCCTTTCCGCAGCTCGTCTGTTTGACTGAGCTGCATTCCTGGGTCAAGAAGAGACCGGGACTGGATGACTGGCATCTGCCAGGCACTCACTGCCCTCTACCAGGCGGGAAATGCGGTCAGTTGAACTTCCACTCTCGAGTTCTATAGGTGATTAATGTTAGACAAGTACGACACTGCACTTTGAGAGGTTCTGGGCGTCGACCAAGTTGAATTGATCAGTCTGTTCCGGAGGATTTTCGAGCTAGGGACGATGGATAACTTCCAGAAATCCCTCGCTTGGCAGTACTACCGGAGGGCACTGCCGGTTTGAGATAAACTCTACAGGCACGGAAGTGTTGTCAGACGGAACGGCCCGAGATGCGTGCAGAGCGACGAAACTATCGAAGCGTTGGGTGGTTCAGGATTGGAGGGGTACCTGAATGAAATCTGGGCGGTTTTCCCTCCTATTAGGGAATTTTCATTGATGTATTTTCTTCTTTATTGTTATTGTTTTCCTATTTTTTACTCGATTTTTGTGTAAAACCCCACTGTCCCCATCTATTGTATTGTCCCCTATATGTCGGCCCTTGTGGCCAATAAATGAATCCATTATTAAGTACCAGTAATGCACTGGGTAATTGCTGGCCTTGTGCCTTATTATTATTATTATTATTATTATTATTATTATTATTATTATTATTATTATTATTATTACTGCTGTTGTTGTTGTTGTTGTTGTTGTTGTTGTTGTTTTCGGTGAATTGGCAGTATCGGTAGAGCATCGGACACCATTCTTTGTGACATAGAGCTACAGCCCTTTACGTTCTAAGTTCAAATCCCGCTAAGGTTAGCTTTGCCTTTCATCCTTACGGGGTCGATAAATAAAGCACCATTCATGCACTGGGGTAGGTTCAAATGACTTTCCTCTCCCCCAAAATTGCTGGCCTTTTGCCTAAAGGAGTAACAATTATTATTATTATTATTAAAGTTTACATCTTTGTTTCACCCATACTTTACGATAACATTCATCCTTTGTGTACATCTGACAGCTTTCTCATTTTATATTTGTTTAATGGTTTTGAAATAGCTACTGGATGTTACGTCAGCCCTTCTATATTGTTGATCTGTTACTGATTTTCATATTTTGTGTTATATGTTATATTTTATTCATAATTATAATATATAGTTTGTATATAGACAATTTATTGGCAGCATTAACGTAACCTTTTTATTTAAAAAATAAAAACAGTACTTAAAAAGTTCTTTTAATTGTAAATTGAAATTCATTGAAACTTAAGCATATACGATATTACTAATGTTTTTATTGAACATATATGATGTTCTGCAAGATTAGAGCAAAGGCAATTGGCATTTAACTTAAATTAGTGGAACTTCATTTGTTCTTTTCTAGTTTCAGTAAGGAAGGTGGTAGTGTGCATAAAAGTGATTCAGAAAAGAACTGTTTTTTTTTTGGTTCCAAACTAAATAAATATAAAGAACAACGCGTTAATCTAAAACCCAACGTTCTAATCAGCATCTAGATTTTGGCTTCACACAAATGTTTCAATGTGTGTTCTTATGCATGATTTCTTTCTTGCGTTTTAGCTGTATTAATTGAAGTGTGTATGAAGTCATATAACATATGTTTATGTATAATAAGCATACAAGGGTCTCTCTATGAATATTTGAAGCTGTGATTGTCAGACCTGCCAACCTCTAAAAACCCCAACGTTTTAAAAAGAAAGTACCCCAAAACGAGAAGAAATGAGGCAAAATGGGAAGATTTTACATAATGAAACTATACCAATGTTCATAAGAGAAGACATCTCTCACCCACCCCAAAGGGAGTGGGAGATCTCCCCGTCGATGGGGAGGGTTGACAGGTCTGTTATGTAGCAGCTCACACGGCTACTAACATAGCTATGACAGGATCACAGCTTAAAATATTCACAGCTAGAAACTTGTATAATATAATTGTTTCTACTTTAGGCACAAGGCCAGCAATTAACCAGTACATTACTGGTACTTTATTTTATCGACCCCGTAAGGATGAAAGGCAAAGTTAACCTTGGCAGGATTTGAACTCAGACCCTAAAGGGACGTAACTATGCTAGAAAGCATGGCGTCCAACCCTCTACCGATACTGCCAATTCACTGTATAATATAATGATTGGTGAACCGTGAGAGTGGTCAGCTTTATTTTTTTTTTTTTATCTCGGTATTAAAATAAGTTGGATTACTTAAAATAAATCATGAATGAATATTATGTAATTTATCTACTAAATTTCTTAACTCTTGAGTAAACATAAATAATCTTATATATAATGTATTGCTTATTTCAAGATTCACTTCCGTTAAAAGTTTCAAATTTCCACTTCCGTTATATCACGTTGATATCATAACATTTCACCGTAAAGTCAGGTTCGTTAGCATACCCGGAATGTTGTATGTATAATAATGAAAATGTTTGTGTACAATGCTCAGGTGCATTACAACTGTTGTACTTCTTTGATTTTATAAAATTAGTAACAATATACCTTTCTGGATATACCCTTATTATTGGTGAACTTACTTTTCGATTGTCACTTTTCGTTTTTGTGTGATGCACCAAGGAACCAACCAACAAACACCTCTCTTTTATTTTATGTATAGATTTTCATAAATATCTTCATCTTGATCATCGCTATACCACCACAAGCATAATCACTATTACCCCCCCCCCCATACAACCACCATGTGTATGTGTGCGCGCGCGTGAGTGTGTCGGCGTTGTTAAATTTGTGACATATGTGTGTGTGTGTCATATATATACATATGTGTGTGTGTGACACTGTTCTTAAGTTAGAGACATATATATGTGTGTATCCCCTTCCTTCCTTTTACAGACACATTGTGTGATGGACGTATGGACACAAGTCGTTCAAATTTATATACATGTGAGTGGAGTTCCACTGAAGCAGGTAGAGAAGTTCAAATACCTCGGGGGCAGTAATGCACCAGCTTCAGCATTCAGTAATCAGAAGAAGGGAGGTAGGTGTAAAAGCCAAGCTCGGGATCTTCAATTCAGTTTTCGTGCCAGCCCTTAGTGGAAGTCATGAATCTTGGGTAATGACCGAAAGAATACGATCACGAATAGAAGCGGTTGAAAGGGTTTTGGAGAGTCGCTCTAGGTAGAGCCACTGTTTTTCCGAATTGAGAGATATTATGGGCATTTGGTTAGAATGTCTCAGGAAAAAATTGCTGGACAGATTTTGCGGGCAAAACCAACCGGTAAGAGACCCAGGAGTAGACCCCGAGCAAGATGGTTGGATAACATCCACGAGTTTGGCTGGTCTCGCTTGGGGATCCAGCTGGGTCAAACGGAGAAAGTTACTTTTGACAGGACCCGCTGGAAGGAGTCTTTGAGGACTCTGTCCCTACGATCCTCTCAGAAATAGGTGGGTGACGAAGAAAATGTCAATTTATTTTCAATTTACGTATCATATCTATATGCATATATATATTTGCGTATAATATCAATATGCGCACTATATATATGCTAGCAGATAACCGCTCTTGTATGTTTATTATTTATAAATATATAGTATATGCCTTCATATGCACCTCTATTATAAAACTATGTTAGTACTACTGCTAATTATGTTTTACTATATTATATATGCAATATGAAGACATTCGTGGCTCTACACATGAAAAGTTTCCCTCCGAAGTGCAGAATGGGAGAAGTTTTTTTTAATGAAAGACAGCCAGTTGTTCATGAATATATGTTTCCCGTCACCATGCTACCAACTCTTTTACCAAGGAAACGCAAGTGCCAATGCAGCTTGGTATCTGTTTTTTTCAAGCGTTGCTGTAAAAATGCAAAGAACCAAAAACAGATACCTACCATCCAACGCTTTACAAATTCCACCAACCCAGTACACTGAACTGGTACATTATTTATCGGAAGAGTGAAAGGCGATGTTGACCTCAATTGAGATTTGAACTCAGAACGTAAATGAATATCACAAAGTATTTTTTAAATCATCGGAAAAAAGTACGGTTCTTTACGCTTTGATCTCAAACTACTAATAAAATTTGCCATCCATTATTTCCAAATCAATAAAATAAAATAGCATACATGTACAGATATTGCTTTAATAGCCTAACCCCATGGAAAATCTGAACTCATGAGCCGATGTTAGAAATTACAAATGTAAGCAAAAAATCATTATAAAGTGTAAACAAATAAACGTTATCATGCTAGAATTAATATTGATTTTAATTTTAGTACAATTAAACGAAGCAAACAAAGTTAATTGTCCTATCAGGTTACAATAGGATTATTCCGACTCAACTATACTTCTCTAGTTTTATATCAGATCAGAACCGGTTTACTGCTTATAGTTTTTCAAACTCAAGAAGGACCTGAAATTAGCAATAGCTACCTTTAAACATTTTTCGAAACCGTTAATGTATCCCACGAAGTTAGTCACAACAGTCAGAGGGTATGGTTTGTATTTTGCTACAAGCAATGCGATGTCTATGATTAACGAGCTTAACTCTTACTGCAAAGTTTTTTGTTTCTTGTCTTCGCAGTATGCGTCGACTCACACGATATCTGCGCTTTATATAGTCTTCATGTTGTAGGTTTATTAAGGGTTTTCTTACTACTACTTTTAACCCTACGCATCAATATGTCACAACGACTTGCTCACATACATACTGTTTCTTCTCTTCCTCTCCTTAACTCCTACTATAGGAGCTTATACGTTGTCTGAGCAAATCAAACTAAGTACCAGATAAATAGTCAGTGTTGTTGGATCAGCGCTGATAGAGAAAACCTATACTCACAGGCTTTCAGCCATGACCCTACCGCCCTATTTTTATATCCAGGAATAGATTCTGCAATATCTCCCTTTTTAAGTGGGTAGGGTATGATTTGAGAAGATTAGGCTATTTTATTGAAACAGAGCATCTTAGACTGCACCATCCAATGTGTCTTTTAAAACTCCACAAGATATTTCACAAATGTAATATGAACATAACATACAAACAATGTAAGTAGTAAACGTTTTATAAATGTCCCTCATGCTGTTATGAATGTATTTCAGCAATGACAAGGACAAAAGTGTTTTGCAATGATATACATGAAGGCGTAAGATCAGCTCAAGTCGAATCAATAAATAACGGAAAAAGAAAAAGAATTTTCGGAATATTTCAGAAACATTGTGACAACGTGACATACGCCTAACTAGATGCTTGTTTGTGACACAGCTAGGCGCTGGGGGTACTTAACTTCAAAGTACTATAAAATGGAAAATAATAGTGAAAGACGAATAACTTGTGGTTGGGTGAGGAACTGAGAGAGAATAAAAGATATGTCATTGAGAATTAAAAGTAATGATGGCAACAAAGTAAAAAAGGGAAAGGATATTATTCTACTGGATTGGCAGAATCGGTAGAGTGACAAAAACATTTTATTGCGGTATTAAGTTTGCCTTCTGGTTTCAAACAAAGCCACGGTTGACTTTGCTTTTTATCCTTGGTTGATAAAATAAGAACCAATATATTCGAAGCACGTGGCCTAGTGGTAAGGGTGTTGGACTTACGATTGTAATGTTCTGGGTTCGATTCCTGGACTGGGTTGTGTATTGTGTTCTTGAAAAAAACACTTCGTTTCACATTGCTTCAGTATACTCAGATGAAAATGAGTACCAGCAATAGCAGGGGATTTAACTCTGCGATGGACTGGCAGCCTGTCCAGGGGGAAGTCTTGCGTTCCAAATCGCTTATCGCCACGGAAACCGGGATAAACACTGCCCTGATGAACCTCTGGACATGACTTGATGTGACACTTTCAATGGAGTTTCGCTATTTTTCTAGTACCTGCCGTCAAACAGTCTTCTCCTTGTGCCACCACTGTTTGCCGAACCATGACGTTCCATGCTGTTCGATCTCGAGCGAGACCCCATACTTCTGCGGCTTTGATGTTGAAATTGTCAAAAAAGGACCTTCTTTGATGACTTCTGGCATTCTTCCCAGCAATTTATACGTTAATGGAAAAGTCTTCCAGCATGTTTTTCCCGATTACTTGTTCTAGGAACATTAATTGTCTCTTTTTAATAATGAGCAATATCTTATGTTCCATCCGCACTCTCTTCAAAACCTCTTCATTATTTATTCACCATAAAGAAGCGTTGACTAGACAAATGTTTACAGTAAACGAATGTTGATTGCGATTGAGAGGTTGCGATCGACAAAGATGGACCGAAATCTTGAGTATGCATCTTTAGCAAGAGCTATTCTTCTTCGAATTTCTTTCTTGCATCTGGCTTCTGAGGTGACCAGTGCACCCAGGTAATTGAAGGATAAAACCTGTTCAATGCAGGTATTGCAATGATACAGCTGACATGTTAGTGGTACCTCGTACTTCGATATAACCATTATTTTTGTCTTCTTGCTGTTGATGTTAATTCCCAATCAATCACCGGCAACAACTATTGCGTCAAAGAGTCTCTGTAGATCTTCACCCGATGTGGAAAGAAGCACCGTATCATTGGTTCATCCCTCTTCATCCAAATCTTCTAACATTTCAGCACAGACCTCATCTGAGCCGGCTGCTTTTCATGTCTTTAAAGTTTGCAAAGACTATTTAACCTCGGATTTGAGAATGGGCGGATCTGTTTCAATATTGCCTTGGGTGGTGTCTTCTGATATATGATCATCAGAAAATAAATCTTGAATGTACTCTTCCCAGCATAGTGAGACATCTTTGGACTCATGAAGAACACGACCATCCCAACAATCTCGCTTACCTTATTAAGCTTTTCTTTGGCATTACAGTTAAGTCTTTCGACCTCTGTGTACTTTTCTTTCAACCACTGTTCTTTTTTCTCTTTGCATTTCCTTTTGTATTCTTGGTTGACCAGACGATATTGTACTTGATCCTGTTTTACGTTTCTGCGTTCCTCAAATAGATTCTTGAGCTCAGCATTGAACCAATCCGTTGAGACCGGTTTTCTCTTTGGCTGCTTCCTGGTGGATGTTGTAATGTGGCTAAAACGATTCTCGATATCGATAGAAGGCAAATCTGGCAAACTCTTAAGAACTTGCGATTTGAATTCTGCACGTACACTATGATTATGTCTTAATTGATACATATCAAACTTTGGTTTCGTATTAGATTTTTCGAGGCACTTAAGTGATAACACGAATTTCGCAATTATTGGGTTGTGATCCGAGTCAGCGTCGGCACCTGGATAGATTCGAGAATTCTTAACCGCATTTCGAAAACGTGTATTAATTGCAATATAGTCGATTTGATATCTCGTCCTGCTTCCAGAGCTTATCCAAGTATATTTTGTTGGGTGCATGTTTAAACAAGTATCCAAATATCACCCTCCTCACCAAGCAAGCTTGGCGGGGTTGCCTGTTTAGTCGCCGTCGACCGGATTATGCAACAGGTTGTACTGGATTACATGTTACCGGTAGCGCTCAAAAGCGACCTGACACCCGCGAAACATTAAGGACACAATTATTATTCGAACTACACCTCGTGAATGACTTTTCCTTTTTTCAAATTCAGTTTTTCCTGTTTTATTGTATAATTATATTTATTTTACGGATTTGAAATGAAACACGTAAAATAAATAAATAGCTCTTGTTCACCGTGCTTCTCTCTGGCAACTCTCTTAAGTGTCTAATATTACAAGCGTCTCTCCAACTCAACCTACATCTCCAAACAAGCTGCACTTAATTTCTATATTTCTGAAACATACTTGATTACATTATGTAAAGTTTCATTGAGAGTGCTGAATTGGCAGAATAGGACATCGGATAAAATGTCATTGTGGTGTCTGTTGCGTCTCTTTACACTCTCAGTTCAAATTCCACCACGGTCATCTTTGCCTTTCATCCTTTCCGTGTCGATAAAATAAAGTACCAGTCCAGTACTGGGGTTAATTTAATCAATATCCCCTCCTCCAAATCACTGACCGTGTACCTAAAGTAGAAATCATTATTTAACGTTTTCCTGTTTTCTTTCTGAAATACTTCTCAGTACAGTAATGCACTGGGTAATTGCTGGCCTTGTGCCTAACGTAGAAACAATTATTTAAATATGATTCATTCGTTTATTTTCTTCCGTTATTTACTACTACATTTGCATATGGCTAAGTAGATTGGGTGTAGCGCCCCCAGTCGAGGAGAAATAAATATTTCTAACGTAAACACAAGGTCAGTAATTTGGGGGCAGGCAAAAATCATTTAAATCGACTCCAGTACTAAATTGGTACTTATTTTATCAACACCTGAAGGAGGAACAGCAAAGCTGATCTCGGGAGGATTTGAAGTCAGAACGTAAAAGGCTGTAACAAAGCATTTTATCAGACGCTTTAACGATTCCGTCATTCCACTGCTCTATGGTAAAAAAATAATAATTAAATGGCAAAGTCCATCTGGCGGCCTATGCGTATAGTACACTGCTAGAACAGCGGTACTCTATAATTGATTTCTAATGTAGGCAAAAGGTCTCTCAATTGAGAAATGTTATATGGCCGATTATATTGGAACCCCCATTTCAGCACTGGTACTCATTTTATCGACCACGGAAGGATGAAAAGCAAAATTGATCTTAACGAGATTCGGAATCAGAACGTAACAAAATACAGTATAGCATTTTGTCAGCAATCTCTAATTGGTCAGTGTGTAATGAACTGGATTCAGATCATCCCTTGAGTTCCACAAGGATAACTTTCTTAACATACATTATGTACAGACGAAGTCTTCGCTGGTTTATTAAAGTTTATCTAAGTTTATTAAAATATTTAACTCAGGTCAATTTTTACTCTTTTTACTTTAAACGTCTGGGACTATTATCTAACTTTTGTTTCAGACTATAATTGAAGTAGCTGTCATTATTGTTGTTATTATTTTTTTTTTGTTTTTTTTTTTTACTTTCTTTTACCTTTGTCTTCTACCTCACTGGTTACCTTGACAACCTGCTATCACTTGTAGTACAACATGCACAATTCCTCTAAGCTAGCTAGTTTAAAGACAAACAAAAAAATGTAAGAAATTGAAGTTAATGTATGTCAACACATGACAGAAATTATTCATCATAATCATACCGACCGCGTAATACTATTCAACAAGGGGTCTGTTGTGTCTAGAAATAGCACCTACATCACGCTTAAGAAAACAAACAAACACACACACACATGAATATACACACACATGCATATCCCCCACCACCACCACCACCTCATTCCCCACATGCATACAGGGTAATGTAATCCAGTATGATTACATTATCCTCTATGCAAGTGTGTATGTGTGTTGGGGGTGGACTTTTTGATCATGACTGAGCTGAGGTTGAATAATGATTTCTAGTATAGGCACAAGGCCAGTAATTTGGGTGGGAGGGGAAAGTCGATTAACTAGACCCCAGTGTATTACTGGTGCTTTATTTTATCGATCCCGTAAGGATGAAAGGCAGACTTAACCTCGACGAGATTTGAACTCAAACCGTAAATGACCCTAACTCTATGCTGCAAAACATGGTGTTCGACGCTCTACCGATACTGCCAATCCACTGCCCTAAACTGGGGTTAAATAACGCTAATCAACAACAACACACTCCCATCAATTTCTGTTTCGTCTCTCTCTTTTCATTTCATAAGGTTTTTGTTTACATTTATTTAACTTTTTATTCCCAATTTCCGCCAATGTTACATTTGTAGTTCGAAGCATGTTTCAATAGACAGTTGAATAATATTGATTTCTAATCTAGGCACAATGCCAGAAAATTTTGGGGAAAGGCAAAGCGACAAAACAAAAGAAGTGAGAGGAAAAATATGCTATCTCTATATATATAAAACAGTAGATGTCTGTCTGTGTGTGTGTATGATTTTTATGCATTTCCACATTTCTCTACCGATTTTGATGATTTTTTTCCCAATGTGCTCCAAATTTACCAGGGCAGGTCACCGCGTAATTAGTTTTGCCGAAGATTTCCTGCTTCTATGAAAAAATCGATAAAACTAAATACATGCTGTAACCCTCTCTCTTACACGCTTCATTCCTCTCACTACTACCATCAAAAATATATGAAACTACATACATGTTGCAACTCTCTTTAAAAGGTTCATCCTTTCCTCTACTCCCCCTTCAATCTCCTCTGCAACTCTCTTTAAAAGGTTCATCACTCTCTCTACTCCCCCTTCAATCTCCTCTGCAACTCTCTTTAAAAGGTTACTGTCTCCATCTACTACTCTATCACAATTTAGAACAACGACAAAACTTCTTTTGAAGGAACGCGACACAAACTTTGAAACCTAAGCAACACAACAACCATAGCTTTACTCTCTCCGTCGCTCTTCCCTCTCTCTACAATAGATTATTCCCTCTCTCTATAATTTAACTGCTTTACTCTCTTCATGCTTCGAGGTTTAACACTAGCTTCACTCTATCCGTCGCTCTTCTCTCTCTATATAATAGATCATTCCCCCTATTCGTTCGGGAACGCGAAAAAACTTTGATAACTAAGCAACACATCATTTTATACAACGACAAACAGTCATAACGACATACTCTCTCTGTCGCTCTTCACTCCCTATATGACAACACTGCAGAGATAGAAACAATGTATATGATCAAATGGAGCGTTCCGTATATTCCCCCTCTCTATAATTTAACTGCTTTACTCTCTCTGTCGCTCTTCACTCCCTATATGACAACACTGCAGTGGAGCGTTCCGTATTGACATACGGCTTATCTGGGGCATTTTCAATCGGCTTATTGAAAATAACAACCCGCAAAATAACACTTCATATAACAGATTAATGCTATAGACATATGAATCGGAATGTAACCCGTGAACTTTTTCCTGGGCAAAATTATTCGAACAGACATGACCTCATTGCCGGAGTGTTCAGACTGAAACTGGCTAAACTCATGGCTTTAATCAAAGAGGTCAGGTATTTGGAGCTGTAAAATGTGACATGTTCACTGTCAAATGGCAAAAACGAGGGCTGCCACATGCTCACATTTTGATTTGGTTAGCTGATAAAATCAATTCAAATGCCATATACAGCTTCATTTCGGCTGAAATCCCTAACCCAGCAACTGACCAGGAATTACATGACATCGCCAAAGGTAACATGATTCATGGTCCGTGTGCGTCGGGTCCTAATGGGCATCACATGTGTCTCAAAGGGGGAGGGTCGTGCAGTAGGGGATACCCCCCCCAAAATTTGTTGACCAGACTCAGACTGGTGGCGACGGGTACACCCTGTACAGGCGGAGACGGCCCGAGAACGGTGGCTTCACCACAACAGTAAAGGGAGGTCAAGTCGACAATAGATGGGTGGTCCCTTACTGGCCGCTTCTCTTGAAGATGTTCAACGCCCACATCAACGTTGAGTTTTGCAACTCCGTCAAGTCGATAAAATACATATGCAAATATGTAAATAAGGGCTCTGATGCCGCAATGTTCGCATTTCAAGCTGAAAATAGCAGGGACGAGGTCACAGAATACCTGGCGGGGCGGTACATCAGTAGCAATGAAGCTTTTTGGCGCCTATTTAGTTTACCCCTACACCAACGTCACCCCGCCATCGTACAGCTTACGGTACATTTGGAAAATGGGCAAAGGGTTTATTTTACGGACCAAACCGCCGCCAAGTTGGCCGCCGATCCGAAAGAGACCACTCTGACGGGTTTCTTCAAACTTTGCCAGTTCGATACATTTGCGCAAACAATTGTGTACTCCCAGGTTCCATCTTACTTTATATGCTCGAAAAACACTTGGGTGCGAAGAAAGTCAGGTCAGGCTGCTCAAAGACATCTTGGTGTAAAATTTGACAGCTGTCTTGGAAGGGTTTACACTGTGCCCCCAAATCAGCATGAGTGCTTTCATCTCCGCCTTCTTCTGCATGAAGTTGTAGGCCCACAAAGTTTTCAGGATCTCAAAACTGTTGATGGAGAAATATGTGATACGTACCGGGAAGCCTGCTTTAAGCGTGGTCTTTTGGAAGATGATTCGCAATGGGATTCCACTTTAGCAGAGGGTGCTTTGTTGAAATCACCTAAAGGTCTACGGGAACTCTTTGCTATTTTGCTTCAAAAGTGTGAATTGGGTGATCCCAAATCTTTATGGCTCAAGTGCAGGGACTTCATGTCTGAGGACTTCCTGCGCCTGGTTCATCTGCTGTATACTTCAGTGGAAGTTGGTTACAGCGACATTATCTACAACAGGGCACTCATTGATATGGGTGGGAGTGAGTTGGCGACGTGTGGCTTGCCGTCAACCGTCAGAGAAGAAGCTAACACGTTGGCCCCGGATTTGTTGCGGGAAACAGCATATGACATCGAATCTCTTTCCCAATACCTAGACGAAAATGAGCCCAAACTTCTGTTGGACCAAAGTTTGTCCTATTTAACTATCGTTGACGCGGTTCAAAATCAGACTGGGGGTATTTACTTTCTCGGTGCTCTTGGGGATACCGGAAAAACTTATGTAACGAAATTGATTCTCGCTAAGATTCTTCAGGAGAAAAAAATTGCGTTGGTCGTTGTATCGTTGGGATCGCTGCTACTTTGCTGCCGGGAGGCAGGACAGCACATTCAACCTTTAAACTCCCCTTGGATTTAGTAAAAACTGAGACACCAACATGCAATATCAGCAAGAGTTCACACGAAGCTCTGGTTCTCAAAAAATGTTGCCTCTTTGTTTGGAATGAGTGCACACTGGCACACAAGGGTGCCCTTGAGGCATTGGACAGTATCCTAAAAGACATTAGGTAGTCTACGGCTCCTATGGGTGGCGTAACCCTTCTGCTATCAGGGGATTTTCGGCAAACGCTGCCTGTCATCCCCAAAGGGACAAGGGCTGATGAAGTGCGAGCCTGTCTTAAGTCGTCCATGTTGTTGCTCCAGGTGAAGAGTTTGTACCTGAGCACAAATATGCGTCTCATCTGCATGGTGACAACATGTCTGCAGCATTTGCTCAGAATATTTTAGCACTTGGTGAGGGCAAGGTTCCTGCG
>OZ024741.1:200924053-200949053 GCA_964016885.1 Eledone cirrhosa
GCGACAGCGGTGAAAAATACAGTATATCATGTAATGGATATATCAGAAAAAAACAAAGTAAATTAGCAGAAGCTATTAAGCTCATCGACTTTCAAAAAAATACAACACACATAAATGTGCTCCTAGAGGTGTTGGCAGACATCGAAAGATGCACCATTACCTATAGATGTGTAGACATCAAGTCCAGAAAAACAGCTCGCCCCACGATCTGAGGTGAAGGTAACTTCTAAGAACTTGATGCTAGACATTAAACAAGTGGAAAAGGACGGGAGGTAGGGTTGCATCGCGGTACTTTTCCAGGAAAAACTCAGTCTGTCCAGTGCAATCCAAGGACCATATACTGTCCCGTTCCCACATGGGAAGAAAGACACTAACCGTTCGAATAGCTGGGATCCCGAGAAGAATGAATATCTGGTGAGTCCCAGCTAGCATTGGGCTGGAGGACGAGTACTCTCTCCTGGAAGTGACAATAGAGGGAAAAAATAATTATCAGCAAATAAATGTTCTAAACTAAAATTTGATCGTTTTAACACTTTGTATCTCGGCTCTGTAAAACACTTGAAAATTTGCATTGAGCCTTTTGTCATACCGGTAACCGGCTAGTACTTAGTACTACCCTACATATTTATAGTTATATCAAACATATATAAATATAAATATTCTTATTACTATATATATATATATATATATATATATATATATATATATATATATATATATATATATATATATATATATATATAATTTTGGAATGTAGATCTAACAACTCCTTTGTTAACTTCGGTGGAAAGTTCTTTTTTTTAATCCTGGTTAACTTTCTAGAGAACTTTCTCACATTCGTCGGTGGTCGATTGTCAAGCTGATCTTAAGTTCTAAAGTGTTGGTGTATATATAAAGAATTTGAGTGTGACTGGGGAACACACCAACACATTACAACTTGAGATAGTTTGACAATCGTCACTGACGAATGTGACAAGGTTCTCCAAAAAGTTAATCAGGATTTAGAAAAAACTTTCCACCGAAGTTAACAAAGAACTTATTAGATCTACATAGCAAAATTATAAAGTTATAAAATTAAATTGTTTTAGAATTACGACTACAAGTGAAGTAACTGTTTTTCTTTTTTCAAATATACCTAATTGTACCAAGGATCTCACGCATTTTACAGTATATATATATATATATATATATATATATATATATATATATATATATATATATATATATACGAAACTTACACATATGTATGCAGCTATGCCGAGGGTAAATTTTAATTCTACTTTTAAAGTGAACCAACTTACACAGGTTCATATGGAAATGAGGCTAATCAATCCGCCTACACAGGGGAAGTAAGTATATATTTTCGCCTGTTGCAAGCTCTTGCAGAAAGTAGGGGGCACTGATGAGTGCCAGAGCTCGAAATGCATAGACAGTTATCCGCCGTTGCTTTCGCTGGAATCCGCTAGACGGCGCTGGCCGTCAGCCTTTCAATTCATAGGTGGGCTATTTCTGGACTAAAACTGACTTTTAGTCCAGAAATAGCCGTCGAAACGGCTTGAACTCTGCCGTCGGGGTCATACTTCTCCTATTACCCACTCTACTACCCTAAGTATTGAGTACTCTGGTGCCTTATGGTCCATCTGGTTCCTTACCACAACTCCTCCGTTATATATATATATATATATATGTATGTATATATATATGTATATATATATATACTTGAGGATGGTTATATTTGTGTAATATTGCCAGAATTAATAACAGAACACACTCACTGTTTGGTTGATTTTCGCTTCTATGTCTTTTATATCGGTTAATTTAATTTATTCGGTCCTCAATGTTGCCATTGACTGACCAGCGGTCAAAAATACAGATACAATATAGACACAAACACATATATATAGTCTAACAAAGTTCTTTCGTTGCACATCTGCAACATCGTCAGTGGTGCTATTATGTTTCCTCCTGTTGTATCGTATGCCTACGCCATCTTTATTTAGTCTGTTTATTTTTTTTTGTCTTCTCTGCGCATGCGTTTGTGTGTGTGAATAGTGTTTGATGTGTGTTCGTGTTTGGGTGACTGTGTATTGGTTATTGTATTCTATCTTAGTTTACTAGTGTGTGTTTGTTGTTATTGTGCTTGTGTATGTATTTATTTATTTATTTATACTTCTCTTAGGTCAGTATTGTTTTGTTTGTTGTTATTCCATTCATTTTTTTCTGTTTAGCCTGGCCTTCTAAGTTGTATTACGCTGGCCTATGTTTAAATATTATTCTAATTGCTATAGCCGTCGAAACGGCTTGAGCTCTGCCGTCGAGGTCATACTTTTTCCTTTTTACCCACTCTACTACCCTAAGTATTGAGTACTCTGGTGCCTTATGGCCCATCTTGTTCCTTAACACAATTCCTTCGTTATTATATATATATATATAGTTGATAAATGAAACAAAACGAAACACAGGAAGCAAAATTACACAGTTATATTATGTTCACGCTTGTTCTTTTTATAAAGATCTATATGTCAATATAAAGCGGTGAATTGGCTGAGTCGTTAGAATGTCGGATAGAATTCTTTACGCCATTCGGTCAGGCTCTCTGTTCTTTGAGTTCAGTTTCCACCAAGGTCATTCGATAAAAAAAGTACCAGTCAAGTACTGAGGTCGATTCTTCCTCTATATCTCTTTCCCACATCCATTCTCTCCCTGTCTATCCTTCTCTGTAAGAAATTTGTAATACTCAGCCCTGGAGAGAAGATGGGCTTCGCCAGATTTTAAAAATGCACTAGATACGCTATATGGCACCCTTATGACTCCCTCGGGAGTTACTGAGGCATGCATGCATATATATAAATAAGACTGTTATTGCTCCAATCAGTCCACAAACACTCACAAACACCCAAAACCGAACGCCAGCCTGTACTCATGGCTCCTGCCAAACCAAACCATACTCACCCTTCAAATTCGGCAAACCAAATGCAGACCACCCATCTTCTCAAACTCACAATGCACAATTGGACCGCAACAACCCCAAATAGGGAAGACAGATGTTATCAAGCTGCAACTGTCATATTAGGCAGTTTCTAGATAATAAAGCCAAAAAGCTATTATTTGCAGCGACTCGAACCCAGTGCGTAATAGGCCGTGTGTCCACCTCCTCCCGTTGTCTCTTGACTTTAGTAGTGTGCGCATGCGCAGAGATGTCATAAAATATCTTATAAAATAGAGTGAAGACCTTTAATGATGGAAAAAGTAATTGCCATCGGTCACCTACATATGTACGGAGCTAGTATTTATAAGATTCGTACTAATCATCTGCTTGCTTCAAATGTTTCGTTTGACTGTTTTTTTTTTTTTTTTTTTTTTTTCAAGTATTAGCTTGCATTAACCTTTATGTTCATCATACAGAAGGCAACTCCGGGAAATTTTGCAATGTCATTTTGAAATATTGGCAGAATCATTATATCACTCGTCAAAATGCTTTGAGGCATTTAGTTACGCGATCTAATTCTGTTAAGGTCAACTTTGCAATCTATCCTTTCAGGGGTCGAAAAAATCAAGTAACAGTCATGTACTGGGTTTAGATAATCGAATTTTGGTCTTGTTTCAATGTAAGAACGAATTATTTGAAATTACCTACTCAGTGAATTATTTTACAGCAAAATAATTACTCCTCAAGTAATTCTGCTACGTTTTGAGTATGCTTCACTGATGAGGTCTAATAAAACCGAAACTTTCCAACTACCCGCGTTCAGGCTTACTCTACATATCTCTAATTGTTAGTCAATTTCAAAATCAGAGTTCTCTTCTTTTCATTAGCACTAAAGATTGTTCTTCGCATTATGGTTAACATTTCAATTCATTAACGTTCTTTTTTGCTCACTACTTTAAGTATTATAGCTCTCACTTAACTATTTGTCCTTCAAGCTTCAGTCACTTTTGGACAAGTTTCTATTGTTATTATCGACTATCTATCAATTTATCTATCCATACTTATACCAATCTCAAGTATGTATGTTTGTGCGTGTTTGTGTCTGAACCTATATATACTTTTGTGACTGTGCGTGTGTGTACGTATGTAAATAAATATATATATAAAGGAAACACTCCTCATATCAACATAAGTGGTCTATGTACTGACAAGTTAGTATACAAAAGCTTTGTAAATATGAAGTGAAGCCTCTTTTTTATCTGTGATAAATTCATTACAAGTAAATACCTCCACATCCAAGAGATTATTACAAGAGATATCAACCAAATTGTTGATAAATAAAGGAAACAAATACTCACAATCAAGTTCAAGTTCAACATGTCCGTTGTGCCACCCTAGTAGAGGAAATGTTGCTCTAGGTACCAGCAGGCAAATTCCAAAAGGTTATGCGCATGATACTAACTTTTCAAGAGGCATGACATAATAGATATACTCTCTCTACACGACTGCTTGTAGGTACGATTTCCCAAGAAATTTTACCAACACCACTATAGTTACGGAATGTATCTAATATTTTACTGGTGAAATGATATCTAATAGAAAGCACACTAGCATAATGAGGTTGTTTTATACACCGCAATGGTGCCGCTGCTATGCATACAAGTGTTCGGTACCACATTTAAATAAAAGTGAGCGGATTAATACGTAAACATTCCCTATTTAACATCCTACAACAACAAACTCAACAAAACAGTATCATCCTTTGAAGTTCTATCGTTACTACAATGTTCTCTCCTTTTCGATACTAACAAAATGTGTACCATCGCGCCTAAACACCCTGGGTACACTACCCCTCCTCCTCTCGTCATGCCTACTGATGTCCACACACTTTAATCTGCAGTATTTAAATTCAACCATCAACCACATGGACCTCTCCAATGTGAAAAAGACTGCAAAAACTATGGAAATTGCTGCTTTTTTCGTATTAAACCATTTGTTGTTTAATTCACACATATTTGTCGAATCATCTTAGTAACATGTAAATATCTCAATTAAATTTTCATATGCAAAATATCTAAGATGAAATAATCAATACATGCAGTTATTACATGCAGAAATTTTGGAACGTTTTACATATTTTTACTGTCCCATTAATGGATTAATAGCTGTAATTTCCTAATTAGCTGTTTTCTTTCTGGTTCTGTGAAGCCCAGCTTTTCAAGATTTGTACTGAGGCAGCTACTAACATATCCCAGTGCCCCAATAATCACAGGTATAAATCTAAATGTATAGTCAGGGTGGAGTATCTGCAGATTCCTCATTAGTTCTGCATAGATATTCTCCTTTTCGTTAATCTTTAATATTATATTGACATCTGCTGGGCAGCTAACTTCGACTACTGTGCATGCCTTCTTTTCCCTGTCCCATATCATTATATCTGGTTTGTTATGCTTGCATTTTATTGGGGAACATTCCACCAGTACTCTTTCATATTATGTATATGTATGTCTTCCACATTGCTGTAATTTTTAATATGTTCATTGTCGGGGTTATATTTTCTACGGATTGCATTGTACAATGTTTTGACCACTACATCATGCCTCATAGGTAGATAGTACCGTGATGAATTCTTTGAACAGCTGCTTATGACATGGGTGACATCTTCGATGTTAATTCTGTAGAGTCTGCATTTGTTGTCACATTTAGGTGTTTTGCCAGCAACCCTATCTCTTTTGTGAATCAGGTATTTCGTATTGATTTCCTGTTCTTGGATTGCAAATACATATCCTTGAAAATGGGAGCCAATTGGTCCGTGATAGACTACTTTTCTTATCAGTATTACTCCCTTTCTGGAGCTTCCTGGTAACATATGTATGCATGATGTTTCGCTGATAAGCATGCAGCTTTTCATCCATGGATTCACTGCGGTATTGCTGGGCAATTTCCCTGGGTGTGAGTTTTTGATTATCATGCAGGGAGTATCTTTCAAGGTGTTCCTTTCCAACTCTCATGACCTTATCTCTCTCATGCAGACAGACGCTCAATCGATTGGCTCATACGCGTGGAAATTTGTAGATGTTATCGGAGGAATATGATGCGACATTCAAATGCTGTCTGGACTGATGTTAGGCCTCTGTCTCCCTGCTTACGTTTCAAGTAGAAGTTGTCTATTTCACTATTGATGTGGAGGTTTCCGGTATTGTTTAAAATTTTTCGGAGTTTAACATTAATTGCTCGGATTTCGTCTATCGTCCAATCGAGTATTCCAAACTATGTATGCATGTATGTATGTATGTATGTATGTATGTATGTATGTATGTATGTATGTATGTATGTATGTATGTATGTATGTATGCATGCATGTATGTATGTATGTATGTATGTATGTATGTATGTATGTATGCATGTGTGCATGTATGTATGTATGTATGTATGTATGTATGTATGTATGTATGTATGTATGTATGTATGCATGTGTGCATGTATGTATGTATGTATGTATGTATGTATGTATGTATGTATGTATGTATGTATGTATGTATGTATGTATGCATGTGTGCATGTATGTATGTATGTATGTATGTATGTATGTATGTACAGACAGGATGTGCAGTGTGTTCGTGTTCTTCGTGGAGTTGAGTGCTGGACGGACCACCGCCTGGTACGCGCAAAAGTGAAACTAATCACCAAACGTAAAATCCGGGCTCCTGGTGTTACCCTGCCCAAAATGTTGCTCGTCTTAAGGATAAAAATGTGAAGAGGACATTGGAAGAAGAGATGCAGGCTGCAGATCTTGGTGAGGATTGGCCGACCCTTAGAGAGTCGGTTTATGATGTAGGCAGGCGTGTTCTGGGATTGGTGCAGAGAAAACATCAGGACTGGTTTAATGAGAATGATGTACATATAGAAGACTTGTTGGCTGATAAGAGGCGTGCTCTGTCACGCTACTTGACGGCAAAACCACAGGAGAGGAATACGTTGCATGAGGAGCTCAGGGATGTAAAATCACGTGTTAGGCGGAGTCTTTCTCAGATGAAGGATCAGTGGTGGAGTGAGAAGGCTGGTGAGATACAAACTGCGTCTGATTCCAATAACACAAAGCTGTTGTACAGTCTCTTGCGTGAGGTTTATGGACCGTCTTCTTCTCTGGTGACACCGCTTCGCAGCAAGGATGGCAAAGAACTTCTTCGTGACTCACAGGGAGTTCTACGAAGGTGGCGAGAGCACCTTGATGATCTTTTGAATCAGCCGTCTGTCGTCAGTGAAGATTTCCTCAATCTCATTCCAGAAAGTCCTGTGAAAGTAGCTCTCGCAGAACCTCCGACGCTTGTGGAGGTTGCAGTGGCTATTTCGAAGCCGAACAGTGGAAGATCTCCAGGTATGGATAGCATACATGCTGAGCTCCTACAATATGGTGGTGAGAGACTCCTGCAACATCTTCACTCTTTGTTTGGAAGGATATGGGCTAATGAATCCGTACCTGAGGACTGGAGAGATGCAGTAATGGTGGTCTTGTACAATGGAAAGAGTAACAGGAATGATTGTGGGAACTACAGATGTATATCATTGCTTTCTGTCGTAGGGAAAGTTTTATGTAGGGTGCTTCTGGACCGTCTGCTGACACACATTGCAGATTGTGTTCTTCCTGAAAGTCAATTTGGTTTTCGTGCTGGACGCGGCACTACTGATATGATCTTCTCAGCTAGACAGCTCCAGGAGAAGTGCATTGAACAAGGCTTGGATCTGTATCAGGTTTTTGTCGATCTGACAAAGGCTTTCGATACTGTCAACAGAGATGCATTATGGAAGGTTCTCCAGAAACTTGGTTGCCCTGATAAGTTCCTTGCTTTAGTTAGGTCTTTCCATGACGACATGTAGGCTTGGGTTAATGTCGGAGGTAACATGTCGGAGCCTATCTCAGTAAAAAATGGAGTGAAACAGGGGGATATTCCAGCACCAACCCTGTTTGCCATATACTTTGCAATGGTTTTCTGTATTGCATTCAGGAATTGCGAGCATGGTGTTTACATCCGATATCGAACCTCAGGCAGCATATTTAACATCAGGCACTTTGCTGCGAAGACAAAAGTATTTACATCAATCATAAGAGACCTCTTGTATGCAGATGATTGCGATCTTGTAGCGCACACAGAGAGTGATATGCAACACATTTTGAATGCATTTTCTGACGCTTGCACTGCCCTAGAATTGACTGTCAGTCTCAAGAAAACCGTCGTCATGTACCAACCTGTCCCTAGTAAGCAGTACACTGAACCAAACATCTATGTGTATGGCAAACGACTTGGAGTGGTTGATCAGTTTGTCTACCTGGGAAGCACTGTCAATCGATACGGCAACCTTGACAGTGAAATCTCACTTAGGATTAGGAAAGCAAGTGATGCTTTCGGAAAGCTAGAAAGGCGACTCTGGGGTCGGCGAGACATATGCAGGAGGACAAAGGTAAGGGTGTACAGGGCATGTGTACTCTCTTGTCTTCTTTATGCCTGCGAGACCTGGGTCACATATCGACACCACCTTAAGCAATTGGAGCGTTTCCATCAGATGTGTCTCAGACGGATCCATGGCGTTCACTGGAGGGACCACATCAGTGATGTCGAGATTTTGGAAAGCTCTATGTGTGACAGTATAGAAGCTCTTGTGCTTAAGCAACGACTCCGTTGGAGTGGTCACCTTGCCAGGATGAAGGATTCTAGAATACCAAAACAACTCTTTTATGGAGAGTTGGTTAAAGGAAAACGACCGCCACATAAACCAAAAAAGAGGTATAAGGATTCCTTGAAAGCCTCTCTGAAAGACGCTAACATCTCTGCTGATACATGGGAAAATATTGCTGCTGATCGTAATAAATGGAGAAAGACTGTATATGAGGGAAAAGTTGCCTTTGAGGCATCTCGAATCGCATACGAGAAAGTAAAGCGGGATGTGAGGAAGGGCATTGCTGTTGCACTTCCAGACGGCGAGGGTCCTCCTATGGTGCTGACATGCAGCGTCTGTGCGAGACTCTGCCTAAGCAAAGCTGGACTCGAAAGTCATCTTCGCAGTCATAAAGTAAGACCAGTGGTTGACTACCAGGCTGCTGTTGGAGATGCTACTCATCATGCTTGCCAAACATGTGGTAGAGAATGTAAATCAGCAGGAGGGCTCAAGCGACATGCAAAAGTACACGAACTCCAACCACAGCCGACTATTCCCAGTGAATGTTTTGGTTGCCGACTCTGTGCAAGACATTTTAGATCATTGGCTGGGCTAAAAAGCCACATTCGATCGCAGCACTATTAGTTGCTAACGTGTGTGTGTGTGTGTGTGTGTGTGTAGATATGCTTATGTGCGTGCGTGTGTGTGTATATATATATATATGTATATGTATATTATTATTGTTGTTGTCGTTATTATTATTATTGCTATTATTATTATTATTATTATTATTGTTATTAATGTATGTGTGTGTGTATATGTGTGTGTATATGTGTATGTATGTGTGTATGTATATATGTATGTATGTATATATATATATATATATATATATATATTTTTTTTTTTTTTATTATTATTATTATTATTATTTTTTTTTTTTTTTCTTCTCGTGCAATGGCCATACTCGATAACGAGGGGGCAGCCATCATGTATGTATGTATGTATGTATGTATGCATGTATGTATGTTCTTCACGTTTTATAATTTCACAAATGTTTGCCAATAGAGAGAGAGTCTGTTTCTGACATAGATACAAGACTCCCTCATTCTAATTTACACATCATCTAGGTAGATATGTATGCATGTCTGCATGCATGTGTGTGCAGGTAAGGATGTTATTGTATGTGTGGATGTGGATGTTTTGAGTTATATGTTTGCATGTGATTTGTATCTGTACAAGTGTATATGCAGAATTTTTGGAATGTTTTACATATGTATGTATGTCAGGCTGCTCTCGGGTGCTACTGGTAACATGTAACCCAGTACAACCTGTCTCATGGTCGGGTCGTCGGCAACTAAACCGGCAACCCCACCAAGCTTTCTTGGAGTGGAGGGGGATATTTGGACACCCTCGGGATGAAATACAAGACCTGGCAAAGGATGGATTAACTCAGCAGTCAACGGCCACCCAAATAATACTTTTCATCTGGGAGTGAAAAGCTCCCAGTTGTTATCACAACACCTTTCTAGGAGAGGGAAACTCTGAAAAAGAATCTGCGGCTTCGGAAGCATCCGATGATGTTGACCAGTTCTCCTTTCGGGAAGTGTTTTCCATGGTCACAGAGTGGGATTGGTCGTGTGCAAGGCCTTAAAGCACAGGCATTGCTTATTCAGGATATGTTACAGGTTTGTGTGGCTGACCAAGTGTACCACACTCTATAATCTGACAAGCGCTTGCAGTACTCTTAGCAGAGTTTGCAGCCATCATGTATGTATGCATAAATACATGTATATATATGTGTGTATATATGCATATATGTATGTATATATGGACTCATAAAACCTGTGTGAGCCCATCTCTTTCCAGACTTGAATACAGTCGAATTCTTCCAAAGAATGAGAAAGAGTGATATATAGAAAGTGAGGAGGAGATTTCGAAGAATCAGCCTCAGACCTCGAAATGATGAAAGTTAAAGTTGACCTCAGTGGGATTTGAACTCAAAGCGCAGAGAGCTGGGAAGAATACTACAAAGCATCCTATCCGATGTTCTAATGATTTTACCAATCCTCCGCCTGAAGGTAGTGATTGGCTATTCTAGATTGAGAGTAAATATTGAAGTGCCTTCTTTCTACATTCTCCATTTCTCCCAGTATTTTCATCCTATACTGATGTCTTTGCTTATAGTACTAATCAGCACTGAGTGAAGAAACATTTTACCAGCAATATGAATGAATATAGCAAGGTAGAAGTAACTATGACGGTTATGGATACGTGTGATGTCAGTAACAGAATACGGATACTTGTTATGTATACGTATACATATCAACATACTTATCTAGTCATGTATTAATTTGTATGCACAATGCAATGTCAAGTTTAAACGACAGGCCAAGCGATAGAAGTATTTGAAAATTTAACATTGTATTATAATTATATATACGTGCGCGTGTATGTGAATGCCTGTATTTGTGCGTGTGTGTCGTAGAGAAACCGTCGTGACATTTAAACGTGATGGAGCCTATCCCAGCTCTAGGTTTGGACAACACCGATTTTTCCAGAGAAAAAACAAGATACAAAGAATCGACTAGTAAAGGATAGTAAAATAATAGTAAAGAATAGTAAAATAGTTTAAATGATAGATGTATACACACACACACACACACACATATATATATATACATATATACATATACACACACACACATATATATATATAGATATATATACATACACACACATATATATATATATAGGAACAAGTAAGACCCCGACGGCTGAGCTCAAGCCGTTTCGACGGCTAATTCTGTACTGAGTACAGAATTAGCCGTCGAAACGGCTTGAGCTCAGCCGTCGGGGTCTTACTTGTTCCTATTACCCACTCTACTACCCTAAGTATTGAGTACTTTGGTGCGTTATGGTCCACCTGGTTCCTTACCACATTTCCTTCGTTATATATATATATATACGTATATATATATATATATATATATATATATATATATATATATATATATATATATATATATATATATATATATATATACAATGATATTAAATAAATGAAAACTATATTTATAAAATCATATTTATTCTATTATATACATTTCAAGGATACCAAAAACTTTGGTACGCTTTCATCAGATAAAATAAACACTGTCGAGTGCTCTGAATCAGTTATTAACATTTATATTTGTTGAATTTCCAACAAATTAAATGTACCTTTTATATATATATATATATATATATATATATATATATATATATATATATATAAAACTCCCATCTCATCAACATTACAGCACAATTATCTCACCTCAGTTGGTCCCACTCTCCTTAATTTTACACCAAAACACATTAAAACACAAATAGACTCCATGAAATTCAAAAAGTCTTTGGACAAATTCCTCCGAGAAAAACCGGATAAATCTTCTACACCCGGATATGTCTCCGTAAACAATATCTCTCTACTTGGGTGGACTGTGGTGTCCAAATCCTGATTTGAAAGACTTCGCCGGGTGGTGCTATTAAGTTAGACATAGCCTAGGCCAATAGTGGCTGAAACCTATCAAAGTTATATATATATATATATTTATATATATATATGTTTCTGTTTTAATGTGTTTTGGTGTTAAATTAAAGAGAGTGGGACCAACCGAGGTGAAATAATTGTGCTGTAATGTTGATATGAGATGGGAGTTTGATATTTGTTGTTGGCGGATAGCACAGGGCCCAAGCCTTAGTTGTACTTTATGGAATATTTTCCACACCATGCAGATAATGTAGCTCTCACAGCGGCGTTGGAGAGAATAAAGTTTGAGATTTTCTAGTCAACCCCGATAGTCAAGGCCTGTTATGCCGTCTATCTTTTTTGTGATTGACCTTTGAGTTGCTTCTATTTTTATAATACTTTGTTTCGTGTCGGTAGACCACAGTGGACAACAGTATTCAAGGTGGGGTCGGGCAAAAGTAGAGAAGAGAAGGATAATGTTGTGGATATCTCTCGACTGGAAAGTTCTGAGTATCCAGGAATACATTCTGTGGGCCATGTCAACATTGCTGTTTATATGAGTCGCCCGGCTTATGTTGTTATCAACAATTACTCCCAAGTCTCTGATCTTTTGGATGCCACGAGAGTTTCACCTGAAGAAAGGGAATATGGGAGTTTCAGTGCATTCCCTTTTTCAAAGTGGATTAATTCAAATTTATGCTAGTTCAGCAGCATAGTCTTCTTTTCCGCCTATTGGATAACAGGAAATCGATCTGATTGAAGGCATATCCGGTCGCCCACTCCATTGATGACCTGGAGCTTGGAATCATCTGCAAAGATTCTCTTATGTTGCTGTGTTTGATAACACCCGTAACGTCATATATATAGATAATGAAAAGAAGTGGGCCCAACACAGTGCCTGGAGGAACGCCACTACTCACTTTGGCTGGGCTGGATTGTACTCCTTCGACTACAACATGCTGGGATCTGTTTGTCAGCAAACACTTGATCCATTACAGTAACTTTCCAGAGACACCAATGTTGGATAGTTTTTTCAGTAGAAAGTTGTGATCAACCCTGACAAAGGCCTTTCTGAAATCAAGGTAGATGATATCAGTGTTGGAACCCTCTCCTAAAGCTCTTAAAATGTCATCAAAGTGATACAGGTGCTGCGTTAGGCAATCCCTTCCATTACTGAACCCATGTTGGTTGGATTTCAACAGTCTGTTGCTTTCAAGAGAGTGAGTTATTCGTGATCTCACCACCCTCTCAAATACCTTGAAAACTGGGACAACGGACTGAAACAGAAAGTGTTCAGGAATATAGCCAGTATCCAGTGAGTTCCTCCACAGATTAGCAAGAGGAGATGCAAGTTGGTGTTGACACATCTTCAGGACACAAGTAGAAAACCTATCGGGGTCTACTGCTGAATTGTATTTAATTTCGTTTATTGCCGCTAAGATATTAGGAGCACCAAAGGTTATGTCTGATATAGTGTTTTGGGAATTAACATCACTGATACAGCCCAGATCGGCCATATCAGGATTGCTGAAAACAGAGCAGTATTGTTTCTGCAGTATCACACCCATGGTTTTGGCATTATCTTGGAGAGTGCCAATTTCATCTATTAGAGGGCCAAAAGTGTTGTTGTTTTTTTCGCAAACGAAAAGAACACTTTGGGATTAAGTTTGATTTTCTCAATGGCCCATTTCTCCTCAGCACTTCTTTGGTTATTGATGATGGTCTTCATGTATTGTTGGAAGCTATATATATTTTTTTTTTTTTCTTTTTTTTCCGAACAGTGCGATAGCAGTCGGATGTGTGTGTTGCTTCCCTGTTTAGGAAAGATTCAAAATGGCGTGCTAAGCTCTCTCAGTTGCTAGTGGCAAGTGGTGGTAGCAGTAATCTCCTTATTGTATTATTTATTTGTTCTTTTTATTTTTCTGATAATAGTTTTTTTTTCCTATTCGGTGGGATTTATATATTATATGCCTCAAACAATTCGATTGGTATTTGCTATACCGATTATATATATGAGACGAATCAAGTCGAATAGAACAGGCATAGCTTCGGCCGTTTCCTCACTCACCCAATGGAAAATATTTTCGTATTATAAAAACTCGCACCCAGCTGTTGGGAGTGCATACTTTCGTTAGTCAGTGAGGGAAACTACTTCGTGTGTGTAAGGTGAAACAGACTGCTATAACAGTTCCCTGAAATGCTTGTAGTGCACCGAAAGGTGCAGCCATGTGCAGAATATTAGGTAATGATAGTACAGGTTACGTAATTCAGCGTGGGACCGTTTCGTCAGCGGGAGGTCGCTTCCCTGTTTAGGAAAGATTCAAAATGGCGTGCTAAGCTCTCTCAGTTGCTAGTGGCAAGTGGTCGTAGCAGTAATCTCCTTATTGACGTAAAATCAAAGAGGAAGTAAGCCAGATCTGACCAAATATGGAATCACGTTGGCAAAAACATTCATATTGAAAAAATATGATTATTTCCACAAATACTCAATCAGTGTGCTTTCAAATAAAAAACAAATACAGAACAGTAAACAATAAAGAATAAATTGAACTTCAATTTACAATTTAAATGCAGTATAGTTCACATGGAGTTAAAATAATTAAGGCTAAATTGTCAGTCTTTTTTCTCTGGAATTTCGCCTATTAATCACAGTCATCAGACAAGAACTAACGTTTCAATAGCAGACACAGTATATATAAGAAATACTTGAAGTGTGTGTGTGTGGGTGGGGGGGGGGTAGTTGGGAAAGAATAATCAAGATAGAGTAGGCAGGGTGGTGTAGCAGTGGAGGGAGAAGGTGATAAAGCGTGCATAGCCATTGAATTTTAATTGGTCAGTGGCCATAGTCATAGGATGTTAACTGGTCAGTGGGCATAGTCATAGGACTTTAACTGGTCAGTGGCCATAGTCATAGGATTTTAACTGGTCAGTGGGCATAGTCATAGGATGTTAACTGGTCAGTGGGCATAGTCATAGGATGTTAACTGGTCAGTGGGCATAGTCATAGGATGTTAACTGGTCAGTGGCCATAGTCATAGGATTTTAACTGGTCAGTGGGCATAGTCATAAGATTTTAACTGGTCAGTGGGCATAGTCATAGGATGTTAACTGGTCAGTGGGCATAGTCATAGGACTTTAACTGGTCAGTGGCCATAGTCATAGGATGTTAACTGGTCAGTGGGCATAGTCATAGGATGTTAACTGGTCAGTGGGCATAGGACTTTAACTGGTCAGTGGGCAAAGTCATAGGATGTTAACTGGTCAGTGGGCATAGTCATAGGACTTTAACTGGTCAGTGGACATAGTCATAGGACTTTAACTGGTCAGTGGGCATAGTCATAGAATGTTAACTGGTCAGTGGGCATAGTAATAGGATATTAACTGGTCAGTGGGCATAGTCATAGGACTTTAACTGGTCAGTGGCCATAGTCATAGGATGTTAACTGGTCAGTGGGCATAGTCATAGGATGTTAACTGGTCAGTGGGCATAGTCATAGGACTTTAACTGGTCAGTGGGCATAGTCATAGAATGTTAACTGGTCAGTGGGCATAGTCATAGGATGTTAACTGGTCAGTGGGTATAGTCATAGGATGTTAACTGGTCAGTGGCCATAGTCATAGGATTTTAACTGGTCAGTGGCCATAATCATAGGACTTTAACTGGTCAGTGGGCATAGTCATAGGATGTTCACTGGTCAGTGGGTATAGTCATAGGATGTTAACTGGTCAGTGGCCATAATCATAGGATTTTAACTGGTCAGTGGCCATAATCATAGGACTTTAACTGGTCAGTGGGTATAGTCATAGGATGTTAACTGGTCAGTGGGGATAGTCATAGGACTTTAACTGGTCAGTGGGTATAGTCATAGGATGTTAACTGGTCAGTGGGGATAGTCATAGGACTTTAACTGGTCAGTGGGCATAGTCATAGGACTTTAACTGGTCAGTGGGTATAGTCATAGGATGTTAACTGGTCAGTGGGGATAGTCATAGGATTTTAACTGGTCAGTGGCCATAATCATAGGACTTTAACTGGTCAGTGGGTATAGTCATAGGATGTTAACTGGTCAGTGGGCATAGTCATAGGATGTTAACTGGTCAGTGGCCATAGTCATAGGATTTTAACTGGTCAGTGGGCATAGTCATAGGATGTTAACTGGTCAGTGGCCATAGTCATAGGATGTTAACTGGTCAGTGGGCATAGTCATAGGATGTTAACTGGTCAGTGGGCATAGTCATAGGATGTTAACTGGTCAGTGGGCATAGTCATAGGATGTTAAGTGGTCAGTGGGCATAGGACTTTAACTGGTCAGTGGGCATAGTCATAGGATGTTAACTGGTTAGTGGGCATAGTCATAGGATGTTATCTGGTCAGTGGGCATAGTCATAGGACTTTAACTGGTCAGTGGGCATAGTCATAGGATGTTAACTGGTCAGTGGGCATAGTCATAGGATGTTAACTGGTCAGTGGGCATAGTCATAGGATTTTAACTGGTCAGTGGCCATAATCATAGGACTTTAACTGGTCAGTGGGTATAGTCATAGGATGTTAACTGGTCAGTGGGCATAGTCATAGGATGTTAACTGGTCAGTGGCCATAGTCATAGGATTTTAACTGGTCAGTGGGCATAGTCATAGGATGTTAACTGGTCAGTGGCCATAGTCATAGGATGTTAACTGGTCAGTGGGCATAGTCATAGGATGTTAACTGGTCAGTGGGCATAGTCATAGGATGTTAACTGGTCAGTGGGCATAGTCATAGGACTTTAACTGGTCAGTGGGCATAGTCATAGGATGTTAACTGGTCAGTGGGCATAGTCATAGGATGTTAACTGGTCAGTGGGCATAGTCATAGGATGTTAACTGCTCAGTGGCCATAATCATAGGACTTTAACTGGTCAGTGGGCATAGTCATAGGACTTTAACTGGTCAGTGGGCATAGTCATAGGACTGTAACTGGTCAGTGGGCATAGTCATAGGATGTTAACTGGTCAGTGGGCATAGTCATAGGATTTTAACTGGTCAGTGGGCATAGTCATAGGATGTTAACTGGTCAGTGGGCATAGTCATAGGACTTTAACTGGTCAGTGGGCATAGTCATAGGATTTTAACTGGTCAGTGGGCATAGTCATAGGATGTTAACTGGTCAGTGGGCATAGTCATAGGATGTTAACTGGTCAGTGGGTATAGTCATAGGACTTTAACTGGTCAGTGGGCATAGTCATAGGACTTTAACTGGTCAGTGGGCATAGTCATAGGATGTTAACTGGTCAGTGGGCATAGTCATAGGATTTTAACTGGTCAGTGGGCATAGTCATAGGATGTTAACTGGTCAGTGGGCATAGTCATAGGATGTTAACTGGTCAGTGGGTATAGTCATAGGACTTTAACTGGTCAGTGGGCATAGTCATAGGACTTTAACTGGTCAGTGGGCATAGTCATAGGATGTTAACTGGTCAGTGGGCATAGTCATAGGATTTTAACTGGTCAGTGGGCATAGTCATAGGACTTTAACTGGTCAGTGGGCATAGTCATAGGATGTTAACTGGTCAGTGGGCATAGTCATAGGACTTTAACTGGTCAGTGGGTATAGTCATAGGACTTTAACTGGTCAGTTGGCATAGTCATAGGATGTTAACTGGTCAGTGGGCATAGTCATGGGACTTTAACTGGTCAGTGGGCATAGTCATAGGACTTTAACTGGTCAGTGGGCATAGTCATAGGATGTTAACTGGTCAGTGGGCATAGTCATAGGATGTTAACTGGTCAGTGGGCATAGTCATAGGATTTTAACTGGTCAGTGGCCATAATCATAGGACTTTAACTGGTCAGTGGGTATAGTCATAGGATGTTAACTGGTCAGTGGGCATAGTCATAGGATGTTAACTGGTCAGTGGCCATAGTCATAGGATTTTAACTGGTCAGTGGGCATAGTCATAGGATGTTAACTGGTCAGTGGCCATAGTCATAGGATGTTAACTGGTCAGTGGGCATAGTCATAGGATGTTAACTGGTCAGTGGGCATAGTCATAGGATGTTAACTGGTCAGTGGGCATAGTCATAGGACTTTAACTGGTCAGTGGGCATAGTCATAGGATGTTAACTGGTCAGTGGGCATAGTCATAGGATGTTAACTGGTCAGTGGGCATAGTCATAGGATGTTAACTGCTCAGTGGCCATAATCATAGGACTTTAACTGGTCAGTGGGCATAGTCATAGGACTTTAACTGGTCAGTGGGCATAGTCATAGGACTGTAACTGGTCAGTGGGCATAGTCATAGGATGTTAACTGGTCAGTGGGCATAGTCATAGGATTTTAACTGGTCAGTGGGCATAGTCATAGGATGTTAACTGGTCAGTGGGCATAGTCATAGGACTTTAACTGGTCAGTGGGCATAGTCATAGGATTTTAACTGGTCAGTGGGCATAGTCATAGGATGTTAACTGGTCAGTGGGCATAGTCATAGGATGTTAACTGGTCAGTGGGTATAGTCATAGGACTTTAACTGGTCAGTGGGCATAGTCATAGGACTTTAACTGGTCAGTGGGCATAGTCATAGGATGTTAACTGGTCAGTGGGCATAGTCATAGGATTTTAACTGGTCAGTGGGCATAGTCATAGGATGTTAACTGGTCAGTGGGCATAGTCATAGGATGTTAACTGGTCAGTGGGTATAGTCATAGGACTTTAACTGGTCAGTGGGCATAGTCATAGGACTTTAACTGGTCAGTGGGCATAGTCATAGGATGTTAACTGGTCAGTGGGCATAGTCATAGGATTTTAACTGGTCAGTGGGCATAGTCATAGGACTTTAACTGGTCAGTGGGCATAGTCATAGGATGTTAACTGGTCAGTGGGCATAGTCATAGGACTTTAACTGGTCAGTGGGTATAGTCATAGGACTTTAACTGGTCAGTTGGCATAGTCATAGGATGTTAACTGGTCAGTGGGCATAGTCATGGGACTTTAACTGGTCAGTGGGCATAGTCATAGGACTTTAACTGGTCAGTGGGCATAGTCATAGGACTTTAACTGGTCAGTGAGGGGCAGGTGATAAATGTGAAGATGGATGTATGGGGGTTAGTGAAAAGGTTGGTGAGATTGACAGGATAAAGTGGTGAATGGAATATACATATGTATATAATTACACATGTACATAAATATGCGCAAACTCACACATATCTACACATACATACATCTAAACCCACATAACTAGGTGTTTATATATATATAGACACACATATATATATATATATATATATATATATATATATATATATATATATATATATATATGTGTGTAATAAAATATAGAGAAAAATACTGCAGGTAGCACATGGATAACATGTAATAAAATGAGTCCCTCATCAGTGATTTGCCGACGATCATCGATATTTCATTGCATTAAAAATCATATACCTCACGTCGGTGCAATAATAACCAAAATAAGTTATTAGGACAATTGAAACGCGTAAAGCGAGTGAGACAGGAGAACAACAAAGAGTATAGCTAACCGTAGGGGAAAGAAACAAGCTTCAAAATTATTCTGTTTAGCATCAGCTAGGTGAATATATGAGCGCTTTTAGAAAACAGACCTGACACGAACTATGGCCATGTGAGAAGAGAGAAAAATAGCCTTCGTGGTGTACAGGATGAAATGAAGAGAAGAGAAACAGTGAGTGAGTGAAAGTGTGAGGAAGAGTTAACTGACATGACAGAGGGGGAGAAACAGAGAGACTGGGGGAGCAGTAAGAGAGAGAGAGAAAAAAAAAATATATATATATATACACACACACACACAAACACAACCTATACTTATAAAAGACATACGGTTGGGTGGTATTGATGTTAAGTAAATATGTGAAATATATAAGATATATGAATATAATTTATGGAGATATAACTACGATGAAGGTTACAAATATTATGAAATCATATATGATGATGATAGTTGTGGTGGCGGGGTGGTGTGGGTGTTAGGCACATAGAAGTTATAAGGTATGAGGAAAAAATTAAGGAAAAAAGAAAAGGCTGAAAATATGAAAAATAGACAATGATTAAACAAAAGGTTGAAGAAATGGGAAGATGACAGAAACGACAAAAACACAGAAAAATGAAATAGAAGAATAGAAATTAAAAATTAAAAATTAGAAATCATATCTATCTATCTGAGGGCAAACACCTTCCTCTCCGGACACCAACTCATCCCCTTCTTTAAATACCACTCCAGAAGGAAGGTGAGAGTGGAGAAAGAGGTGCTACCCCCCCCAGTAAATTCGCTGGAAGGTGGGTGAATGTGGTGAAAATGGCCCGAGTGAATGGGCCTTCTCTGTATATAAACCTGTAGGTTGAGGAAGACAAAAAGAGGGAAGACCGGAATACCTACAAAACGTGCTCTTGGTGTTGAGGGTTGTTCTGTCTACGGGGTGTAAAACAACCCCGCAGTAACGTTCCCCCTATTGAGGATTTCGATTATTTTATTTCATATATAGTTTATTGTTATTTATTAATGTTATATGATTTTTATGTAAAACCCCCTCTGTCACGTCTTGTAATGTCCCATTTTTGTACGCCCTTGTGGCAAATAAAGAAAGATATCTATCTATCTATCTATCTATCTATGTGTATATATACATACATATATATATATATATATATATATATATATATATATATATATATATATATATATATATATATATATACATATATATATATATATATATATATATATATATATATATATATATATATATATACATATATATATAAATATATATATATATATATATATATATATATATATATATATATATATATATATATATATATATATATATATATATATATATATATACATATATATATATATATATATATACATATATATATATATCCACAATTCTGAAAAGCTATATTATCCACTCACGCAATTCCACTGATGTATTCAAAATACTTTATATATTCTAAATAACTTCCGCTTTCTACGGAGACTTGATATTCCATGTTGAGCAGGGAGACTGCAGTTTGTATTATGCAACTATGTGAAAATTACAAGATACAAAATGTGTAGCTGTCTTGTATCCTAATTGTTGACTGAATTGCATTAAACTCTATTAACTCTTGTGCTTTCATCTAATATGTTAATCTCATGTGTCTATCTTCCTGTCAGTGTTAACGTGTAAAACCGGTGTTGTTTCAAAATTTTACTTAGCCGTTTTACAATATAGGCCGATAAAATAAGTATCATGTTGAAATACGTGTGGGGTTGATGTAATCAACTAAATTATTGAAGGTGGGTACCGCAGCATGGTTACAGTTCAATCATTGGAGACCCCAAATTAGTGAAATAATACTCGTATATATAACTACGGTTAGCTATCTCTTTGTTGTTCTCCTGTCTCACTCGCTTTACGCGTTTTAATTGTCCTAATAACTTATTTTAGTTATTATTGCACCGACGTGAGGTATATGATTTTTAATGCAATGAAATATCTATGATCGTCGGCAAATCACTGATGAGGGACTCATTTTATTACATGTTATCCATGCGCTACCTGCAGTATTTTTCTCCATATTTTATTACATATATATATATATATATATATATATATATATATATATATAAAAACGTTTGAATATGTATAATAAAGCCAAAACAATGCAGGTATGGACATAGAAAAAAGAATGCAATTGCAAAAGATATTGTTGACAATTCGTCTTTTACCTTAGATTTATTTAAATAATATCTCTTCTTCAGAGGGAAATAAAGGTCTCAAACTAGCGTTCTAAATATCTTGCCAAGCCATGCTGACAATATATATATATATATATATATATATATATATATATATATATATATACATTGTTATCTCTGATGGAGTCGAGGCGAGAGTTTATTTGAATTCATATAAAAATGAAAAAAAACATCACCGCTAGAACAGACGTTAAAACACCCAAATGCTTTCAATGACAGCGATAGGCAAACACACCTCTCCTTGTCCTCCTCATTTAATTTCTTCTATATTTCATCTGTTTATCACCCACCTCACAGATTGTCTCTCTGCCGACCACTGGCCACTGATGTCTAACAGCATTTGGCTGTTTTCAACGGCTGTTCTAGTGAAAAGTTTTCTCATTTTATATGAATCCACATCTCTCTCCCCCCCTCTCTCTCTCTCTCTTTCAATATATATATATATATGTAAAATTCCTGAGACCCATGGACGAGTTCTCTCCAGCAGTCTCTGTCCCTCATCATCACTGCCATTTCCTGCGTCTCCAAGAGACCTGTGTCTGTCCTTAGGCCATCAACATATGTATGTATATATATATATACATATGCGTATACAGAAGGTGAAAAAGGCGAAAGTGGTGAACATAATATAATTCCTGGTGTAGAGTTGAAACATCTCTCACTACTGCCACCAACACGACCCCCACCACAATCAACACCATCACAACCTCCACCACCTCCGATTTGTGTGTTGAACCTCCGTCGTTTCTAACAATGAATGTCCCAGTTGTTTTTTCAATACGACAACGTGAACGTAAATTTAAGTGGTTTGGCATTTCCCACACTCATGTACCATTAATGGATATTCAGCGTGGCAGAGTATGTGACAAGGTCGACCCTTTAAATCACAGGTACAACACATTTTTGCCAGCTTAGTAAAGTAGAACAACGTGAAATAATGTGTCTTGCTCAAGGACACAATGTGCCCACGACAATCATACTCACCACGTTACGATCATCAGTCGAATAACCTAACCACTAAGCCACATACCTTCATTCTATCGGTTTTGCCCATAACCAAAACACTTATCCACCATTGACGGGGTCCACCTTGTTTCAAATAGGTGCTATGTGTTGTTACAGTTAACTAAGACAATGAGACAATTTTACAATTAACTCATATTTCTTAACCTCGCTAGGCAGAAGTCGTATTCTTATGTTCTCACCCTAAACCAAATGATTTATTACTTCACGCATTTCATCCTATAATTCTATATAATCTATTGCGTATGTGTTTTAATTAATTTGGAATAAAGGTATTTTTTTAAATAACCAACGTTTTCAATATTATATTGGCATATAGGACGGTGGATTTGCAGAATCGGTAGAGCGTCGGATAGTATGCTTTACGCAATTGTTCTGGCTCTTAATTCTGAGTTCAAATTCCACATTGCCTTTCGTTCTTCTGAGGGCCAGTGAAGTACTGGGGTAGATTTAATCAACATTGCCCTTATTCCAAATTTGCTGACATTTCGTCTAAATTAGAAATCAGTACTACGTTGGTATCTAAATCACAATTTAATAAGAAGCTTCTCACTAAACTCATTATTATTAATGTAAAATAAAACCAGGCTTGGTTTGCGATGGATTGATATCAAATTGTTAAGCACCACATCCTATTCTTAGAGTGATAACATGTGTGTATCTACACACTACACATAAATTTATATATATATATACATATACATATATATATATATATATATACATACATATATATATATATATATATATATATATATATATATATATATATATATATATATATATATATATATATATATATATATATATATATATATATATACAAACATTTATGAAACGAAAGGAGCTGTGTGGTTACTAAAAACAAGGTTTAGGATGGTGGTTAGGACGGAACAGGAGGAGAAAGGAAGAAAGGAGTTTCCATCGTCAGTTGTAAACGTATCCCGAACCGATGTTTCGGCGCTGAATTACAGGACATCGGTGTAGTTCGGGTGCGCCCGAGGCCTTTTATTAATCAAAAGGCCAGGTGGAAAAGCAGAGAGAAAGAAAGAAAAAAAAGGAGAGAGCAAAGGAAAGAGAGGGAAGGGAGGAAGAACAGGGGGGAAAAAGATGAGGAGAGAGGAAGAAGGGGAAAAATAGGAAAGGAATAGAAGAAAAAAAGTGTACAGATCCCATCGTGGGAAGACACAGTTGAGAGAAACATGCAAAAATGTAACCGTTAAAAAATAGGGAAAGTAAGTTGTGGCCAACCTGGGAGACTTTAGCCTGGTGGTCAGCTACGACTCAGAGCTGGTATAATCGTGCTGCCTCTCACATAGACAGGAGAAAGTGAGAGAGAGACACGGGCAACCAAAAGTGAGGAGGAGAAGGGAAAGGGAGATAATCCAGAAGGGTTTTTTTTACGACGGTCGTAAAAACGTGCCGCAAATATTGTGGACAGAGAGGCCACCACGGCACGTGTAAACATGTCAACAATCAAAACCGAACGGATGGATAGAGAGAGGGAGGGAGAGAAAAAAAACGAGAGTGATGAGGAGAAGGGAAGAGAGAAGGGTCGATGCGAATGTGTGGAGGGAACACAGATCGACTAAAGGAGGTAGGATCACAGCGGTAAATACAAAATGATATGAGACGAAAGGAGCTGTGTGGTTACTAAAAACAAGGTTTAGGATGGTGGTTAGGACAGAACAGGAGGAGAAAGGAAGAAAGGAGTTTCCTTCGTCAGCTGTAAATGTATCGCGAACCGATGTTTCGGCGCTGAATTACAGGACATCGGTGTAGTTCGGGTGCGCCCGAGGCCTTATATATATATATACATACAAAAAAGTTGAAAAGGTATGTAGAGAGAGAGAGTAAGAGAGAATGCTTTACTATGAGCATTTTATATATGTTTATATATATGTCGTGCATCAGGATATGTCGTGCATCGGTTGGAGCAATAACTGTCTTATTTACGTATATATATATATATACGTAAATAAGACGGTTATTGCTCCAACCAGTCTACTCACCATCCAAAACTACCCTAAATATATATACTCATACATTACACACACATATATATATACACTATACATACACACATATATTTGTGTGTGTGTGTAAACAAGCAATTTCGACAAGCAA
>OZ024741.1:200951553-200956553 GCA_964016885.1 Eledone cirrhosa
TATCAACCATAGACAGACATGATCGATCTGGAAAGGATGAAGGGCGAGTTGATTCGGCGGGCTTTGAACTCAAAGCGCCAGGAATCTGAATGAATACCGCAAAGTATTCTTTCAGGCATATTTACTACAGAGCCATTTTGTCGTCATTTTGTCGCCTTATCTAGTATAGAGGCCAAATCAAACGCTACCCACTTTTTTTTTCTTTTTCTGCACCCACTTATTCCTAAGAGGGTTGTTGGGGAACAGACCTCAAAAACTACATCCAGTGGGTCTTGTCAGAAGCAACAGACTCCAATTGATCCAGCTGGATCAAGCTCATTATCAAGCTCATGGATGTTATCCAATGATCTTGCTCGGAGTCTAACCTTGAGTCTCCCTTGAGTCTCCTGTCAGTCGGTTTTGATTGAAAAATCTGTACAGTGATTCGTTCCCGAGACATTCTAAACCACAGGCCCATAGTATCGGAGCTGTAGTAACTCAATTTGTAGAAGTAACAACTCTACCTGGAGTGACTCACTGATCTCCGAGCTACGCACTCTATCGCGTAACGTTTCTTAAAAACCTTTCGGAGGAACCCCATTTCGGCCGTTGTATTCGCGATCGTATTCGTTCGGTCATTACCCAGGATTCATGACCACAGATAAGTGTTGGTACGAATACGAAATTGAAGGTAGTGAATTTGGATTTTACAGCTACCTTCCTTCTTCTGTTTACTGAATGCTGAAGCTGGCGCATTAATGCACCATCTCCTGCAGTTCTTACACTTAAGTAAGCCTTCCATCACTCACGAACACGGCTCCGAGATAGTTGAACTTCTCTACCTGCTTCAGTGGAACTCCATTCACAAATGGAGTGCATTATGCAGGCTTCCTTGAGAGGACGAGTGTCTCAGTCTTCGCAGCCCTGATTTTCATTCCAGTCATAGAGCACTCGGTATCAAACCTATTGAGTGCAAGTTGGAGATTACTTTCTGTCAAGTTAAGTAACACTATGTCGTCTGCAAATTCCAGCTGACTAATTTTACACTCACCAGGCTGCGCATGTCAATCCTGTTCATGAAAATAATGAACAGGAGAGTGACGGTATGCACTCTTGTCGGAATCCGATTCCCACATTGAATGGTTTTGATTTAGCACCATTTATCCGAACTCACATACTCGGGCATTCGTATAGAGACATCAGGGTAACAAAAAGCTGACTATCTATCTATCCCGAACTCCTGCAGAACCTTCTACAGCAGATCCCGAGGAACGCGGTCATATGCCTTTTCAAGGTCTACAAAGAATATATTTCTTTGCAATGCTCCCACGATTTCTCGAAGACAACTTCCTAAATATCGAAACCAATTACCAGACGTACCAATTAGCCTTCGGACAGAAACATAGTTGTCTAGTTCTATCACTGACAACTATACGGACTTCTTTTTACGCTTTTACCCTTTTTACTGCCTCTGACATGTGCATTGTCGTTCTGAAGTTCTAACTAAGGATAAACGAAAATAATTTTTAAAAATCTGCTAGGAAGTCCACCCAAATTACTGGAGCTGTATCACAGTATCTAGATAAAACACGCAGTGCCACCAGTATCGGTCTACTTATCTATTCTGTTGGTTCACAGTCACTATTACCTGTCTCCTCATAACAGTGTCCAGACAAAAAGAAAGAAGTTAAGTATAACTTAGTCAGAATCGATCGAATACAAATAAAACGTCAGTTGCGGAAAATGGCTTGTGTATCTGTATGTATGAATGTCATATTCGATAACGAGGGGGCAGCCATCATGTATGTATGAATGTATGTTCTTCTGGTTTTACAATTTCACAAAATTTTGCCAATAGAGAGAGAGAGCACCATTTATCTATACATACATACATACATACATACATACATACATACATACATACATACATACATACATACATACATACATACATGGTGGCTGCCAACTCGTTTTCGAGTACGGTCACTACTTTATATCCATGTAGGAGAACCCCTACCGATGCGCTGAACGAGTGTGACTTTTTAGTCCAGCCAGCGACTTGAAAACTCTGGTACAAACACTACACTTGTGACCATTATTGACACACAGTGCTGGGCCCATGGTACCATGTGATGACAAGTGCAGAGAGATCTCCAGATATAAAGCAATGCCTGTGCCGTGAAGCTTTTATAGTGAGCAAAGGCACTGCACAAAGCCAGTCCCACTCTCTTAACAAAGATGATATTTACCAAAAAGAAGAACAAGTCAACATCATTGGATACCATCAGGGTTGCAGGTGTTATATCAGAGTTTTCCTTCTCCTAGAATTCTGCCTTGACAAAGGCTAAGGGGTCATCTCTCCCGGTGATTTTGGATGGCCATACATACTTACATACATAAATACATACATACATGATGGGTGCCCCCCCCCCCCCCCCGTTATCGAGTATGGCCATTGCAAATTCTATCGTGCAATGCCTGTACGTGAAGATATTTTTTAAAGTGAGGAAAGACTGTGCACTGAGCCAATCCCACTCTACTGAGCGACAATAGCTATGACCCGAAAAGAAGAAAAGATCAACATCATCGGTAACTACTGAGCCGCAGGTTTTATATCGGAGTTATCCCAGTTTCCTGAGTTGCCTTCTCCTAGTAGAATGCCCTGACAAAGGCTATGGGTCCTTCAGTCCCAGTGGTTTAACCGCGCGGTACATGTGTATATACATATTTACGCACTTTTGGTTGCCTCTTATGAGTTCTTCCGCCCTTTGTCAGGTTTTGTTTTTTGTCCTGCAGTGTGTCCAAATCCCCTCCTCACCAAGTAAACTTGGTGGGACTGTTGGTTTAGTCGCCGACGACCCGACCATGCGACAGGTTGTACTGGCTTACATGTTACCAGTAGCACTCAAGAGTGACCCGACATAATATACATACATACATACATACAAACATACATACATATATATATATAGGGAAGGCACAGGTCATGAGTTCGATCCCCGGCGGGGCGTTGTGTCCTTGAGCAAGACACTCTATTTCACATTACTCCAGTCCACTCAGTTGGCAAAAATGAGTTGTACCTGTAATTCAAAGGGCCAGCTTTATCACATACTGTGTCATACTGAATCTCCCTGAGAACTATGTGAAGGTACGTGTATTTGTGGAATGTTCGGTCAACTGCACGTTAATTTCATGAGCAGGCTGTTCCGTTGATCATATCAACTGGAACACTCATCGTCGTAACCGACGGAGAGCAGCTTACTTATATATATATATGTGTGTGTGTGTATGTGTGTGTGTGAACTCTTCGGTGTGCAAGGACTGGGCAGATCTAGTACTCAATGCATAAGTTGCAGAGTAGGTATAATTAAAATGTATATTATCAACAGAGAGCTCGTCTCATTAAACTTAAAACGGACAAACACACACACACACACACACACACACATACACACACACACACACACACAAACACACACATATCTATACACACACACACACACACACAAACACTCACATATACACACACACACACACACACACACACACACACACAAACACTCACAAACACACACACATATAAATGCATATAAATATAAGTGTAGGTTGTGGCTGCAATGTTTAAGAATTTCGCTCCACAAATTTTGCATTTAAATCGAACAATTGAATGAAGTTAGACAAAAAATGTGTGGAAGCCTGCAGAAATAACTGTTCGACACACACTCTCTCTCTCTCTCTCTCTCTCTCTCTCTCTCTCTCTCTCTCTCTCTCTCTCTCTCTCTCTCTCTCTCTCTCACTCAGTTGAGTCATCTCTGTTGTAATTATTCGGACCAGGTCACCTTGCTGAAGATAATTTCCAACTTCTTGTTGTAGAGGTTCTTCATTCCATGAAAGTATCCTAATTGCTTCTTTCTGTTTCAGAATTTTTCATCAAATCCTAGATTAGCTTTCGAAAATTCATACAAACATACAAATACACTTGCACACTCACGACCAGATATATGTATGTATATATGCATACATGCAAAAATGTATGTATATATATATAAGCAGGTATGTATACATGTATGTATGTATACATGTATGTATGAATACATGTATGTATGAATACATGTATGTATGTATGTAAACATAGCAGCATATTCATATATATTTTGATTTAGTTGTGTATACATATTTATTAAAATGGTTGCTTATATATTTACAGATTAATTCCTTATCTTTCAAAGGCATGCATATACTAATGAAAACAAGCTTGAATTTATCTTGCTTGGATGCGTGTGGGTGTATGCGTAGATACCTACTTCTCTCGCATCCATCTCTCTCTGTATACATGCATATATATATATATATGTGTGTGTGTGTGTGTGTGTGTGTGTGTGTGTGTGTGTGTGTGTGTGTGTGTGTGTGTGTGTCTATACATATGTATATATGTATATATATTTATATATGTATATATGTGTATATATATTTATGTATGTATATATGTATGTATATATATGTGTGTGTGTGTATATATATATATATATATATATACAGAAAATGCATCCACCCCATACAAACTTATATGCATGAATATATGTCTCTGTATATATATATATGTATATGTATATACGGCGAATTCGTTAGAGCGTCGGATCAAATGCCACGATATTTGTTTCGGCTCAGTGCGTTCTGAGCTCAATTCCCGTCATGGCTAGCTTTGCCTTTCAGCATATATTAATATAAATAATAGTGTGCTCATGCGCAAAGATGCTATAAAATAGGGTGAAGACCCTTAATGACAGAAAAACAAATTACCCCCGGTTGCTTTTATATATACAGATACAAAAACGGTGTCATGTTCACGCTTGAAAAAGGAAAGACAAGATGGAATAAACAGCATAATGACCAGAGAGAACGAATAATCATTGAGGTCACAGAATACATCACGAAAGAATTTTGAGAAAATACCCGATAACTAATAATAATTGTCTCTACTTTTTGGCACAAGGCCAGCAATTATCCCAGTACATTACTGG
>OZ024741.1:200984053-200996553 GCA_964016885.1 Eledone cirrhosa
GAGACTGCAACAAGTTCAAAGCCCTTAACAGTCTAGCAGTACCAGTTGTAACACACAGCTTTAACATCATAAACTGGAACCTGCAAGAACTACAAAGGTTGGACACTAAGACCAGAAACTATTTACAACGAAAAAAAATCCACCACTCTAAAGCCGATGTATATAGGCTGTATATCTCATGTTGAAATAGAGATCAACCGCATGTGGAGGATGATCACGAACACTATCCCTGTGGATGGGGACTCCTACTACTGGAAACTGCATATAAAACAGCAACCATTGGATTGGATAGCTGCCTCCACCACACTCGAGATGAACTTAATAAGCCTGTAATCAAGCTTGAACGAATTAAGAAACTACACACAATAACAAAAGAAAAAAGAAAATTTAGGCATAAACTGAGCATGGAACAAGATATACTCATAGAAAATCAACAACACACTGTTGTACAGCTAGCTATGACTGAAGATCAAAGAAACTCCAAACAGAGGAACTGAACCACGAATGGAAGACAAAACAACTACATGGTAGATTCCCAGCACGACTTTCTGACAATGATTTCGATCAGCGTGGCTCACTATCCTGGCTCAGAAGTGCTGGTTTGAAATTAATGAACACTTTAGTTTACCTACATACGTACAAGTAAGAACTCCCTTGCTAAGTCGTGCTTGAGTACCTTATTATAAGCACTTCTTTATTAGTTGCATCGATAAGGGAACCCACATTTTCTGGACAAAAAGTACTTTATTCTTTCATATATTTTCTTTAGTCGTCACAATTATGAGGTTATCTTCTGGTTGTTCTTGGTGGAGAATTTCCAACTTCCGCTTCATCGATATATCGGATAGGTTTGTCTCTTGCAAATCATACTGTAAACTAAGCTGAACCATGTAGCTGGTTCTGACAACCATGTACAGAAACTGTTCCCAGTTGCTTTTGGAAGCTTTCTAACAGGGTTGGTTTTCTATTGCGTTACTCCACACCGCTATTCTTTTACTGACATAACAGTCTGGCAATCTCTCTCGGGTTCAATTTCGTTCCCATCATCGTACGTGTTAGGAGGAGAGTTAATTTCGACAACGTCTACTTCTGGGTTTGAGCATGAGATGCCCTCTTCAGCCAGTGGGAGAAAGTGCTGTGGCATCATTTGCTTCTGGGACCAAAGAGGAGGCAGATTTACCGGCTATACTTGCTGTTAAAACCGGTTTTATAGCCGACGACTCGACTAGAGCAGCATCCTCACGAACCTGTTCATTCTTCTTCCGTTTCGTCAGCTCCCCAGGAAAGAAAGTCCTCCAATAGCTTTTGCTACAAATGTAAACAACTGAACCTTCTTCCTTGTATGGTACAAGTGTCTATTTCTTGCTACTGCCAATGGAACACAGCTTCTGAACTTCTGAACAAAAGGATCATAAGAGCACCTCAGGAATATGTCCAGTTAATTCTTCCTGATCTATCATTGTTCATTATTTTTGCACATATCATCTGCCCATTTCTATTCTAAAAAAGGCAACAGTAAGCTAGTGGTCAGTGTTACTTGCTTTGACTGTGACTGTCATTCTTGTATTACGCTACCTTATGTATAGGGATACTGACATATGGGTGGGCATTTTGTGCAATATATCTACTTGTCTTCGCGCTTTGCCCTCGGTCCCGTAGACTTTGCCCTATTTTCCCTAAAATATTAACCCAGACATCTGTCTAAGCTTGATGGCACAGAGAAACTCCTTCTCTCTTTGTGAAACAAAGATAGCATCGCTTTCTTTTTGTCAGCTTGATAATAATGATAATGAGGAGGAATAATACTTTCTTTATTTGTCACAAGTGTCTATACATACAATACAAAATGTGTCATATAAAAGCAGATACAAAACGTGCAGGGGTGTGTATATAAAATAAATGGGAGGGCTGGACAAAATGTAATACAGTACAGGGTGTAGCAGGTAAATTGGGCCAAGTCTCAAATGGTATATTTCATATTGTATAGATTATCTACATTCTAAATATTACCAGCTTGAACAATCATTTGTACTATTTTTTTAATTTCAAATTGAACAAATTATGAATGTTAATAAAGAATTAAACCATAGAAGTGTAATTGCCGAATTATTCCGCGCCAGCAAAAGTGTTGGGGAGGTTGTTTGAGCCACAAAGTATGCCAGATCTATTGCTTTTAGAGTTGTAGCAAATTTTGAAGAAAAGTCAGGATGTTCACAGAAAGCCTCACAGTCCTCACTGTGACCGTAAACTCACACCTCGCTTCTTAGCAGGACTTAAAAGATCAATTGAGTTGAACCCATCAGTGGCTAAGTTGGTTCAAGATTGAGAAATCAGTAAAATTATCATTCTAGGGCTGTGAGACAAGATCCCCATATGAAATCATATGCGAGGAGACCCCCGTAACATCCTAACTACTCGCTCCAAAGCCATTCGAGCTGAATGAAGTCCGAAACTTCATCTGAAACATCGTGGCGGAGACGTCCGCATCTTTATGGATGAAAATAAGTTCATGGTAGACGAAGTTGCAAACCGTCAAAGCTCACGAGTGATAGTGTACGACCCTTCCTAAGTTCCTTCAGTTATGCATAGTAAGAATCCGGCTTCTATTATGGTCTTTGGAGTTGTTGCACGTGATGTGAAATTGATGTCTCCTCATTTTATTGAAGCGAGTCTTAAAATCAACACAGCAGAGTATCTCAGAATCTTAGAAGTTTTGTTCCCTTGGCTTAAGTTGAGTCATGTTTGTACAGGACTCTGCGCCCGCCCATTCTTCGAAAAGAGTGAAAGAATTTTTGAAGAAGGAATTGCCCATTTTTGTCCCTAAAGATATCTGGCCCTCTAGCTCACCAGATTTGAATCAGTGTGATTTTTGGCTATGGGGAGCAGTTGCAGCAATATCCAACACAACTTCTCACATCTGTGTGTCTTCACTGAAGGCTTCGATCAAGCAAGCATTCGGTAAAATTAAAAAGGAAGAAATAGTTAAGGCATGCGTATCATTCGTAAACGGATTGAACTGGTAAAGAAGCAAATGGCAGTCACATTGAACTGGAATAAGTGCTAAACACTCCGCAATGAATTGGCATAAACATAAAATTTGTGTTTGATTTAAATGGTCTCAATTTACCTGTTACACCATGTATATTAATTCTTAATATCTTATAATGATTTAGCAGGACATATCTAAAAACATTTTTTTAATTCAAATGTTTATAGTATCTTTATTGTGCGACGGATCAGTATGAAAATTTGCAAATGAAAGTAAAGACTTTGTTTTAATGTGATCAAGTCAGACATATTCCTGTTTTATACATCTCCGAGAATCTCTTACTAATGCTGTTTCATGCGGAAAGAACCTTAAGAATTAAAACACGTTAGAAATACACATTTGGGCAAAGTACCTACATAGCGAAACCGACAACTAGGTAGGATCAGGGTACTCTACCACTCTAACCACACTACGCTGAATTACCTTCTACAAACTGAGTCTTCTAGATTTGCTCGTCAGCTATTCCAGTTTGGGTGATCTGTGAAGTTTGCCCATATCCCGTGTTGAATAATTTGTTTGTTGTATATAGATTTGTGGCATTTCTCTGTTCGATATAATCCTTCCCTAACTCATTCTAAATCACCACATTATTTTCTTCGTTCTCTTTCAGCTCATTTAGCATGTCCATCTAGTTTTCAATTTGATTCAGATAACTGTTAAATCCAGGCACTTTAGAAAGATGGGCGAACACTTGTTTATGATAAACGTGCTCACGTTTTGTCTTGTGCCACTTTTTAGTGTTTCCTCTTTCTTTTCCTTTCCGCCCCGATAATTTTCCACCATTCTCTTTATTTCGTCCCCATCGCTACTAAGACAACGGGATGGAACAACTACTCATAGTTTTTTGCTGATTCTCACCTGGCAAAGGAAACTCCTTGACTACTCGGTTGTTATCGGTCTTTAGTGCTCGTGATCACTGAATACCAAGAATTTTTATTTGCTTCTGCTCTGTTTATGTCTGATGCTGTGACCAGTGGTGTTCTGAAAACAACGGTAGCAGATATATCCTTCGCTGACTATTGTTGTTGCTACTGCCATTGCTATTCTCTGCGACCCTCCTTTTTCTCATATTTTCCTCATTTGGTCAGAAGGTGCTCAAGAGATCATTATTGCTATGCGCATTGTAACGGCGTCGGCGGCCTTTCCCCATATGCCTCTTTCCGTGGGCTACTGTGCCAGGATAACGTTGTAGTCTTCGGAGATCATCAGAACCACGATCTCCATATAAACCATACTCAACTACATGTTGCAGTTCAACTTCTCGTGAACCACCTACTCGTACCATGCCGAAAATGTGATGACAAAACGTGAATCAACGTCACTATCAATAAGTTTGACCATGACTCTACGGTTTCTTTTCCCAATTTACTGCAGCATGTCACCTTGCCATTTCTTCGGTTTTGAAAAGGAAAACAAAAAAACAATCCCATGATTCTATATGCCCTATCATAGTCGATGGAACCCAGATCGTATAGGGCTTCCTCCAGGCCCTCTTTCGACGACATATTTAGTCCTCCGCCTGCGTTCTTTTTAAATGTATGCCATACTCCACCTCACCTTCTGATTAAATTCTTTGGACAAGGTGGCACTCCATTTTTTTTCTTCTCTGGATCCATATATCCTTTCGGCTTGCAACTCTAACAAAGGAGGAATTGTTTCTATCGCTGATGTTTTTGTTAATGTCGTATAAGTTTGTATTTTCGCTTGTCAAATTGTGATTCCGTGTTTATAAGTGTGACTGTTTGTTTAACTGTCATTTTTTGTTTTGTTTAGTTTTGCATTTGTTTATCTTATTTCAGTCTATTTTTGTGTTTTTAAGAAAAGACATTTGGTGTGAGGTGGGGAGTATATTGAACCACTAATAAATATACAAAGATATGCATATGTAATGTTTCTAAAATAGGCACAAGGCAAATAATTTTTGGGGAGGAGAAAGTCGATTAAATCGACTTCAGTATCTGACAGTTACTTTTACCCCTGAAAGATGAAAGGCGATGTTGACCTGGGCGGGATTTGAAATCAGAATGTAAAGAGACGTAACTGAATATCCCAAAGCTATGTGACGTTCTAATGATTCTGCCAATTAAGATATACATATACAATAAGCCATCATCACTGTCCCTGGGTAAGGGAATAAACGTACAGATGCTTTGAAGCCCTTTTTACGTAAAAGAAACACATTATAATTATAATAATTATTATTATTATGAGGGTAGATTGGCAGTGTCGGTAGAGGGTCGTATGCCGTGCTTTGCAGCAGAGTTACGGCCCTTTACGATCTGATTTCAAATCCCGCCGAAGTTAACTTTGCCTCTCATCCTTATGAGGTCCATAAAATAAACCACCAGTAAGGCACTGGGATAATTGTTGTCCTTGTGCCAAATGTAGAAACAATTATTATTGTTATTGTTGTTGTTTGGTTTGCCAAGACGTATGCGAATATCGCTCCGTAAGTTTTGTCGATTTTCAAGTGTTTACATTGTATTCATCCTTATATTTTTTTATGATTGTAAGGCGCGACACATTGTCCCCTGTAATATTTGGGCCTAAGGCACAAATATTCGAACTTTGCTTTAAAAAAATATTATTTTTCAAAAAAAAACAAACATAGATTGAGCACGCCCCCCCCCCCCACGTTCAGCCAGCTGAATGTTGAAATGATTATCGCTGCCCCTCCCACAACAAATACGAACACACAGACACCACATTAGGCAGTATTGCCAACAGCAGCACCAACAACAACTACACCAACAATAATTATAACACAAATTATAAACAAAAATGACAACACCAACAACAAAACCAACAATAGTGAAAATAGAAATGTGAACAAAAATGACAATAACATCAACAACAGCACCAACAATATCAGCAACAACAGCAAAAACGGCAACACCAACAACATAGACAACGAAAACACTATCAACCACAACGAAAAACAGTAAAACAGAAACAACACTACCCACAACAACAATAACAGCAACGGCAACAAAGAGAGAAACTCTTTCGCTGCGGTGACAGCCAAGAAAAGTCCATACTTTAACATGGACCAGATTGACAAAGAAAAAAGTTGGCCAATAGGAGAACTCTGATCTTTAGATGCATCTCAGCTGAGATGAATAAAGCAGCCAGTACTCCCCAGGCAGAGGTCGAGGCTGCACTGAGGTGCATCAGACACGATACAGAATATATAGCGAGGGGCAGAAAATACGGTACCCCTTTCACATGGAAAAAAAGAACAGCTAAAGTCCCCATTCCCAGGATTCCACCAGGACTAGATATGTCGTGGCTCCTGGGATGTGTGATTGTGGAGGGGACAGAAGCCGTCCGGATCGAGGTAAACAGAACAGCCAAAGAGGACTGGTCCGGGGTTGATCTGGAGATACTGCTCCAAATCAGACCTGAGGAACTAAGAAAAATCCCGTACCACATTCGTCTTCAAAGCAGGACGGCTTTGCAAGTGATGACCGAGGGCAAAACGCCGTACTGTTTCGTCTGCGACAAAACAACTCCCTTGCGAGCCTTCTCCCCTCAGCTCAAAAATTTAAGGGTCGAAAGCCGCCACTGCTGCCAACACCGGTGCCGGGACAAAATACAACACCAACAACAGCAACAGCTAAGCAAACAACACCAGCAACAGCAGCAGTATCAACAACACAAGCAAGGACCTTTAAAACAACCCAGGAAGTCACCCAAACAAGACCTGCTTCTCGCCTCTTTCAAACACACATACACACACCGAGCAAAACTCACACACCCGACTTTTGGCACCTGCTCCTTCAAAGTGCCCCCAAACACTGTGGTTGGTGCGGATGCCAATAAAAACGTTCAAAAACATAAGGGAGAGCTTTCCCAACGACGTGATTTTGGTCTTTGACGGATAGAGATGGACGCGAGCTGAACGATTTCCGGCAGATGTGTGAGGCCTTTCGCCAGCACTTTGTTCGGCTGTTCGTGGAGGAGTGGTGTGTTGGAGAAGGTGGCCACCTTTTGGAACCGTTTCAGATCTCCTGATCGGTCCGTTACGGGTGCCCCTCTCTCCACTTCAGTAAGTATTGACTTTCGGGCTATTACTGCGGAAGTTGGAGCTGTTGCAGAGCATCCCGCTCAAACCGGAACGTGGAAAGGTTGTGTCGGCTCAGGCGGACATTATAGAGGTAGGCACCTTGGAAATCGAGGTGGCCGGAAACTTTCTTGGTGGAATATGAAAAGTTGACGGGAGCGAAACTAAATCCAGAAAAATCGGGTTTGCTTTCAGCTAGGTACCTGGAGAGGCAAGTCCATGCCGTCAACAGCGTGGTCGGGCGCTGGACGGACGGACCGGTAAATTTGCTTGGGGTCTGGTTCGGACCTGACCTCCAGATGGATAAGAATTGGGACGAGGTGACGATCAGGATAACCACTCTCACCAAGAAGTGGGCTGAGAGGAGGTTTTCCCTGAAAGGTCGAGTGGAGGGAGTGAACGCGTACATCGCGTCCGTCATCTACTACCGTCGTGCATTGCTCCCGTTTGCACCTCGCCAAATTGGAGCGGCTCCCCTTCGACTTCTTGTGGAGGGGACGGGTTCCGTTTGGGAGGTAGCCCATCTGCTACCAGCACCTTCTACGAGACCTCGCTAAAATTCAACTGCTATGTATACACTTTCGCTGTGATAATGGAGACAAATTTCTATAAATATTTATTTAAAAAAGTACATGATAGCGACCTGGCCAAAATTATTTGAGACCGTCTATCCGGACTGACAAGCAAATGGTATAGATATAATAATCAAGAACTGGAAATAAAATATATGTACTCTGATTGACATCCCGATCCTTCCTGAGCAAAATATCACCTGAAATCAGATGGTATACATATCAAATTAGATCTTTAATTGGAAGTAACAGTTGGATATGAATATAAAAACAGTAAGAATAATAATTGGTGCACATAAAACCCATACAGTCCAAAAGATAACCCTGCTAGTCACAGCCCACAGACTACGCCAGATAGTGTCCAATAAGCATTGCATCTTGTACACTAAACATTAACCACCAATTAAATAACGCAATTCACCTAACACATACTCTATGAAATCACCACTAAACAATATACACAATACTTTACACAATAAAATAAAACAACAAATATCCTCATATGATCGATATAACACCAACAACGCACACAGATTCCTGTCCACATATTTGCCACTCAATAATATGTATGCATGGACGCGTAACTTCTGGTGGAGTAGGAAAACAGTTGATATATTTCAGAGTGGTAGAGGTAGAAATAGAGAGAGAAAGAGAGAGAGAGAGAGATAGATAAACAAGAATTCACTCCACTACTGGATGTTACTGTTGATAATTGTTTATAACAATATGTACACACACACACACACACACACACACATATTATATAACAATGATAACAAAGACAAGTTATTTTACATATCTCATTCATTGTTTTGCGATCGTTTTGGGGGGTTGATCATATCGATATATTGACTGATCTATAGCATTTATAGAACTGTATACTGTCAGACATAATATATGGGTTCAATCATACCGTCTTCTTCGGAAACAATATATATATGAGGAACGATCGACTTTCGTCAAATCGGACCGAGGGAACAATGTTTCCGTTGGTCTTTCCAATTGCTAATACTATCTATCGGTCGCAACTCCAGGTAGAAGGAGCAACGTGAAATAAAGTGTCTTGCTCAAGGACATAACGCATCGCCTGGTCCAGGAATCGAACTCACAACCTTACGATTACGAATCCAATTCTCTAACCACTCAGCCACACGCCTTCAATATATATATATATATATATACATATATATATATATACATATATATATATACTTGCAAAACTGATGTAATGTACTAACACATTTCAAGGTTTTCAAAAAACAATACTGCACACAACACAGTAACAACACACACACATACACAATCATACTTATATGTTATATACATGAATGTGTGTGTATATACACATGAAGACCAGTTAACTCAGTTTCTGACGGAACCCGTTGGTTGCATCAATGCCAGAAAAATTCTACAAGGATGGAATCATGTGCCATCCTAAATGGCGTCAGATGGTAATCTCAAATGGTGGCGATTATTTTGATTTGAAAAAGCCAAAGTCAATAAAAATTTGAAGTAGTTTATCCCAGCTAATAGTTGGTGACTAGGAGTGACGGATGGTTATACATGGCTAGCAGAATATCCCAATGATTGCATAACTGCACCTATGATTGCGTAAGAATCTGCTAAATTAAGGAGCTGAATCAAACAGCTTTTGAAAATTATAAATTTATAGCAACTAAATGTAATTGCAGTTATTTTCTGTGCCTGAGCACCCTACATCTTCTTATCAATTCGCAAATTCGAAATTCGGGCTTCAGACACGACGTTTGTTTCTGCTTTCGAAAGCTATTTGATTTAGCTTCTTAATCGATGATCAGGGTTGTCACCGATGGAATACTTTTAATTATAGATCTGTGAAATTGGAGCGGAACTGAAGCCAAACAACAACAGGTACACACACACACATGCAAACACATACACACACAACACACACACACAAGCGCACGCACGCACGCACGCACACACACACACACACACATACACACACACATTTTCTACTTTAGCTTTGGACTGATTAATGTTTTATGAATGAAATTTGGTATACGGCAACCCCACTCTCTCTCTCTCTCTCTCTCTCTCTCTCTCTCTCTCTCTCCCCCCCCCTCTTTTACACACACACACACGCACGCACACTATCTATCTATCTCTCACACATACACATAAATACACGCATATACACTCATATACACAAGCACACATTCTTACAACCCCATTTCTATAGTGACCGACATTTTATACGAAATATACATTAGCTTTGATATAATAGATTCAACGTTACATTACATGGTGGCACTACCGAACAGTTTAATGTAGAAAGAATCCTGTGGAAAAAGTAAGGACTGTGATGAATCCAAAAGAAACTGTTTCGAGATTGTGAATATAACCAGCTCTTTCAGATTCGATAAAAAAAAAAGTGAGATTTGAATGGAGCTGGTGATTTGGCGCTTTAAAGACACGTGGTGTTATATATAGGCTACTCCAACAGAATAGTTGCCTGAAAGCAGTGATCTGAAATTGTTACAGGATCAATATGTATATCATATTGAATGTGCTATCCCTGCTGCTAGTGTGAGGTTGGCTTGAGATTAAGCAAAGCCATTCATCTGATGTACAAATTGTATGCTGGAATTGATCCACTGTTCTTCCGGTTTGCCTTTTCGAGAGTGACGGCGGTGTGCCCTGCACATGCACAAAATTAGTGGAAAATAAGATGGTTGTTTCGGGAGGATTGGGGAAATGGCTTGAAGTTGACTAACAAGGTGTTACTTCGTTAGATCGGTTTTCCTGTTGATGGATATTTCACATTGCTGCCAAATGTGCAACTCGTACTAAGGCAAAACAAAAGTGGAAGTAGCGCCCCGCGTCATGATTAGGAAGAGCCATGTCTAGAATATTTCAATTGATGTGGGATGGGCTGCGAGACAAAGAGGTGGACTTTTTTCTACTCCTGCACCTATAAGAGCATGCATCCTAGGTAAATCTACCCTTAAATTCATTGCTATTTAGTGGTATGAAAGTAGTTCTGTAGATCACATTTTTTGAGAGGCAGGCTTGCCCCAGAGGACAGTTGGCAGTATTTCGGCAGTTACAGCTCGTTGTATATGGCGGGGTCAATGTAGTGCATGTTGTTTTCCTTTCTTTTTGTATCGTGCGATGTTAAAATTTATGCTATCTAAATAGGAATAGTTAATTATTGGAGTTGAAGAGTTTGGAGGCAATTGTGGTTGTTAGTGAAATGTCATCTAATAAATGACAGGAAGATCTCCGATATATTTGTTGATACATCTGAGTTGAATATAGAATTGAACACACTTATCTTGCTCTTTACTTTCGTTTTTACTCAAACGTATATATATATATTGGAAGGCCACTGATAAAGGACTTACTTTTTCATATGTAACCCATTTGCAACGCCGCAGCTCCATTATTATCATATTTACACATATATTTTTTCCTCTGCTGCCACCCGTCTGTTTCGTTCTTTGTATCTTTACCCTTTCTAGCAGTCTCTCTCTCTCTGTTAGCCTCTTCCTCAACTTTCACTCACTCATTCTCTGTCACTACCTCTCCTCCTCCTCCTCCTCCTCTTTCTTCCCGTTTGACCTGTCCGAATTCTTTTCTCGCGCGTTCTTGGCCAAGCCGGTATGAATTTTTCTCTCTCTCTCTCTCGTCTGCGACTTCACAGAACTTATGTTTACCGAATTCGCAGACCAGACCCCTTCTTCTTCCCCCTGTTAGACCTGTGCGAAATTCCTTCCTTGCTCACATTTCAACCAGGTTTGATGGTCTTTATTCTCTTGTTCACGATTTCACCGAGTTTATATTCATAGAAATCTGGGACTTGTCTCTTTCTTCTCACTTTCTGTCGCTTAAACCATTTTGTTTGTTCACCCTAGCGTCCCCTTTATTTACGTGTCCCAACGACTTTTTTTAGCCGTTGTTCGCACCAACCTGAGGTATATGGCCCTTAAAGCGATGAAATGCCTAGGACGGTTGGAAGGCCACTGATGAAGGACTTACTTTTTCATATGTAACCCATTTGCAACGCCGCAGCTCCATTATTATCATATATATATATATATATATATATATATATATATATATATATATATATATATACATATATACTCCTTCACTTGCACCTCTACAAATGTCGTATACGCCCTTCGGTGTTCCCTTTGTGGATCCATTTACATTGGACATACAGGCCGCCGTGTGGCGAACCGATTCTCCAAATACCTAATGGACATCGACTAGGTACATACATTCCTGTCCCACGTCACTCCGTTCCCTCAACCACTCTACTCAATACCTCAGGCCTCCTTTTATACCACAGATCCACAGACACTCGCACCAAGACCGAGCAGAACTTAATTTTTCGCCTTGGACCACTTTCCTGAGCGGATGCAATTCAACCCTATAATTCTTTTAACCTCGCTTTACCTTTGCTCTCACACACAAACACACTTAGCCCTTTACGGTTTATTCCTGTGTAGTCGTATGCGAAGCTAAGCAGCTTCTCTTACGACCATATCAGGTAATGAAATATACAGACTACTACTATTTTCACTAGCTCCTCTCGGCTGCTGCTATGTGTGTATTTATGTACGTATATGTAGAAATTTATGTACGTATATGTAGAAATTCATATACATTCTTCTACACCCCCTTACGTTGGTCAGTTAACGCGCGCTTGCTCACACACGCATCTACACGCTCTCAGAAGCCAGCTCGTCACGGTTCAAAGCATCACCTTGAAACAGGAGCACATCTTCACGCTCACACACACGCACACATACACACAAACCAACTCAGA
>OZ024741.1:201004053-201011553 GCA_964016885.1 Eledone cirrhosa
CAATGTTATCTTTGGGTACTCCCCAAAATAATACGATCGCAAATACAAGTGGCCAAAATGGGATTCTTCTGAAGGGTCCTTGGAGTAATGTTACTCAATAGAGTGGGTAGCCCAGAGATCAGAGTGTCGCTCCAGTTATAGCCGCTACTTCTCAAAATTGAGAGATCACGGCTCCGATACTACGGACATGTGCATTTGTTAGTATTTTATACAACACTTTCTGTTCTTCAGTAACTTTGCAAAATCTTGCGCTCATACATGGTCAGTCATATCAACAACGATACAGTTGAATTACTTATCCTTATGCGTTTTCTGAGTAGCTACTACCATTCTATAAAGACTCGTTAAATATTTGTCTCCTTCTACCCCATCTCTCTCTCTTTATATATATTTATATATATATATATATATATATATATACACACACACATATATTTATTTATATATATATATATATATATATATATATATATATATATAAGAGAGAGAGAGAGAGAGAGGAGGGGGGGTCGTGCGCGTGTTAGACAAAAAAAATTATTACGACTTCAAAGTTCGACAATTGCGACTCATCAGTCTGTTGACGGCGAAACACCGTAGTCAGTGACACCATACTTTTAGCTAATATTTCTGTAATAAAATCTTAAAACTCATGTATTGTGTCCTCTTTCAGAGAATATTATGTGCTGGTTTATGTTATATATATATATATTTGTGTGTGTGTGTGTGTGTGTGTATGCAATCGAAATTGTTTCAGCAAGCTCCGGCCATGACCCATGGGTTCTTTATTCTTACTCACACACATTCACACACACATTATTCCAGCCACCACACCAATACACGCACTCCCATTCACAGCACCTGTATATACCTTTACACACACGTATACCACCCCATACACATAACCCTCAAATTCCTACCTACACACATGCATATCAGCCCTATTGGATCCATCGGTCCCACAACGCGCAAGATATAGCTTTCCATGCACAAAACATGCATACACACGCATACGGTTGCAACATCCGCATATATATTTGCATCCCCGCTCATTATAACAGCATCTACACCACTCCATCCACCCCCCACTCCCCCCTACACGTTTAGATACATTAGATACATGCACGCATCTGTGCCCACCTATGCACGTACGCATATACACTCCTTCAAGCATCACCCCTCCACCCACCCCGGCATATAACACTCCGTGTCTCTCGCTTGTGTGTGCATGTATCTCCCTGCGTGCGGCTGTGTTTGCACAGCACCAAATTCATTCCAACATTCCAGCATTTACTCCATTCCAGCATTTACTCCTCCGGTCCACTTCCCGGTTCTATCTACTCCACGTGCGCAGTTCAGCTGTTTGCAGTTGTCCCACCATACCATCGTACCCGAAGCAAGCAGTTTCTCTTCAGGCCATGTCATGAAATAAGACAAGGCTTTGATTATATTCGCTACTGTCTCTCTTTCTCTACAGTCTCTTGCCATTGTTTCTATGAATTTGTGTATGTGTCTCTGCGCAGAATTACTCACACATTGGCCTGCCTCCCTACGTTGGTCAGCTCATGCACGCGTGGCCACTGACACCTTAACACTCAACAGTAGCCAGCCCTGTTACGGTTTAACGCACATCCATTCACAACATTGCACAGACAAACAAACAAACAAATCAACACACTCGCACACACATGTCCACACAAAATATACAAGGAATATCTCCTTTTCTAAACCTCTCTAATATCTAAGATACCCACTGACCAGCATTTCCCCAAAATGGCTGACTGATGATACACCTACATTTTTCTAAATAAAATGTTTCTTTCCGTTTCTTAAATCACATTCACAGACATACATACATATACGTACATATATATCTATGTATCTATATACATACATACATATATATATATATGTGTGTGTGTGTGTGTGTGTGTGTGTGTGTGTGTGTGTGTGTGTGTGTGTGTGTGTGTGTGTGTGTGTGTGTGTGTGTGTGTGCATGTTGTGTGTGTGCATGTTGTGTGTGTGTGTATTATATACCGGTTGACTAGTACTCAACATTTGCTGAGTCAACGTTTAATTCATTCAGTCAACCAAAATATATACATTATACAATAATTAGGGCTCTGCTACAATTATCGAGTCATCCTATATGTAAATATTTGTTGCCATATACCTGCCCAAGATGCCGTGCAACAGAAGTGAAACAAGAACCATGTTTGCGTCTATTGGATATTTAGACATCACATATATTCTAAGAGATCTTTGTCAAAATATCATCTTCCACCCATCACCGTTTTTTACGTAATTAATGCTTTTGCCAAGAATCATTTAATACTCAGTGTCTTCGTTAAACAACTATCTGCCGAAACAGCTACAGTAATAAGGTCACTGTTATTGCATAGGTGACGTAACACAGTATAATAGACGAGCTTTTTGTTATCTTCCAACACTGATCTCAAATCTGCCCAAGAATAAATCTGGAAATGTACAGATATTTTTATATCAAAGAAGAGCTAGGTCACGAAGTCACTCTTAATATCTGCGATAACTTCCAAGGTAGACCATCTACAGCAGAAGTGAAATACCGAGTCAGTAAGTTATTGAACTATCTATTCATAGATGTTATACTGTTCATATTCATACAATAAATGTCTCTCGTGTCTCAGATCATAGGAAATGAATTTTAAAAAGATGGGCAAAGACAATGGAAAAACAGACGAAACATAGCATAGTCCCTTCTCATCAGTCAACCTCTGGAGGTCCTAATGGTTTCGATTACATATATATATGTGTGTGTGTGTGTGTTATATTGGTTGGCTGGTACTTGAGGTTCACCGAACCAACGTCTAATTCATCCCATCAACTAAGCCATACAAAGCTAGCAATACAAGAAATAGGACTCTGCTACAATCATTGAGACACTCCACCAGTAAATGCTTGTCACCATACACTTGCCCAAAAGAAGATTTAATCTTACATTAGCTCTCAACATTTCTTTGAGTTTTAAAAGACATATCTCTTTACATTTCTTGTAAAAGCACGTGGCTTTATAGAAAGTGTTCTGTTCACGATCGTAAATTCGTGAGTTCGATTCTCAACGGTGCATCATGACCTTGAGCAGGACACTATTTTACGTCGTTTCAATCTATTCAGCTGAGAGAAGATGAGTTGTACCTGTATTTCAAAGGGTTAGTTATGCCTCCCAATGTGCCACGCTGAATCGTATTAACAACTACGTTAAACGAGTACGAGTATGTGGAATGCTCAGCCACCTGCACATTAATTTCAGGAGCAGGCAGTTGTTTGAATGACTGAAACAATCGTTGTCGGAACCGACGAAGGTTCTCGATAAACATATCACGTCTCCTATACAGAAAGAAACTTCAGAAACAATCAATATAAACAGCAGTCTTGTGAAAGAACCTGTTCAAATTAAGTTCAATCAACAGTCAGACATCTCCCAGTAATACACACTACTCGCCATGCCTTCAATACACGAGACATTCACCAGCGAACTACGCGATTGGTTGAATCACAAGAAATGAATGAATGACCTATATTCTAGCGATGAGTAACACTTTAGATGACTTCAGAGCAGACAAAGAACGACATACCATTCCTCACCTGTTACAAGCCAACTTGTCCTTTTGGAGAATATATTTATATGTATCGCCTTGTTTGTAACTCCAGCTATGGCTTTTGTAGTCGGCTCATGACAAACACACCCAAATACATACCAAACAAATAATATAGTGTTTACATCTATTGGAGAGTACAATTTGATTAGAGTTTCTGATATTTCTTTCAAGAAAACAAAAACGACTGAACTGTGTGGATTGATAGAGAATATTTATGCATCCTGACTCACTACTCTCTTTCTGATTCTTTAAGTGGTCTCTTACAGTTCTCGGTAATAAAACTTTTAGTGATCTTTGTAAGGATTCTTATATTCGAAATTATTGCTTTGTCTCCAGAAGTTAGGGTCCAGTATATGCACTAATGCATCGCAACATCAATATTTGACAACGCGTGTATTTAGATATACTATACAGGAATAGAAATAGATATGATTATCTCAGCTGGAGCGCTTTTAATAGCATATCTACTCAATCGTGACTGAACTGTGGCAACATACGAAAAACATAAACCCACGTATATAAATAATATCAATTTTGTGCATACATAAAGAGTAAACTGTTCGTAAAATGAATCTACACTTTTATTTCGACTTCTAGCTGAATTTATTCTGCATTATTGCGCCGAGAAATGCATGAACGTCCTATAATCTCTTTCATCTCTCTTATAAAGCTTTGGCTTAGTATCTAAATTGATATGCGGAATCCTCAATCGATTTCGAAAATGAACATTTAGTTGTTCGATCAAATGAACACCCTATTTATTAAATTAACTTGTAAAGGGCTGAGTTTTCCACAAACGTATACCTTTAACGTAATTCCCAAGCCGAACCAGTGTGACACAATAAGTGACAATGCTAGTTTGTTTTTTTAATTACAGGTACAATCCATCCTACCTGCTTCCGTACAGTTTCTGTGAACCTGATTTCACTCATAGACTTTGATCTTCCCGAGGTTAAAGACACTTGGTGGGATCGAACCTGGAACATCATGATTAGGTAGTGAATTTTTTAATCACTCAACCATTCTGGTGCATCAGCATAAGTTAGAAATTAATAAATACAAATTCTAAGAAACTAGTGTAAAACAATCAAGTAAATAAAGATAATCACTGTATAGGCTTTATGTTGAAACCGAACGCAAGATGTTCGTAATATTTGAGTAATATCCTATATGCATGTCACTTAATTTTGGGGAATACTAGAGTAGTAGATTGGCAGAATTGTTAGAGCATCGGATAAAATGTCATTGAGGTGTTTGTTCTCGTTCTTGACATTCTGGGCTCAAACCTCACCAAGATCAGCTTTGCATTTCATCCTTCCAGAGTCGATAAAATAAAGTACCATTCAAGTACAAGGGATGATTCAGTCAACCGTGATTCCCCCCACCACCACCTGAATTGCTGGGCGTCTGCTAAATTAGAAATCAGCGTGTAACAAAACAGTTACTATTTTTTTCTAGCTCGACACGTTATCATGTAGAGTATCACCCATTGTCTACACAACAACAAATCTCCCAAATACTCAAAATGAAATACCCCTTGGGCATGCAATCGTTGAGGAAGTAGCTTCAGCAAGCTTCAATCCACACAACTTTTGATAATACGTATCCAAATACTCAGAATGCTAAATATTGAATGCTAAAACAGCACCATTCACACTCAGTCCAGACAAATGTAAAATTCACGTATAGATAAAAATAACATGACTGTAATAACCTTGTTATCCCTATGATAGACAACAGTGATAAGTGCCGAGGTCAAGTAAATATCGTGATCCGCCGACTCTATCTTGTCCACCTCTGCTCTGGTCAGAGTTAGAATTTACAGACAACTAGGAAGCATATAGGTACATGCTTACACTTCTTTAAATAGCAGCCAAATACCTCAAATCACACCTACTGTCTTAAAACAACGTATGTCACATTGAATAATGTCGACATAGATATAAAAATAAGCGATGGAAATACCACGGCTGGAACACATTTGATAATAGGTCTCTTCGATTAGAGATGGCCTGTGTCTAAAGAAAAACAACTGGTGCAAATCTCCCCCACCCCACACAAACGGGACAATTCCAACAGTACTGAATTTAGACATAGGCTACAAGCTCTGGCCTCATGGTTCACAGGATTTTCAACATAGTCAAAAGGCATATATATTTTCAATTTTTATGAGGCCTTGTGTAATTATTTAAGAAGAGTCCTCCCATTTTTATATAGCTCTAGCTTCCACCAAGTCTAAACCTTCCACTGATGCCCAAACTACCATATAGCATACTTTACGATAAACCATTACGTTTTGGTATATGCAATAGGATTATCGACCAGCCAAATTCATGATATACCAATATCACTGGATTATACCCTGTAATGCTGGATTATATCCAGTTGTTCTTGTAACAAACAACCCTGTTCGATTACAGTAGCGAGGTCCTAAACAACAGCACATTAACTTATACTGTAACAATAGTACTAGTTTCTAGTACCGGGACATAACCACAAATGTATAGGAGAGGAATTTATCGACCCCGGAATGATGAATTGTGGCGTCTACTCCAAATTATAAAGGTCGTGGATGGATTTTCTACGCTGTCGCTCGATCTAGACGAAATGCCAACTAAATTTCGAAAATGCTCTGTCATCTTAAAATGTAACAATACATTGAGTATTGTAGTCCTAGATATAGTGTGAAGACGTATGGCCTTGTCATTAGATTGTTGGACTTACGATCATAATGTTGTGGATTCGATTCCTGGATCGGGTGGCATGTTGTATTTTTGAGCAGAAAGATTTACGGTCATGGTTGAAATGAAAATAAATAACAACAGCAGAAACTATTGTTTTCTTCAAGTTAAGTTATACATCCATACATGCAATTTAGTTTTAAAGACAGATTTTCTTGTGTGTATATAAAATGTTCTACTAAACAAAGTAAATAAACTTCAGTATTCTGCATGAAGATTCCGCGACCGCAAATAATCTTTATGCGATTCCCAGAGGGTAGGAGTTACAACCCATAGTTTATGAGCTACTGGTATAAACAGCGCCATCGTTGAAGTGTCTATGTTGATGTCGGGAAAAGCAGTGCTACGCAAGCAATCCATATAGAAAACGACATAAGATTATTAAGCCTCAGAGCGTTTGGTGTATAAATAACGACGTTAATAATCGTAATGATATACTCACAGACATGGCTGTATGTCTGACGAGTTCCCTTTGCAACTCTGGGGTTTCGGGTTCGGTCCCACAGCATAGAACGCTAGGGAAGTGCATTCTTCTTTAACCACGTTTGACTAATACCCTATGAATGACATCTGGTAGGCGGAAACTGAATGGAATTCCGTCGCATATATTACTCTTTTACTCTTTTACTCTTTTACCTGTTCCAGCCATCCGGCTGAGGCCATGCTGGGGCACCGCCCTTGATATATATATATATATATATATATATATATATATATATATATATATATATATATATATACACACACACACACATGTGGCCAGACGATGTATATTTATATATTATATATATATATATATATATATTCTCTTTTACTATTTGACCTTTGCCAGCCACCCGGCTGAGGTCCTGCTGGGACACCGCCCTTGATATATATATATATATATATATATATATATATATATATATATATATACACACACACACACACACATGTATATGTGTGGCCAGACGATGTGATCAAACTGGTACTTCGAATTCATTTGTGTTTATCATATATATTAATATATAACTTGTATATATATATATATATTGTTTTTTGTTTTTTGTTTACTGTCTCAACTATAAAATATATATATATGTATATATATATATATATATATATATATATATATATATATATAT
>OZ024741.1:201029053-201061553 GCA_964016885.1 Eledone cirrhosa
GTGTAACCACACACACACATATATATATATATATATATATATATATATATATATATATATATATATATATATATATAATGTAAACATATATATATATATGTATACACATATATATATGTGTGTGTGGCTGTGTCTGTGTGTATATAAAAGGTAAAGAGGACTGCTGGGCTTTCAAACTTAGCAGTCCTTCTAGCACTGACTGAGATCATCAGTGATTATTAATATCGATGTAGTTTTTTATATTGATATTGCATTGGCATCCACTGATGAGTTATAAGGGCCCCCTTGTGTGTATATCTATGGATTATATGCAAGTTTCTACATAACTTGGACATTATTTATTCCACCATGTAGAAATCTTAAATCGTATGGAAAGAAAGAGAGATTTATTTAATTATGTCTCATATAAAATAATACAACCAATTATCCACGGAATACTATATAGTTAGCACCCCAAACACATAATTGGGATTATACTCAGGTATATCCTAATGTTTGTTGAGTGAGATGGAGTTGGTCAGAGTATCGCTTAAAGCTTTCTCTGTTAATTTATTAAATATATATATATATATATATATATATATATATATATATATATATATATATATATATATATATATATAATTAAGATAATTGACAAGGAGAGTACAACGGAAAACAAGGCAGACCGAAAACAAGATTTTTGAAGATGAAACCTTTAAAAACATTCTTTTTTTTTTAAATAAAAAACAATGCCAAAAAACAAACAAACGAAAGACACAGAACTCCAAGATCATCAGCTGTTGAGATGGACAGTTTCGACTCCTGCCAACGGTACAACTGGTCCAGCCATCCTCACAGCGTCTGGCAATCAAGCCAAAGTGATGTCCCTAGAGTAAGAGACAAGACAAAACAATAACTTACTGTAATAAAACCATAAGAGGTACACGTGAGATTTCATATGACGACTAGAAGACGGAAGGTATTGTCTTGTAGATAGACTCGGGAGATTAAAAAAAGGAGGTTAAAAAAGGAAGAAAAATGCAAGAAGAAAGTAAGAAATTATGTTTAAAAATGTAATATATTGAAATTATTGGGGAGAGAAGAACACGTTCGTCACAGATTAATAATAATAAAATTAGGATAACTGACAAAGAGAAGACAACGGAAAACAAAAACATGCCAGAACGAAAAAGATTGTTTAAAAAGGGAAAACCTTTAAAAATAAAATATATACAGTGAAATTCCGCTATACCGAAATTCATGGGGCACAAAAAAACCATTCGTTGTAACAAAAAATTCTTTAGAACGAGTCGACCTAACACATCGAGTGTGAAGCCGGGGATTGAAAAACATTTCGTTATACTAAAAAGTTCGTCATAATGGTATTCGTTATGACGGAATTTTACCTGTATATATATTATATATTGACGAGGTTATAGGAAATATATTCGCTATAATCTCGATTGCTCACAATTACTCAAAATGAGTTATGGTTTGAACGTATAATAGAGCGAACATATCCCAGAGTGCTGACAAAATGTATATTCGTGAAGTGGCAGTTGCATGATATATATCAAGAAAAGAGATGATGCTTCGTTTACATGTATTTAGTTGGTTTCTTGGATTGGCAGAATCGGTAGAGGGTCGGACGCCATGCTTTGCATCATAGCCCTTTACGATTTGAGTTCAAACTCCACCAAAGTTAACTTTGCCTTTCATCCTTATGTGGTCGATAAAATAAAACACCAGTAGTGTACTGGGATAATTGCTGGTCTTGTGCCAAAAGTAGAAACAATTATTATTCTGTATCGACCTGGATGTGTATGGAAAGAAGCCACGAGTTCGGACAAAGGAAATTTGTTTCCGTTTATCTTTCCATTGCCGATAATATTTTCTGATCGCAACTAGTGGCAGAAGGGGGCAGTATTTGAACTAAAGCATTAGCCGGATTAAACATTCTGTTCGATTCTTTAACTAGTCTACACGAGTACTTTAGTCATGGACTCCTGAAAGTATAAATACTAAAGTTGGCAAGGCCATGACGGACGGGATACACACACACACACACACACACACACACACACACACACACACACACACACACATATAGTTGTTCCATAACAGTTTGGTAGAACTACTTTTACCAAACTCGTCCCAAGGATTGAGTGCTCTACTACTGCGGATATAACCCACCAGTGTTCTACCACTATATATATATATATATATATATATATATAGAGAGAGAGAGAGAGAGAGAGAGAGAGATGTATATATATTTACATATATATATATATATATATATATATATATATATATATATGTAACTATATCTATATATAAATACGTTTATATTGTGTGATGTATATATATATATGTGTGTGTGTGTGTGTGTGTATATAATATATATATATATATATATATCACACAATATAAACATATTTATATATGTATGTATGTATGTATGTATGTATGTACATATACATGTATTTTCCACTCATTCTAAAATATGCTTGATATGCCTATGGAAATGTCAACGACTTAAAAGTCTTTCGTTAAATCAACACATTCACTTTCACTGCCGTGTGTAGGAGGAGGGAGGGGTGCAATTCATATACATTCACCCAGATATCTACTTATATATATATATATATGTTTGTAAATATATATCACACACATACACACATGCTCGCGCACTCACACACCAGCATAACCTCTATTCAGGGTCAGCCCTTTAAACACAAGACTGATAACATATGTAAGTACTCTATTGCTCTAGGTGAGTGTGTTCCCTTCTTTTACCATATATATCTTCTACTCTATATTACCATAGATAACCATAATTTACACACTATTATTACATATGACTACGTTTAACGAAATATGGGAGGCTGTACGTCACACTGGAACCCCTAGAAGACAAAACCAGTTAGATAATGTTGTCAATGTTATATACCACTAAAAATAAAAATAAAAATAAAAACAGAACGACCATGATACTGGTCGTAGGTCTTCTCGTTATGTGTTTACCTGGAGACTTAACACATCATCATCTACTTTTAATGCAATACCGAACTATATTACATATAGCAACAGATATCTTACTTTACCTAATAAAAGAAACGTATTCGCGCACACACACTAAATATATATATATATATAGGAACAAGTAAGACCCCGACGGCTGAGCTCAGCCGCCGGGGTCTTACTTGTTCCTATTACCCACTCTACTACCCTAAGTATTGAGTACCTTGGTGCGTTATGGTCCACCTGGTTCCTTACCACATTTCCTTCGTTATATATATATATATATATATATATATATATATATATATATATATATATATATATATATATATATATATATATATATATATATATATATATATATATATATATATATATATAATATATATATATATATATATATATATATATATAATATAGATGAGATTCTACAGGACTAGAACAGTTTCATTCTTTAGAAATCATCAGGAATCTCTTCTAAAGAATGAAACAGTTCTAGTCCTGTAGAATCTCATCTATATTAAAACTTTTATACTCTGCAATGTATTGAGTACCTTACTTACTGTGGTTACCTCCGATTCAACACGGAATAACGTATATATATATATATATATACACACACACACACATACACACACACACACACACACACACACACACACACACACACACACACACACACACACACACACACACACACACACATATATATATATATATATATATGTAAAATCATCATCACAATTTAACGTCCATTTTGCGCGCTTGCATGGAAAATGGACACGTTGAGAGACAGGTCTAGCCACGCCGTTGAGAGACAGAATTAGCAACGCCGTACCTTGCTCCAGCGGGACTAAAAATGGCCGGGGTTTTTACAGCTGGTTGTCCTTCCTAATATCAACCACATTTACAGTGTGGAATTGGATGGCACAGTTATGTGGAAGGACAGGCCAGTTGGTCGCGCCGTACCCTGTTCACAGCGGAACTAATTTATGAGAAAGGTTGATGCAACTAGCTGCGTCAAGCCTTACTCATAACAGAAGCCATGTTACTAGGTAGGCGTGCTATCGACCATGTTTGCAGTGTGGAGCTGGGTCTGGATAATGGCCTTTCCTGCTCTCACGAGCCACTCAACTACGCCTTGTTTTCTGAGTGCATCTCCTTTACCCTTGTAGTAGTTGACAACAATGCTGCCGTTCCAGTCACTGGGAATGACACTATTCTGTATTACTTAGTTTATAATAAGGGTGGTTAGGGTGTGCCATACCATCCCAGATGCTTTCAAATTCCCAGCAACTATACCTGATGGTCCCGCTGCTTTACCCGTCTTCATGTTCTTAATTGCCTTACTTACTAGGTTGCTTCTTACGCGTACAGCTTCACCTTCTGTTGGGTACACTTGGGACAGACTGTTTACTTCCCAAGTGTTTTCCTCGTTCATCAGCCTCTTATAGTGACATTTCCAAGCAGTTTTCTTTTCAGTGTCGGTGAAGGCAAGTGTGCCACTGTCTTTACGAACGCAATTCTCCTCAAGAACATCTCGGTCTTGCCTTGCAATCTTGATCGCCTCTCGTTTTTGGTCCTCATGTTTTAATACATGTTTAAAATGTTCATTGTATTCCTCCTTGCCAGGTATACTTGTCATCTAGCCTCTCTCCTGGCTTCCTCGTAGGGGTGCCTGCTACCGTTTTTCTATTTTTTTTCATGCCTGTCTTTTGACTTTAATTCCACGTTCACCTTCTTACTACCTGTACCACTCCTCCCTGGGGCCTAGCTTCAACCGCAGATCCTATTTGTCGCTTTTAGGATGTTATCTCCTAAGAACACATGCTCTATATCCCATGTCTTTATTTATTCTTCCTTACTATCAAAGGCGTCAAGTAAGACCCTCCGGAATTTGTTACGTTCGGTTTCCATATCCTTCTCCTCCAGGTTATTTTCTGACTCCAGGACTGTCGGGTTCTGACTCTAAATGTTGACCGTTGACTGCCATGTCATGTTGGGAGTCGCATTCATTAACCAGAATGTTTTTCGTATTTATGACCATTGCTCCATCTTGTCTTCTGGAGAGGATATAGTCAATTTAGCTGGTGTGTTCCCTGTGTTTTAAGTAATCAGTTGATTTGCTGGTTTCTTAAAGTTTGTAGTGCCGATAGTCATTTCATGGGTGTCGCAGAATTTCAGTAGCCTCAGTCCTTCCTCACTTCTTGTGCCAAACCCGAAACCGCCATGGATCCCATGGACCCCATGGAATCCGTCACTTAGTCTCCCATTATGTCCGTTGGAGTCACCTGCAATAATGGTGAATCGGTGTTACTGGTTTGGACAGTTGCACTTATTAGGGACTCGTAAAGCAGGTCCTTTTGTTCGTCTGGCAGACCGGATATATGTGTGTGTGTGTGTGTGTGTGTGTGTGTGTGTGTGTGTGTGTGTGTGTGTGTGTGTGTGTGTGTGTGTGTGTTCAATAGAAGTTATTTTGGTAAAAAGAGGAGTAAGCAGAAGAAAGCTATCTACATTCGAAGTGTGTAGTTACGATGAAGATTCGGTATAAGAATAACATTAAGCAAAATACATTGATCGTTTCTTCATTATAATTATTTCAACGGTTCCCTTATGCAATCCATGATACAACGTATGCATTTTATGTTCTGGGAACCGTACCTTCAGATGAAAATCCGATTTTGTGATATGCCGCAGGCAAAAAGCACGTCCTTTTCGTAATGATTTATATAACATGAGCATTTTTCATAATGTTATTCTTATATATATATATATATATATATATATATTATATATATATATATATATAACAAAGGAATTGTGGTAAGGAACCAGATGGACCATAACGCACCAGAGTACTCAATACTTACGGTAGTAGAGTGGGAAATGGGAAAAAGTATGACCCCGACGGCAGAGCTCAAGCCGTTTCGACGGCTATTTCAATCCAGAAATAGCCGTCGAAACGCCTTGAGCTCTGCCGTCGGGGTCATACTTTTTCCTATATATATATATATTGAGAGAGAGAGAGAGAGGTGTATGTGTGAGTAAGTATGTATATATAGTTGATAAAGAGGGTAAGGTTCCATACTTATCGAAGATTACAGGAAAACGTGGAAAAGTACAGTGATTATATTAAAGAACAGACGTTTATTTGTATAAATATTTATTCCGTCGGATTTTTAAAAAAATCTTTAAATATACCGCTGTGCTTTTCCACATTTATATTTTACCTATGTGTATATCTATCTATCTATATATATTAATCTTTCTATCTATCTGTCTGTCTGTCTGTCTGCCCCCACCCCTCTCTCTCTCTCTACACACACACTCACAGATATATAATATATATATATATGTGTGTGTGTGCGCGTGTGCGTGCGTCTGCAGATGCATATATATGCATGCACATCATTTGTTATACAGCATTCTTGCTTATATTTAAAATATACGTATTTAAATATGCACGCATGTATGCACATTCACACCATTTCTATCTAATAGGCATGCTTATACACGATACAAACACACATGCAAATACACATGCAAACGCAAACACATTTGTGTGAGATTGAATATATATATATATGTGTGTGTGTGTATATATATATATATATATAAATACATACACACATACATACATATATATAAATACATACATACATACATATAAATTCATACATACATATAAATACATACATACATATATATACATACATACACATATATATATATATATATATATATATATATATATATATATATATATATATATATACATACATACATCTATCTATCTCTCTCTATATATATATGCAATATACATACAGAGAGAAAGGGGTGAGAGAGCGAATTATCTTGGATGCTATTCATCTACAAACATTGATTTAATCGTTGATATTGACCCGAATGTTATTTTTTTCAAGGCTGGTACTTATATTATCGATCTCTTTTTGTCAAACACAAAACGGCAGAAACACACACATTTACACACACACATACACACACAAACATGTATGCATACATGCATACATACATGATGGCTGCCCCCTCCTTATCGAGTATGGCTATTGCATGATATACCATTATTAATAATTATTAATTAATTCTATCGTGTAATGCCTGTGCGTGGAGATATTTTTTAAAGTGAGGAAAGACTGTGCACTGAGCCAATCCCACTCTCTGAGCGACAGTAGCTATAACCCGAAAAGAAGAAAAGATCAACATCATCGGTAACTACTGAACCGCAGGTTTTATATCGGAGTTATCCCAGTTTCCTGAGTTGCCTTCTCCTAGAAGAATGTCCTGACAAAGGCTAGGGTCCTTCACTCCCAGTGGTTTAACCGCGCGGTACATGTGTATAGACATATTTACACACTTTTGGATGGCCGTTGTCTCTTATGAGTTCTTCCGCCCTTTGTCAGGTTTTGTTTTTTGTCCTGCAGGGTGTCCAAAATCACCCTCCTCACCAAGTAAACTTGGTGGGGTTGCCGGTTTAGTCGCTGTCGACCTGACCATGCGACAGGTTGTACTGGGTTACATGTTACCAGTAGCACTCAAGAGTGACCCGACCATACATACATACATACATATCTATAGCAGGTGAAATTTCAGTGTAACAAGACTTACTATTTCTCCTTAATAAAATCAACACATGCACACACACACACACACACACACACACACACACACACACACACACACACACACACACACACACACACACACACACACACACACACACACACACACACACACACACACACACACACACACACACACGCACACATATATATATATATATATATATATATTCAAAATAGGGAGCGCACAGGACAAGGACAATCGTAAAAAAGCCAATAGGAAGACAGTCCCATCTCCCCAGTCAACCTCTGGAAATCACTATGGCCGCGCTGCATCAAGGTCGACGCCGCTCATTCCAGTGCACATTGGGACATAACAAAACAGGCAGGAACTAGTTATGCCTTTTGATAAATTACACAAATATAGAGTGCGCAAGGAGAAAATATAGAAAAGAGAGAAATAGTAAGACAGAAGAGACTAAAGACTGTTGTCCAATGTGCAGACAAAGAAGGACACTGAGACATAGAAAAGGTAAGAACGGAGAATATATATATGGAAAAATGGAGGTAGCAAGTACCTTTATGAAGAAGGTAGGAGACAGGCTAGGCGGCAAGTATATCAGGCAAGGAGAGAAGCAGAAAAGGAAAAGTTTACACATATTCTACAATGCGATGTTATCGGGGAGGAGTGCGTCCGTGGCGACAATAGTATATTTGCTCTCACAACGCTGGATCTATGACAGGATTAGAGACGAAATTTCAGGCATGGAAGCACACCTTGGAAATAAAAAGCCTCTGAACCTGGCGAAGATAAAAATTCGTAGTGAGCTGAAAAGAAAACAGGCCTCTCATCCCCCTCAGGGAAATGGCCCTGCACAGTATGCAGGAAAGGAGTAGACAGAAACTCAATCCGGTATCCCAAATGCAAATTTTGAGTACACAAGATATATAGTGGGAAATCAGGCAGGCTAGCAAAAAACAGATTTCATATATGGATGTCGCACAGGAGCAGTAAGCAAAAACCCTCAGGGAACAAGCTCCTTTAAATGTACAGAGGACCTCATAGAAATAGTCGATAGTTTCTGCCACCTGGGTAACCAAATCAGCAGCGGTGGTGGATGCGCAGAAAGTACAGTTGCCAGAATAAAGACGGGATGGAAAAACTTAGGGAGCTGCTGTCGTTGCTAGTAACAAAAGGTTTCTCACTCAAGATAAAAGGCAAGCTGTACGATGCCTGTGTTCGAACAGCAATACTACATGGAAGCGAAACATAGGCACTGCATGCTGAGGATCTACGGAGAGAGGAAAGAAATGAAGCTTGTATGCTCCGATGGATGTGTAACAGCAGTGGGCGTGAACGGTGAAACTAAGTATAAGAGGGATCAAATGCTGTGATACGCACAACTGTATAAAATGGTGTAGTGCGCTCGAGGTTGTGGGTTACCTCGTAAGAAGAAGACCTAGGAAGACGTGGAATGAAACGATAAAGGCTGACCTGGCTCAGCTGAACCTCACGACGGGGATGACACAGGACCCAGACCTCTAGCCCTATGATGTGCGACAAAAGATCTGAGTCGACAACCAACAACCGTGACTTGTGCTAAGGAAGGGCATCCAGCTGTAATGAAATCCCAGTCAAAATACGGTCCTGCTATGAGAAACACAGGTTCCTGCGCGGCCAACAGGCCAGACCTCCCTCATAACATGCCCACCTAGCTCCCATAAAATGGCTCCACTGGCCAGACTTGCCTCGTGAGTGTCGCCACCTTCTTCCAATCTGTAAATGTGGTTGGTGTTTGGAGAGGCATCCAACAGCCACACAAATCCCAACTAAAAGAAAAGTCCCGCTTTGAGCAGGATACTGCGCGGTCAACAGGCCAAACCTACCTCATAACGGGACCTTCCAGTTGCACGATTCCACTCCGAACAGGGTACGGCGTAGCCAACAGGCCAGACCCTTTCTCATAACGGACCACTCAGTTCCACACTGTAAACACGGTTTTTACTTCTGTTGGAAGGGCATCCAACAGAAGTAAAAACCGCCTAAAAACACATCCAATATGAGAAAGGCATGGCCTTACCAACTGGCCAGGCTTGTCTCATAACTTGGGAGATCCGTCTAGCCCATGCAAGCATAGAAAATAGTTGTTAAATGGTGATGAGGATCACACACACACACACGCAAACACACAAACACACACACACACACACACATACACACACCAACACACACACACACACACACACATATATATATATATATATATATATATATATATATATATATATATATATATATATATATATATATATACGTATATACATATAGATATATATATAGATATAGATATATATACACACGACGGGATTCTGAAGTTTCCGTCTTCGAAATTCTACTCACAAAACATTAGTCAACCTAAGACTACGGTAGAAGATGCTTGACTATTGTTTATCAGGTCTCTTTCGGCGAACAGCCTTCAAAGTCCACGACTCCGAGGAGGATCGATTGTATACAGCTCAGAAACACCTTTGTTTTTGTGTCATTGTGGATGGCTGCCTTCCACACCCTCTGCAAACTGTGATGTGTACTCAACGCCCGAGCAATCCTGATATCCTTGTCGCGGCTAGAGTCAGTGTAACAACCCAGATACTTGAAATCACTCCCGAATTCGATATGTGAGTCATCTGATGCGTGCGAGTGGTCATCGGTAAATGGATTCAAGTGCATGCACTTCGCCTTTCGTAGATTCAGAAACAGATCAACATCCTGGTATGCTTTCTCAACTCTGAAGAGATCCTGTGCAGCTTCGATCATAATATTGAGAAGCGCCATGTCATCAGTGTCAAGCCATCGGTTTCAGTGATCGAAGTGCGCAATGCATAGTCTAGACAGATGATGAACAAAAACGGGTGAGAGGGTCACTCTGGAGACCCCTGTGTCGATGTTGTCCACATCAGTCTCACCATCTTGGATAATTTCTACAGCAGAAGTATTCTCGTACATTACTCGGATCATGTTGACTACATCAAGTGGAATGCCATAATATTAATACAGCCTCCATACAACGGTTTTTAAATTATGCTGTGGTGGATCGGCTTTGGTGAAAACCCTTTTAATTCGAATGTAAAACTTCGTCGATAACTTGTCGAATTCTGGTAATCAGACAGCGGTTGTAAATCTTAGATGGAACTTGGGAGAGTGAAATGCCAGTGTAATTATCTGTTTTGTTAGGTCGCCGCCTTCCTTCGATGTTAGACCGGAGATTCCCTCTTGGGGCAGTTTCCATGATAGGTTTCATGATAGGTTTCAATACAGAACTTCAAGAGACTCTTCTGCAACTTCTTCAGTTTCGAAAACTCTGAAAGGAGGCCACCCAAGCCTGGTGCCTTTTCATCTTTTAACTGATGAATTGCAATGTTTACACCTTTCTTTATTAAGTTGGATCAGCGTTTAACAAGTTTTAGAAGCCATTCTCCTAGGATTTGAGTCGATCTCCACCCTCAGTGAATATCACGCTGTGAGACTTCTTCTTGGAAAGTTTCTTGACAATGCCCCAAGCATTTTTAATGACAGATGTTGCTGGGGTCTCAAAGGAGCAAAGTATGTTATCGATGTGTTTGTTTTCAAAGTAGTCGAACATTTTACGCAAGCTATTCTGAGCCACTTGGATATTCTTGTAAAGTTGCCTTGGGCGCAGAAACAACAGGGTAAATGTCCAAGATTTTTGGATGAGGGTGAGGCTTTGAAGGTAGTAGTTCTGCACCAGTTGTTGTTGCAATCTTAACAAATGATGAATAATCCTGGTCAGCTGCAGGTAAATTGTGAGAAGCATGAGTTATCGCTACCCCACAAAATCAACTTCAACAATTAGTAAATAAAGATAGGAAATTTAGAAATGTTCAAGGAAAAACTTTATTTTTTCCACCTTAAGGTAATGGGGACGTCTATTATTTACAAAATGAAAACAAATACAGCTCCTTTATCAAAGCATTTGCTAAAAATTATATTTTACCTTGCCGGAACAATAACAAGACGTGTGAACTATGGAAGAAAAAGAACAAAGACGCAAGAGAAAATGTAACAACAAACACATAAATGGAAATAGACAGACCTATAGACAAGATTAATAGTGGAAATAAAACAACATCTAACCACAGAAAAGTAATGAAATAGAAACAAACGAAAATTACACAAAACTTACCGTTCCCATGACACATAAAAGTACACAAAAGCAAAGGAACACAACATAGGCAATCACACATATAATAATTGAGAACCCAAACTAAAGTGAAAATTACTATTATGCAAGAAACATAGAGAACAATACATCAAATCAAAAACACACAAGAAAAATAAAAACTGAAGAACAAAAAGACAAAGACAATAGAGACAGAACGAAATACACAGGCAAAACAAAAATATACCCTCATCCCCACATCTAACATCAAACAGAATAAAAACACACAATGACAGACCCACCAGTATCATTATTAAGGTGGAACTGACTGAAGTAATTTAAAAAATAGAAGAAAACATCATGCAATCAATAAACAAGAATCAACATAAACACTTCACCAAACTACAGATGAATAAAACGTTATATGAAAGAATAAATATAACAGAGCCCTGTAAGAAATTATTATCATGACAAACAGACCGAACGACCTTCTCTACTCAGTGGCAGTAGTGATACCAAGACAAACTGAGCTTGACTCTAACAGCGAAAAACCCTAGCTAAATCGAAAACACTACACACTGGTCCAAAAAAATAGCTCTGCTGGGATCAGCCCACATCTTCCGCAAGACATTATCGATTCAATGACACGATTCAACTAGAACAATCTTTACACACAACACAGCTTATACAATAAGCTCCTAGTAAAATAAAACAACACAACTAACACAAAATATACTCATCAAGATTAATACCTAATAAAATAACACAACTCACATTACACACACACAGAACAAAATAAAATAACATAAGAAACAAGACTGATGCAGTACACTAACGGGAGGAGGAGGCTATTTTCCTCCAATTCCCACAAAAAATGAGAACACAATGCTGCACACACCCCAGGAACATGGAAGTACACTCAGTGGGGCAGTAGAAGCTCGTATGAAACTACCAAAGAAATAATGGTTTCTAATTTAAGCACAAAGCCAACAATTTTAGAGGAAGGAGAAAGTCGATTAAATTAACGCCAGTGCGTTACTGGTACTTTATTTTATCAAACCTTTAAGGATGAAAGGCAAAGCACCTCCTTGGGATTTGAACTCAGAATGTAAAGAACCGTAACTATATGCCAGTGTTCCTCGGAACCCTAGGGTTCTGCAAGAGGTCGCTAGGGGTTCCACGAGAAACTGATAAATAATATAAAAGAGATATATATTGATAATTGTTTCTACTTTTGGCACAAGGCCAGCAATTACCCAGTGCATTACTGGTATTTTATTTTATCGACCCCGTAAGGATGAAAGGCAAAGTTAACCTCGGCGTGATTTGAACTCAGAATGGCAAGGGCCGTAACTCTATGTGTCATAGCATGGCGTCCGACCCTCTACCGATACTGCCAATCCACCCCCATGAGATATATATTGATAATGGTATATAATAACTTTTATGCAGGGGTTCCCTGAGACAAGAAAACTATCTCAAGTGTTCCACAAAGATAAAAAAAATTTGAGAAACGCTAGTATAACCAACTCCAAACTTCATTCCCCACCACTCACATATATGCTAAATGTCAAACAACACGTATTATTTAGCCCAAGATTTATAAGAGAGAAATGATGCGCCCAAAACTTGACATCACCAAGAACAAATACCCCGACACCCGACGAAAATAACAATAATCTAAGTAAAGAGTCGAAGATTATTCTTCAAACCTCGCAAACAAAACATACACGAGAAAAATGTGCTCCTAATGTACATACCATATTTCCCGGCGTCGAAGACGCTACTTTTTCCCTAAAATAAATTTCAAAAATATACCATGCGTCCTGGAGACCGAAGGTTGTTTATTATTTTTTTTTAAATGTTTGGTTGTCAAAACTAGGGTACGTCCTCGAGGACGAAGCGTCTTCGGCGCCGGGAAATACGGTACCTATTTTACAGTGATACTCTGCCCGCAAAACTAAACTGCGGCAATATAATTTGAAAGGAAAACAGTCTGCATCTAAACGTAGCAAACGTAATACGACATTTTCTCATAAGGACACAAATATAAGGACACAAAATACAATATCTAAAAAGAAGAGGAAGTATGTATAGACCCGTAACTCTTGATGGCGTCATGGGGGCGTTTGGGGGTATTTTTAAACATCGCAAAACCCACCCGCTCTCCAGATCTGTGTACAGCCATTTTCTTCCAGAGAAGGAGAGTGAGTGATTGAGGGGAAGTGAGAAAGAGATATAGAGGAAAAAATCGATCCCAGTACTGGACAAGTAATTTTTATTGTCGTTTTCGGAAGGATTAAAGGCAAAGTTGACCTCGGTGGTTGTTGAACTCGGGGCGCAGAGAACCAGTAACGAATACCACAAAACATCAAATTCGCAGCTAAAAGAAATGATACATAACGAAACTACCAATAACTAATACAAAGTGAACACGACAAATAACATTCAGAACGTAAATCACAAAATAGAACTAATACGTCTAGGAAACAAATTTTTTTAAAATCTTAGAATCAACCCCAATACTTGAGTGGAACTTTAATTTAACGAGCAGGGAATTTAATGATCAGGGATATCGAGACTAGAAATATGTTGTGACATAACCACTACCTAATAGTTAAAATGGTGATTTACCATGATCAATCGACCCTCTGAAACGATGGTAACACAATGAACTAATTAAGAACCTATCTTCGATTTTTTGTTTTATTGTCATTGTTCAATACACATATATATAAATTACTGTTGCTTGAGAAGAAACTTAGATGGAACATTATGTGAATAAAGCCTACTACAAAAGCTTTAGCTCTCACCGACTAATCACGTTGAAACCATCTCTTCACGGCTGCATTGAGTTCTAACAACGTTATCGGCTCCACCATAAACAGGTGGATACCAATATATATATAGAGAGAGAAAGAAAGAGAGAGATAGGGACAGAGAGATAGAGAGGTGGGGAGGGGTGAAAAATTCCGACAGTGGCGCCGAGCGGTCCGGCTTGTGTGTTCAATAAGCTTTACGAAGGTGTAGTTTACACTATAAAACCATTACTTACAGCCTACCAAGCCTGAACTGCAATAATATCGCAGAAAATGGCCTAAACATCTGAAAAAAGATGTTTCCAGAAGGGTAAAAGAGATTCGATACCCCAAGGCTTTTGACAATTACCCCCCTGAATACGGTAGCGCCAATAAGAAGCAGATGCATTAAACACATCGAGAATAAATGGCAAATAATTCTATAGATAGACAAAAGTGGGAATTATAAAATGAACACCCTCTTCATTAGAAGAGGATGTTGAGATTGTGTAGACGAACATCAGCCATATCCATGATCATTTCAGCTTTTCAGACGTTATCCCCTCAAACTACAGAATACAGAATATTCTGTTTTGTTCTTCTAAAAAAAAACCAAAGAAAATGGCAACGATGTATGATTTGAGAGATTGGTATTTTTAGCATATCGAATAGCGACGACGTAGAGGCTCTTTCATTAGCGAATATAGTGGAGGACTTTCAGTGTTAAATAGCAATACAGCAACGTTGTTTTTACTAAACGAACATAATAGATTGACAATTGCAAAACAAGCAATATGTTATTTATGCCTGATAGCGCTGTGTTGTTAGATACTATTTAAAGGGTCTCATTCTTTTTTCTGTCGATGTTAACGTCTGTCAATACTATTTGTGGCAGTTCTTGCTATTTATACTTGCTATTGCTTCTTAAATAATCCTCCGAACTACATCTGTATGCATGGTAGATGTAACTTGTGAGGCTGCCCACCTCCAGCGTGTGTGTGTGTAAGTTATACATAATCATATACCCCTCCTCACACGCACACACGTGCGCGCGCACACGAATTACACATATGTGCGTGTGATGTTTTATTTAAATGTATATTAGACGTAAATGAAATTACAAGATATCTCCTTCAAAATATGACCCTTAATGAAGTCATACAGTAGTTCCCACGTTTTTTTCCATTGTCCGTAGCAGTGCCGGAATCATTTTGTATGAGTGTCCTTAGCTCATCGGTTACAATTTTCTGTATGCTTTCCACAGAACCAAAATGACGACTCTTTAACTTCAAATTAAACTCGGGGAAGAGGGAGAAATCACATGGAACTAGATCTGGGGTGTATGGAGGATATGGAAAAGTAGGAATATTTTGTTTTTTTGTCAGAAATTCTTTAATTGAAAATGATGTTTGGGGGAGCGCGTTAACGTGAAGCATCAGCCATTCTCCTGCAATATTCTTTTGGAATCATTGGGCCTGTTTTCGAAGTCGTTCCAAGATATCTTTGTAGAAGGTACGATTTACTGTCTGTCCTTGAGATCAAACTTCTTTGTGAGCAATACCACGGCTGTCGAAAAAAATGATAATCATCGTTTTCACTCTAGAGCTGCCCATGCATGATTTTTTCAATGAAGGAGAATTTTTTGTGTGTCACTCCTCACTTTGCTGTTTTGACTCTAGATCATAATGAAACACTCTTGATTCATCTGTTATTACTTTATACAAGAAATTTGGCTCAGTTTCGAGTCTTTCTAGCAAATCCTGGAAAATTCCAATCGGTTCGCATTTTGCACCACAGGTGAGTGTTTGGGCAATACTTTTGCATAAATTTTTCGCGTGCGCAAACGGTCTGTTAAAATTTTGTGAACTGCATTTGCATCCGAGTTAGTTTCTTCTGCAATCATCCTAACATTTAATCGACATCCTTTCAGCATCCCCGCTCACACCACTTCCACATGTTGTTCATTTGTTGACCAGATAAACCTTCCAGAACGAGGTTTGCCTTCAACATTTTCTCGGCCCTCTTTGAAAGCTTTGTGTCTCAAAAAATCCTCACTTCTCGATAGACTGACGTCTCCATAAGATTGTGTTTAGGAATTAGATGTTTTGGTGGCAGATTTTTTGAGTTTCATACACAATTTGATCGTGGACCGATGTTTGATTTTTTTTAGGCATCGCCAACATAAGAAGTTATAAGCTCACCTATACATAGACAGCTATAACTCACGACTGACTCAATCGATCATGTTGAAAGAAGTATGTACGTGCAGCCAAGGTCATAACCAACACACATTAACGAGGTGCTGCATTACCAGGTCGTGAATAGGAAATACCGTACTCTTAATTTCTGGACAAACGTCACATGTATATATATATATATATATATATATATATATATATATATAACCAAAGATTAGTATGTTTCGTTGATTACTCAATGAATACAATTTTACAATAGATTAGAAGCACTCAACAGTAAAGTTTTCCTGGAGTTTTTAATATTATTCAAAATATTAACAAATGAAAAGATTTCTCATAATCAAAATATATACTTTATTATATATATATTTCAAAGGTACTGTGTTTTTTTCAGTACGTCCTCATCAGACAAAATATAGGATTTGATATATAACATACCCCTACGGTCTTGATTATACAATTCGAGTATTGGCAGTACTGCCAATATATATATACATACATACACACATACACCATATATGTGAATTATACAAACACATACAAATGCAAATATAAACATATAGGCATACAACTGTGTGTGTGTGTGTATATATATATATATATATATATATATATATATATATATATATATATATGTGTGTGTGTGTGTGTGATATTTCGATGACACTTAATTGTTTGATAAATATAGTTAACTTATGTAGTCGATGTTCGTTGTTTTTATGCATATAAGGTGCGTATTTTTAACTCTTACTCCTTCCTCACTCACTTCCTCTCTCTCACCCTATACACACACATATATACATATACACACAAAGATATATATATATATAAAGAAAAGGAGATGAAATCGAAAATGCAACTGGAGTCTTATTTTTTTTTTAAATATATATATTTATTTGGTTCCTTTACCGGTTTCGCAGTTCTTCTGCTTTTCAAAAGGTAAGTTGAGATGGAGGGTCTGTGGTTTTTCTCACATCAGATGTGAGGAAAACCACAGACCCTCCATCTCAACTTACCTTTTGAAAAGCAGAAGAACTGCGAAACCGGTAAAGGAACCAAATAAATATATATATTTTTTAAAAAAATAAGACTCCAGTTGCATTTTCGATTTCATCTCCTTTTCTTTATACTTTCACTCGTGTAGGACACCTCGGTTATTTTTCATTTTGTAAAAAAAACCTCACTTTCTAATATATATATATATATATATATATATATATATATATATATATATATATATATATATATATATATATATATTAAGAGGAGACTGAGGTTAGCTGGACATGCTCACCGATATCCAGAGTTGACATTGCACTCAGTGCTCCTTTGGGAGCCCCTACATGGACACACTAGAAGAGGAAGACCAAGGTTAACGTATGTTGATGCCCTAAGGACAGACACTGGTCTATTGGAGCCGCAGGACATGGCAGCGATAATGAGGGACAGAGACTGCTGGAGAGAACTCGTCCATGGATCTCGGGAATTTTACCCGCCTTAGAATAGAATAGAATAGAATATATATTAAAATAACAGATTAAAGTTTAAGCAAAGAATCGCTGCTTTCACCCTTAACGACGTATTAATGACGTATTATTCGTTTTTCCCGTTCTTTGCCAGGGAACGTTTCCACAAACCAAAGTATCGTCTTCCTGTCTTCCTCCGGTTGCAACGTTTTTTTAAATATCCACTTTTGCGTTTACAGATTGACTTTGTTAGTTTCAGAAGATCCCGTTAAGGGTGAAAGCAGCGATTCTTTGCTTAAACTTTAATCTGTTATTTTAATAAATATTTGCTCTACGGTTCTTATATATTTGATATATATTTATCCTTATCGAGCCCTCTTTGGATTTTAGTCTTCAAATTTACTATTATTACTATATATATATATATATATGGTGTTTTGATATCTCTCTCTCGTTTTTCTCTTTTTTTCTTTTTTTCTTTTTTCTTTTTTCTTTTTTCTTTTTTTCTTTTTTTCTTTTTTTCTTTTTTTCTTTTTTTCTTTTTTCTTTTTCTTTCTTTTTCTTTTTCTTTCTTTATCTCTCCCTTTCTCTCTCCACTTTTCTCTCTCTCCGTCCTTTTCCTTCTCCGTAACACAACGACTTACTGATAAACAAATCCACTATCCCTGATGTCTTCCAAAAGTAACGGTTGCATTTTGAAAGGGTATGTCAATATTTATTTACAAAACTGGTATATATTGTATTTTGTCTGATGAAAGCATACCATAATTTAACATGGTATCCTTGAAATATGTATAATAAAATAGATATGGTTTTATAAATATAGTTTCCATTTGTTAATATCGTATATATATATATATGCATACAAATAGAAAGAGAGAGAGTGTGGGAGAGACAGAAAGAAATGTGTGTGTGAGTGTGATTTCGAGTTACGCAAGAATGAGCTCTAGATATGTAAATATAGAAGTAATGTCTATATTTTAATACATGGTATTATTAATATATTTAAAAAAAACTGTTAGTTTCATAGAGAATATTGACAAAAAGACGTATTCTCCTTTATCAGAACTTGTGCGTTCGTCTCTTCATAGCTATTCATCAGATGATTATCTATGATAATATGCATGTACAAGTTCTAATAATGGAATATACTTGCTTTCTATATTTACATATCGAGGGTTCATTCTTAGTAATACGAAATCACATTCAAGTCTATATTATTTATATCTATAAAGGCCGAGGTTAACAAAAGTAGAAACAATTATTTATCTCTCTCTCTCTCTCTCTCTCTCTCCCTCTCCCTCTCCCTCTCTCTCTCTCTATATATATATATATACACACACACACATACATACACACTCCACTACTGTCCAAATAAATAATTTTAATCGGCACTAATATAATATATATAGCTGTCGAAACTGCCGGAGCTCAGCCGTCTGCGTCCTGACTCCTTTCCTATTACTCACTCTACTACAGTAAGTATCGAGTACTCTCGTGCGTTATGGTCCACCTGGTATCTTACCACACCTTCTTTGTTACTACCAACTCATAATATTATAATATTATAAAATTAAATCAAAAAATTGTTTAATACTACAAGTGAAGTCATTCTTTTCCTTTTTTTTTTTCAAATTCCGTATAACCATGTCGATTACGAGCTGAGGATCCGCTAAGGTGAAACAATTGTTTTCGGTATGGTGAACTAACTGTTGTGTGACCACTTCTACCTAACTCGTCCCTTGGACTGAGTGCTCTACCACTACGGATATTATCTTCCAGTGTTCTACCACTATATATATATATATATATATATTTGAAAACACCATGTTTTATTCATTCTGACGACTGAAAACAGATATATCTGCTTTCAAGAAACCACTGGTAAATGAAATAATTATCTTATGTTGTTTATTACATAACTATATATATATATATATATATATATATATATAATCAACTTTTAATCCATTCGAACTCAACTCTTTTATACAATTTCTTTCGTCATACAATCTAGCCACGTAAAAGTCTTCCCTGTATAACTATAACGTTAATCCTTATATAGTTTAGCTTTTAACGCATTCAACTTATGTTTGACTTCATGATGGCTCTCTTGATTTTGTTGGTGATAGTTGTTATCGTTTGTCTCCACAGGTTCCATAAACACAACTTTTATAGCGTCTGTGATTTATAACTTACACTCACTCACAGGAGCTGCTTTTCTACCCGTTCCTTTCAGCTGAATTTGAATAAAATGTAAAGAACAATTCCTAGATAACGACAACATCAATAGTAACGACAACAACAACAAAAACAACAACAATATTAATAATAATAATTACAATAATAAATGCTTTCTTTGTTATTAGTATTGGTGAAAAATACTAGCAACATAAACGTCAACAACAATAATATGTGGTGGAGTGCTTTAATGAAAGAAAAACATTTTGTTAAGACATATAAATGAAAAACAGCGATATCCAAGTGCGTGTTTTCTGTGATGTCAATGTATAGCAAGAAGGAAATTATTCCATAGCTTGTTCTAGGGTTAAACGTAATAAAAACCTTCGTGAAAAATATTATTAACTGACTTATTTCTACCAAAGCCCCCATCTCGGCTTTATTCTACTGTAAATTAATTTTTAGGCTACAAAGTGCAAATCTATAAACGTTGTACTATAGCTATGTGTATTATTCTCCAATGTTTCTTCTTTTTTTTTTCGAGCTTTTTGTAGATATTGACATAGATTATGTATGTATGTGTGTATGTGTATGTGTGAGTGTGTGTGTGTGTACATATATGCATACGCACACACGCTCGGTTGATAAGCCCATATCGGAAATGCTTGGGACCAGTAACTGATTCGAACTTCTGTCATATTCGGCTATTGGAATGTTTGTATATTTGCACCGATAAAATGAGGGGTTTGTGGATAGGAAGACGCAAGTCTAAACACGTTGCCCGTTAACGTTTCATAATTCTTTCTAACATTGGCATAAGGCCAGCAATTTGGGGCAAGGGGAAAATTGATTATATTGAATCCAGTGGTTAACTGGTACTTTATTTCATAGATACTGGAAGAATGAAAGGTAAAGTTGACCTATGTGGGATTTTAACTGATAACGTAGAAAGTCGTACCGTATTTCCCGGCGCCGAAGACTCTTCGTCCTCGAGGACGTACCCTAATTTTAACAACCAAAAATTTGAAAAAAAATAATTGTTTCTATTTTTGGCACAATGCCAACAATTACTCAGTACATTACTGGTACTTTATTTTATCGACCCCGTAAGGATGAAAGGCAAAGTTAACCTCGGGGGATTTGAACTCGGATCATAAAGGGACGTAACTCTGTTGCAAAACATGGTGTCCGACTCTCTACCGATACTGCCAATCCACCAAAATAATAACCTACCTTCGGCCTCCAGGACGCATGGTAGATTTTTGAGACTTATTTTAAGGAAATACGGTAATTAAACAACCACAAAATATTTTGTCCGACGTTCACCGATATTCATTTACATTTTATCATACAACATATACATATACTACGATAAAAATTAATTCTTTCCTTAAAAATAAATTTAGGACTAGTGCTGTTTCGCACAACATGTAAGTTAGTCCCACTGAACGCTTATCTTCGCGCCAAAACAAATCCCCCGATTACATTTTTGATTCAAGCTTGTCAACCAGATGAAAATATTTACACATTATTTTTGCTTTTTACACGTTCGTTTCTTGCACACCTATATAGTGAAATAACTTAGAGGGAGCCACTTACCTTTCCTCACAGCTCTCTCTTTTTTTTAACGACATTTTAAACAAAGAGTGAAATAACTTTTACAAGTTTATAACATCGAAATTTAGAAAATAATCAAATTATTTTAACGAAATATATTCCCACTGTTTAATATTGGCCCACAACAGTTAATCTCCTAGAAATAGCAACCCTCTCTGAATGAATAGTAATGTCCAAGTTTCATCCACCTATTTAAAATAAATTTATGAGAAAAACAAAGTGTCATAATGGCGTTCTTTAAGGCTTCCCTTTCAGTTTCGCAAATGGATTATATTAATATTATTGCTTTAACAAATATAATATTTCAGCTATACTATGTAGACGAGAAAACACAGCTTGTCGACTACGTTTTGCTACTCCACAGCTTGTCGACTACGTTTTGCTACTCCACAGCTTGTCGACTACGTTTTGTTACTCCACAGCTTGTCTACTACGTTTTGCTACTCCACAGCTTGTCGACTACGTTTTGCTACTCCACAGCTTGTCGACTACGTTTTGCTAATCCACAGCTTGTCGACTACGTTTTGCTACTCCACAGCTTGTCTACTACGTTTTGCTACTCCACAGCTTGTCGACTACGTTTTGCTACTCCACAGCTTGTCTACTACGTTTTGCTACTCCACAGCTTGTCGACTACGTTTTGCTACTCCACAGCTTGTCTACTACGTTTTGCTACTCCACAGCTTGTCGACTACGTTTTGCTACTCCACAGCTTGTCTACTACGTTTTGCTACTCCACAGCTTGTCGACTACGTTTTGCTACTCCACAGCTTGTCTACTACGTTTTGCTACTCCACAGCTTGTCGACTACGTTTTGCTACTCCACAGCTTGTCGACTACGTTTTGCTACTCAAGCCTTGCAGTTCAAAAGACCATGCAAACTTCAATTAAAGTGCAAAGAGCTGTGCGGAGAGGTGGGAAGCTGTTATATGACAAACGTGCTTTCTTCTAAGAAACGACAAGAAGAAGCAATTATAATTTTATAGAAATGGAGGTAATATTGTTGACGATGGAATTTGTGGTTACTACCAGGTACACATACGCACACGCGTGTGTGTGTGTGTGTGTGTGTGTGTGTGTGTGTGTGTGTGTGTGCGTGCGTGCGTGCGTGCGTGCGCGTGTGTGTGTGTGTGTGTGTGTGTGTGTGTGTGTGTGTGTGTGTGTATATAACCATAAACCCTCCATCTCAACTCTACTTTTGAAAAGCATAAGAACTGTGAAACCGGTAAAGGAAACAAATAAATATTCTTAAAACGACTCCAGTTGCATTTTCAATTTCTTTTCCTATACTTTCACTCGTGTAGGACGTCTCGTTATTTATTTTAAAAAACTAATTTTCTTATATATATATATATATATATATATATATAAGGAAAATCTTTATTGAGCATGGGTTGGACACAATTTTTATCAAACTTCACAAATCATTAATCGGTATTCTGTATGTGTGGCCGAACACTATTTGTTGGGCGATAAAATATAGGCCGAACCAGGTTATCGGAATGATAAGAACTGTTGTATGTTGAACTATGAGGATAAGTTAATATTAATTGAGCTGACAGGATAGGTTGATCAAACATAAGTTGAGCTGAAATGTTGAGCTCGCATAAAGTATTTGATGATCCACTATAGATAGAAATTGCGTAGTTCGTTAAGTGAATGTTTGCATCACGATGTGTTTGTTGGATTAAATATGAAGATTACATGATTACAGAGAACTCTCCCTTTTTCAGCAATTATCTATAGTGATCGACTGCTATTACAGGCATCTCCTGAGTTTGGAACTCTCACATTTTCAAATTTCAAACAGTACGAGCGTTTCGATAATTCATAAGGCTTTTTGTACACCCGGCTACGTTTTATCTCCAAGCTGTATAGTATAACATTCTTAAAAAATACGGGAAAAGGTGTACACAGTATTCGAGTGATACATGGTTCGATTCCTCGTAGACACCTTTGTCTACTTGTTTTTCGTTTTCAAGGGTTATATACCTAAATTTCACAACGATTACCTACCGCTGTTGACTGTTATTTTTTACGTTTGGGTCTCTGATATTTTCAAATTAAAATATTAGTTAAATTTCCAGAACTTTTACGCAAAACAGAGGCCTACCAAATGAGATTGTTGAGCATAGTCAGCTTCAAGAAAGCAGCGCACTCACAACAAAATTATAGAGTTGTGTAAATTGGTAACGACTTCCTATCTCCTAAATTCAATCCAATGTTTAATTAATTGATTCAAATAAATGTTAGTAAATATATGTACATTCATACGTGTATTCATATGTGTATTACATTATATATCCATTTATATGTATATGCACATATATGCACACTGCATTATTTTAATTTCTGATTTGTTAACACGGCTTACATCCTTAAATCCTACACACTCAATGTGTTTTTCAAATTCCGACAGAAAGAAATTTGCTTTCATTCCTACGATGCTTAATTTTAGTTAATGGAATGTCATACGAGAATTAGCAAAGGTTTTGACTCGGATTATACCACAGCAAAATAGAATGAAACACAGTCTTCAGTGGGTCTCAGGAAAATCTTTCAAATACTGAAGGACACCTAGTTTCTAATGCACAAACATATGTTCATGCACATACACACACATACACTGGCATAAGCGTGTATTTTATATTTGTGTGGGTGTAAATACACGAGTAGTTTGGAAGTGTTTCATTCGCATTTGGGTTAATTAGATTATGTGAATGACCAATAAGAGCAGTCGAGAGCCGGATAAAGCAATCTATATATATTCATCTAATCCAGAGGAACCATAACTAAATAGTTTAGGCTCCGGAACTTTCTTAGTTACATAAATATTTAGTTCATCAGAGTTGGTATTTCGTTGCAGTTGTTTATCTTTGTCTAGATGAAACATAGGTGCCATCAAGGCAGATATCATACAGGAATTAACAACCTATCTAGGTAATTTAATTAATCTTTCGTGTCACACAGGAATCCATCCAGGTGTTTAATTCGATTCTTTCTGTTGTGTTAATCAAATCAGAAATGTCTCATTATTGATATGGTGGTAGTACTAAGTGTATTTTTCCAGAATACACGGAACATTTTAAAGCAAAAAAAAAAAAAAAAAAATTATTGGTGCGCTTTGTGCATAAAGTGAGGTATGATTTAAAAAAGGAGTATTCATATGTTTTACCTTATAAATAATTTACACTACAGGCTCTTAACTACTATATTCAAGAAATAAAACAGAAATAAATTCAGTTTGAATTTTACATTTTTTTTACGTACCATCTCATATTACGGTGCAGTGTCCCCCCCCCCCCCCCACACACACACACACTCAAGACCGTGAACCTAATAAACTTTGATTTGTACTGCCTCTCTATTTTTGTTCCCGTCCAAGTTTTCCCTATATATATATATATATATATATATATATATATATATATATATATATTCTGTCATTACAACAACAGAGGTCCGACGAGCTTTTGATTCCAGAGTAGGGCCAGATAGATACAGATTGAACCTTGAGCTGATCATTAACGAAACGCGCGTCACCAAACAATAAACGTAATGAAGGCTTTACAAATCGTCCTTGTATTATTATTATAATATATATATATATATATATATATATATATATATATATATATATATATATTCAGTTGGCCATTTATGAGTATAAAATGTCAAGCAGAAAGTTGAACCAATAACAGGTTTTTGTAAGCTTTTGTACCACCAGCTTTAAGAACGCAAGTGTAGCTGAATGGTTAAGAAATTTACTTCGCAACAATTAAATCCCGCATTCGATCCCACTGTATGGCATCTTGGCCAAGTGTTATTTATCATAGCTTCTGGCTGATCTGTGTGCCTTGGAAACGGTTTAGAAGCTCGTCTAATAGGCCGTACGTTGTCGGCTGCTGTTGTTGGGATTTGGTTGTCATTATTAAAATATCCCGCCGAGGTTGACTTTGCCTTTCACCCTTACGAGGTCGATAAAATAAAGTACCAGTAATGCACTGGGTATTTGCTGGCCTTGTGCCTAAAGTAGAAACAATTATTAAAATATCTGGGCGGTGGATTGGCAGTATCGGTAGAGGGTCTGACGCCATGCTTTGCAGCAAAGAGTTACGACCCTTTATGGTCTGAGTTCAAATCCTTCCGAGGTTAACTTTGCCTTTCAAAATATCAATGTTTTTTCCTATCATTGGTAGTCATTTATATTGATATTGTCTAGTAAAACCTAGTCTGGTGAATGTGTCCGAACATGGAAGAACCGAACTTCCACTGCCACCGCCTCCATCTCACTCGCCCTCCCCATCTCTCTGTATTATGAGCAAATGGGGTCCCTCGTGTTGGCCGTCCCACGGCCTCGGCGGAGAGAATGGAGGTGTTACCCCGGAGGATGGTAAGGGAGATGCGCTGGAAGAGCCATTCCATCTCGCGAAGCTTACACCTGCGGCTGGCCAGGTCAGCGCCTAATTCAAAGAACCAGTCTTATTCCACGTTGAATCATGCTGAATATCAATGAAAATTTCGTAAAAGGTACATATGCCAGCAGAATGCTCAGCCACTTAGACGTTAAATTCATGAACAAGTTTTTCCATTGATCGAACTACGGAAACACAGAAAATCCATTACACCAGCGAACATGTTTAACCAAATCCGAAACATCTGAATTCTTGTCACACTGGAATATTCATAGGTTAAGACATGATGGACTTTAAGCGGACATATATTAATGAAGAATTCTTGACCTTTTCCATTCTTCACTACAATATCGAATGACCACTCTTCTAGTTTCATCTGCCAACTATTTCTGTTAAGTACAGCCATTTCATCCATCCTACTCTCTTCTCATTTCCTTTCATCTTTCCACTTAAGCTTGTTTTTTTTTCCGTTTTTTTTTTTTCGTTTGTGTTTGTCCCCCACCACAATTTTGTCTTTCTTCATTTCCCCTTCTCTACGAGTTCATCCCCACCTCCTCCAAACGTTACCCAGTGTCATGCACCCTCTCACCACTCCCCTTCACATCTCACCTATATCCCCTCCCCCACATATAAACTCAAATCCTCCATTTCTTTCTACATGTAAACAGACTTGTCTGTCTCGCTATATTCCATGTTATTGCGAAATAAAAACAACAACAATGCAGCCTCCATCACCCACCATCAAAACTATTAACAATAACAACGTGCTGCACAAAATAAAATGTGTGTCAGTTTTAAGTGTGTTAAGGGCCAAATTATCAATGTATCTCGTAGGACTAGTAGGACAATAAACAGTGAATTGACGATGTACTTGGTGACACTAGTATAGGCAGAACAGTTTACGAATAGAAGTGTAATACAAGTACCGCAGTGAATACTATGTATATATATAAGTATGTGTGTATATATATATATATATATATATATATATATATATATATATATATATATACGTATATATATATATATATATATACACATATATATATATACATATGTGTCTGCTTGTGTACATCATTTATATATATACATGTGTTTGCATGTATATATATATATATATATATAACATGGATTTTTTGCCCTACGATTAGTTTTTTACCGTTTCTCCGATCGAGACGGTAAAAGCCTAACCGTAAGGCAGAAACATCTTAATAGTATTTATACTTTACTTTTCGTAAGTATAGAGTACAATGTTGAATAATGGTGTTACTAGTCTTAACCAGTAACATTCCTTATATATATATATATATATATATATATATATATATATATATATATATATATATATATATATATATATATATATATATATATATATATATATATATATATATATATATATATATATATATATATATATATATATATATATATATATATATATATATATATATATATATATGTGTGTGTGTATAAACGGAGCATGGCCGGATGTGTTTAAGAAATTAAGTTTTCAATGACGTGGTACCATTTTTTTATCCTGCTACCCATTGGCATAGCAATATAACTACAGTTTAGTACCCGTTTCCACCTGAATATCCCTCCTGATAACTCGCTTAATAATGTATATTTATGAATGAAAGTTTGCAGAGATAAATGTTCTATTATGAAGATTACCAGTGGGTTGATAATATTTTTAATCTTTTTAAATATTTTCACTTCAAACAAACTTGTTGATGAACCTTTCATTTTAAACATTTGAACATAAACATAATTTAAACATTTAAACATAATTTGAAAAGCCTTTTCAATATCAGTAATACTATTTCACTGCCTACTTGTAACTGTATGGATTCTAACATCTGTCTATTTGACAAAATTGTCAAACGAAAGTTGAAAACGAACATTCTTATACGTTTAAAATATGCACTGGATTGACAGAAAATAAAATTCAAGATGTGCTTTTATCACTATAAAAATTATTTTAGATAATCAGAATAAGACTTTTCTGCGATATTCTCTAAATATATTTGGTCTTTGAAGGAATACTGTCCAGCTTATTTTAAAATATACTGGACTGTGTTAACTTGGAGCACGCTAACCTATACAAGCATAGCTTCCACTTACTCGAGCTTGCGGTGTGCCGTGTGTTCAAGTGAGAAATTCTTCGTTTTATTCCAAGAGCCACACGTTCTCAATTTAAAACACTCGTAATTGTTGATTTGTTGTAGGCCTGCTTTGTAGTTTTTGCTAAGTAAATTTTTACTGTGTAATGATTGAACTCTATTGAGCATGATCGCCATATTTATTGATCCTTTACCGATTATTCGTAATCACCAGAACAAGAATTTTGTCAACTTTTCACTTTTTAAAATAATTGTTACCTCCCTTACACGATTTAACTATGCTGGTTATTTACGTGTTTTTAAATAATTTCAAATTTAATTAACTACCCCGCTTGCTCCTACAGTATTGGTTTTTAACTTGTCTTTACACACTTAAGTAAACTATTTAATGCATTTCTTATATATATATCATTTTATATTTCTTAAATTTGCACTTCGAAAGTTAGCATATATTTACACATCCTTCGACGGTTTATTTCTTCTTTTTTCTTACAAATTTATCATATTAATCAAAAATGTTCTTTTACTATTGTCCAAAGTTCGGGAACAAAATACTCTGAAATAATTTTTGAAGTTTCAGCTTCCAATAAAATATAATATATACGCTCTATTCTCTTCCTTGTTCAAACATGTTTTCATGTGTGTATGTATTCATTGTGAACTACACAGTTTAGGGCTAAAATGAAACGAAAGGGGTAGATAAAGCTAGATCGATCTTATTGTTTCCAGTCTTCTTATACCTTCACCAGAGAAGGGAACGCCTATTTTCTCTTCACGGAGTGATTAGTATGAACAAACTGGTATTTTGATTTTTGCAGGCTTTTGCCAGGCTTTGGGGCGGAAAGGGGGGCGTTTCGGTACATCCAGGGTGAGTACTCTAATTCCGTAGCGAATTTTTACAAGCTTCTTTGATTAAATTTTTGTTAGTTTGTTTTTTAAAATTTATTTTTGATTTTGTTCTTGCTTTGAAAAGAAAAGTTAGTAAAGTCAAGACTTCAAGGAACGTATTTCGGGACGTTTTATAATCATTTTTCTAAATCTCAGGGTGCACCATTAAAATTTAGTGGGCAGTGCCATCTAGTGCCTTCAATCCCTTGACGATGGACCCAGTCCATTGCATATATATGTAGAGTGTTTGTGTGTGATATGCTTGTATGTCTAAGCATGCTATGTATATCTGTTTATCTGATACAAAATCAATATAGATAGACGAAAATAGAGAAACGAAAACGGAAAATGAAATCAGAGAAATCCTGAACAAATTTATGAAAGGTTCGACGCTTTTTTCCAATTATGACTTCAACATCAAACTTTGGCTACATTTCTGTTATTAATGGTCTAGTGTCATGTTTCCTTCCACATAACCGAACAGCGTGTTCATCATGCGCTGTATTTGTCCTTTTATATAAAAGGCGTATTAGCGTGTGAATTTGTATGTATGTGTGTGAGCGATTGCTATTTACCTAGATACTTTACATGGTATACCTGTTTTGCGTGTTAATGTATTTGTACGCATTCAGGTCCCCGTTAATATGGTTGGTCAACAGTTCATTTTGATAATACAGTACAACAGATATTGCATTCAATCTGTATAATCGAGAAAAGTTGTGACTGTGTGAATCAGACCGTGTGTGTGTGTGTGTGTGTGTGTGTGGAATGTGAGTATTACGACGTCTCTGTGTGTGGGGGAAATACACTGAGTGCATGCGTGAGTGAGAGGGAGGGGAATGAATGAATGCATGTTTTTAGTTGTTGTGTAGCTGGTTCCGTTCTCGCCCCCTCCCTTTATTATTATTATTATTATTGTTATTATTTTCAGTGTGAGAACAATCCGTCCTCGCTCTCCAGCTCAGTCAAAACCCACCACTACCTTGAGGCTGTTTGTACTGCTGAATTGAATTCCACGTGCCTTTGAATGAGAGACAAAACGAGGGTGTGGGGCAGAAGAATGAGGACATGACAAGAAAGGAACAAAGCGACAGGTGAGGGAGGTCGGATGAGGTCACCCTAAAATCTCTCTACTGCCTTCTGCTGCTGTTATTATTTTACATTTTTTTTACTTTTAGTCATTGTTTTTCTTCTCATTTCTTTCTGTTTTTATTGCTGCCATTTGTGTCCCGATTGAGAAAGGCAAGTAAGTGAATGCTATGAATGTTTCTTTGCTGTGTCTATCTCCATATGTCACCTGCTCACCCCACTGCGTCGTCCGACATTATCGCCCGCTGTCTTTACAATGTCCCCACCATCGACAATACCACTCACTCTAGCCAACGAAGGAGCCTCTACGTGGTCGTTCGACATTCTAAAAATACCAGCCAATACTCCAAAATCCTACCCGTCACCCTTAACACCCTATAATGAGTTAGCAGAAATGAAATTATCTAAAAATGAGTTTCTTAATTTAAACTAGTGGGCAGATTGTTGTGAAAGAATTTTACGCCTCTATGTGAGCCGAATCTCTCTCAAACCACATCCTCCACGCTTAGCACTCTGTAATGATTTAGCAAAAAATATCTATAAATGGTTTTGTTTATTTAAATGTTTATAATATATTTGCAATATTAGAGTAAAGACCTTAAATATTAATATGGTGTAGGCATAGTCCTGTTTTATACCTTTTGGGAATGTCTTACTCACGAAGTTGTATGCGGTGCAGGATGTTAAGAGTTAAATAAGATACGTTGGACATTGATATATAAAAGGAGATAATGGTAATGGATGGAATACTCAATCAGAGTAAACCTAGGGCTAAATATCCTCATCATTACCATCCTCATATCACTCACTGTCTCCTTAATCTCTTGTAAAATTGACTGCTGCCCTCTTTCCACCTTCTATAATGTTAACTGTTCTTTCTTTACTATGTCGTCATTTACAGCTCATCACAATGTCCCCACACCATCCAAACCCCACCTCACTTGACAATATCACTTGCTGTTTTCTTCACTATCTTCTGGCAATACTGCTTACGTCAACACGTGGTTTGCCATTCTAATATGTTTCATTGGTAATTCTGCTAGCTATAAGTATCATTCTACCATCTTAAAACAGAACACGTTGGACAACGTAATCTTTGATATACAAAAAGAAAACGGGGGTAGCCATGACAGGAGTGCATTTAACCATAAGTCTGCCTAAAACCAGGGTTATTTTGGGACTAAACAACAGCAGAAATTGCAGCTGGGTTTATTTTAAATATGAAAGAACATATCATACTATGTAGACCTTGATATATTAAAACAGAAACGGGGGCGGGGGCGATCCTGGAATGCCTTTGGTAATAATCATGTTCGATTAAGAATGATCTATAGTTTATATTTACAAGCAAAGGTATCAATAAACAATGCTAGATTTTCTTTTTGCAAATAGACATCTTTAGTATAAGGTTGATGACCCTGTCTCAAGGTGCAATCATTCATTAATTTCACACTAGATAAGTTCTAAACTGACTAAAGAGTCTCCACAAGATCCCTTGAAATGTAACCAAATTTGCCCCAAATAACACGCGTAGAAACAAAAGAGACGTCGTCAGAGAATGTTGTACTGGTTAAAACATGTCTGAATAAAAGATGGCACGGTTACGATTAAAATGTCTTTAGTTTCAATCATAGGTATGTTCAATCATGGCTGACCTAGAGCTAAATAACAATATCAACAACTATCAAGCGTAATGTTGCTATGTTGCGTTCTCCCACCCGCTTATTATTACTCAAGCAGCTGATGTAATTTTGTCTATAGCGTCACGTACCACTTGTTGATTGCTAGATAGACGGTCGTAATGGCTATATTTTAGATCAACACCGATGGGGTATAAGTTCATAAAAAATAAAGTAATTTTTTTAAACTGAGGCATAAATATTGTTATTTCTGATATTTAACCTCAACTCAACCTTAAACAAATGGTCGAGCCCCTATCACCTCACCTAAGGCAAAAT
>OZ024741.1:201064053-201071553 GCA_964016885.1 Eledone cirrhosa
AATGACAATACTACGGTTTTTCAAATCGTGTTTTAAATAACCAAGAATTGGGATGGATGAGTCAGTAATATTAAGTTAGTGCTTGGAACTTAAAGTCTCTTACATGAAATTATGGGGGGATATTTTTAGATAAATATAAACACTTAAAAACAACGCTTTTGTATTTTAGAACTGGTGGCGTTTTCAGGCGGTTTGGAATCAAAATGGTTAAAGATTTTAAATATCTTCTTTAGTCGGTTTTTCTATTGCTACTTCATATCTGGTACTGGTCGCATTTCTTCCTTGCAGTTCTTTATTCATATGTCGGAGATTTGCAATAATGTAGCTATTTTCCTGTACTGTGCTTGAGTAATATTCAAGTGATGAAACTATAGTAGAATATTATTTCTGATGTTCAGCTTCGTTGATTATATATATATATATATATATATATTACTTTATTATGTGTTCCAGTGGATTGGCAGTATCAGTAGAGAGTCGGACGCCATGCTTTCCAGCATAGTTACGTCCCTTTACGGTCTGTGTTCAAATCCCACCGAGGTTAACTTTGCCTTTCATCCTTACGAGGTCGATAAAATAAAGTACCAGTAATGTACTGGGTAATTGCTGGCCTTGTGCCAAAAGTAGAAATAATTATGTGTTCCAGTCGAGAGGCTGCGGCCATGCTGGTGCACCGATATTATTATTATTGAGTCTGTGGATTATTATTATTATTGAGGCGGTGGATTTGCAGTATCGGTAGAGGATCGGACGCCATGCTTTGTAGCAAAGAGTTACGGCCCTTTATGATCTGAGTTCAAATCCCGCCGAGGTTAACTTTGCCTTTCACCCTTATGGGTCGATAAAATAAAGCACCAGTAATACACTGGGATAATTGCTGGCCTTGTGTCAAAAGTAGAAACAATTATTATTATTGAGTCTCAGTCAATGCTGTTATTTAATTGGAAAGTTTGTTCAAATGAACATCAAGCCGCTACCGGCAGCCTTAGATATTGAGGACATATCGGAGGGTTCTTGCTGTTCCCAGCAAACATGCCTTTTGAAGTGTTCCAAAAGAAGGGCCTGGACTAATGTTCTTTAAAACTCTTTGAGATAGTACCTAGTGCTCCTATGACAATCGGGACGACCTTGATCTCATGACAGTCCAAAATTCTTTTAAATTCTCATTTTAAATCCTGGTATTGGTTAATTTTCTCCTTTTCCGTTTCTTGCACTCTTGTCAAATCTTTTTTCCTTGTCAAAACCACCAGGTGTTCTAATTTCCTGTCTGTCTGAATCCTGAAATACCATAGCACCTTCACTCGATCGTTTTCTATCACCGATTCTGACTTATGCTCATACCACTTCTCAGAATGTGGTAAATTATTTAGTTTGCATAAATGCCAGTGAATCATCTTTCCTATTATATCGTGCCTCCATCCTTTGTAGTGAGTCTGGGCTAAGTGTTTACATTCGGATACGATGTGAGCCACAGTCCCCCCTCTCTCTCTCTCTCTCTCTCTCTCTCTCTCTCTCTCTCTCTCTCTCTCTCTCTCTCTCTCTCTCTCTCTCTCTCCACAGATCCTACACACTGAGCTAGCCTCCTCCTTGTCAATATGGTGTTTCACCAACTTCGTTCTGAGGGCTTGCTCCTGTGCAGCCCGTAGCACTCACCCTGTAGCTTTTTTAAGGTCTCCTCCTTTTAACCAGTTCCATGTCTGTGGATCTCTGAATTCTGTTTTCTTAAAAAAAGGTACTATGAAGGGATTTTTCATGAAGGTTGCTCTTCCTCCTCGTTGTTATTTCCTCCTTGGACATCCCCTGGTCTATTGTCTTCTCCTTCAGTACAACTTTGAGCATTGGCTCCCTACTCTCAGACACATATTTGTGCAGACTGCTCTTCTCCATCTGAACACAGTCCTCTACGCTGATAAGACCTCTTCCACCTTCAGATCTCTTTACGTAGAATCTATCAACATCATTCCTCTTGTGGAACATGCTGTAAGTAGTCATTAGCTTCCTAGTCTTTCTATCCATTTCTTTTTGTTCAGTAACATTCCATTTAAGAATTCCCGTACTGTACCTAATAATAGATACAGCTCGGGAATTTACTGCACTTATGACATTCCTACTATTTAGATGTGATTTTAGTATGTTCCTTACTCTCCTTATGTATTCAGATCTTATCAACTACTTCAGTTTATTGTTCTTCATGTCTCCAGAACACCCAAATACCTGTATCCCTCTTCAGTGTCGATTATTATTATTACTATTATTATTATTGTTGTGTTATTTCGTTTAGCTCTGTTCTGTTTCTCTATTGCTGGGTTCAGGCCTTGAACCTAGGGCATTAGATGTTTTCATTGTAGAGAGAGAACTCGTCTGAGAATGTGTGCTGTTCCTTGTAGCCCGATCTTCTGTAGCTCATATTTGCTGAGCTTGTAGGGAAGGATGCTAGGTGCAGATCTGAGAACTTGGGTATTAATCCTAATGCTCCTATTACCACAGGGATAGCGTTTGTGGTCATCCTCCACATGCTGTTGATCTCTATTTCCAGGTCTTTGTATTCTGACAGTTTTTCCATTGTTTTTACAGATGTATTCTTGTCAGCTGGTATGGAAATATGTATAAGGCTACATGTCCGATCTGTTTTGCTTTTTATGATATCTGATCTGTTGGCAGCAATTTCTAGGTCGGTTATCACAGGCATATCCCACAAGATGGATACGTCGCCTTTTTCCATGACTGTTTTTGGTTGATGTTCATACCATTTGTTAGAAGTTTGGATGTTATGAGAGCAGCAGAGCATCCAGTCCACATATTTGGCAATGCAGTTGTGTCTTTCTATATAGTCAGTTTTTTTCCATGTCTGGACACCCGGAGATAACATGATTTACCGTTCTTCATATTTGTAGCATATTCTGCATAGAGGGCTAGTCTAATCTTTCACTATTCTGTGTCTATAGGCCTGAGTGTTTAGAGATTGATCTTGTGCAGCAGCTATGAGTCCCCCAGTCTCTGCTTTCAAACCAGCACTTCTGAGCCAGGAAAAAGACCCATGCTGGTCGATATCATTGTCAGAAACTCGTTCTGGGAATCTACCATGTAGTGGCTTTGCCTTCCATTCACGGTATAGTTCCTTTGTGTGGAGTTTCTTTGCTTTGATCTTCAGTCATAGCTAGCTGTGCAGCACTCTGTTGTTGATTTTCTATGAGTATTTCTTGTTCCATGTTCAGTTTTTGTCTAAATTTTCTTGCCTCTTTTGTTATTGAATGTAGTTACTTAATTTGTTCATACGCGAAATGCAAGTACCCAATATCCGTGAACCAATGGTTAAAAATCTACCACCCGAGAGCAAGAGGCAAAATTATAGAACTTTTGAAAATTATATTTCACAAAACATATAGCAAATATTTGCTGTAATATTCGACAAGAAAATCAAATAAAATGACTTCATCAAATAACATTTTAACAATAAATATAAACAATATTTAATCAATATACTACACCAATGAACATAATACAATACCACAATAGCATGTCAGTTTTACTTGTCTCTTTAAATGTAACATCCTTAATGAAAGATAAACCCAACACTATGTATTAGATATCGTAAATTTAATTAACAAAATGATACAAGTAGCATGGACTAGATTGCTTTTAAAAAGTGCTTCTTCGCATGCTTATATGCTTCCCCTCTCACACATATACTTATAGAACATTAGCAGGCATAATTATTGGTGAATTGCATGTGTTTGTAACTGTTTTTATTTATATTTTAGGTTGTTAGACATTAGGTTTAGCTGCTTAAAGAATACCTAGCGCTAAAAGATGATATGATTTTGGCAGGAACTTCATAGACGTCAAAATTAGATATTCTTGTAATCTAAACCAGTTATTGAAATGAATGTACTAAAAGTTTATCTCCAGAGAAAACTCTGAAAAACAAGAAAAGTAAAACAAATAATGTGATCATTATTCTATTTTGGACCGAAAGGAAAGACTTCTATTGCAATTACGTTATGGAGTAATAAATAACTATACTTCAGTCCTAAAGAATAGCAGTGAGAATTAAATACCCATCATAATATATCTCAACACGTAGACATCTTTAATGATGCAGTGTCAGTGGCAAGAACTAGTGTAAGAATTAACATAATTTTCTGTGGAGATGTAAAGGAAACAACATATTCTAAGGAAAAGTATATTTATTGCATTAAATGAGGAAGGGGGTCCGAACATTAGGTATATGCCACAAAACAAAAATAGTTTTACTTCGTCGCAACTTATTTAAACTTAATATATATGTTTTCAAGTCACGGTGGAAAGGAAAAGTGACCAAGTACCAACTATTGACTGACCGATTTTCTTTTCCTTTATTCGCCAGTCAACATTGGGACTTAAGGTGTCTTCGCTCTCTTCGGACTGCCATTTTCTTCCACCGAATCGGGGCGAGGGTATCACGCCTGAGGATGGAGCGCGTATCGCTGGCTGTTGCCCGTGAGAAAGCTTTCACGATCGTGTCCACGGTGAGCAACAGTGAAATACTGTCCATCCATGGACGTAAAAATCGCCCCTCACCATTTCTCCTCCTCTTTTTTCTTTTTGTCATTCATAAATATAGTTTGCTTTTTTGTTGTTTCATTTTTCATTATTAAATAAAAGCCAGTAATGTACTGGGTAATTGCTGGCCTTGTGCCAAAAGTAGAAACAATTATTAAATAAAAAGAATAGAGTTACGGCCCTTTATGATCTGAGTTAACTTTGCCTTTCATCCTTACGGGGTGGATAAAATAAAGTACCAGTAACGTACTGGGGTCGATATAATCGACTTTCCCCATCCCCCAAATTACTGGCCTTGTGCCTATACTAGAAATCATTATTAAATAAAAGCATAGTTACGGCCCTTTATGATCTGAGTTCAAATCCCTCCGAGGTTAACTTTGCCTTTCATCTTTACGGGGTCGATAAAATAAAGTACCAGTCGCGTACCGGGGTCGATTTAATCGACTTTCACCTCCCCAAAAAAAACTTGCTGACCTTGTGCCTATATAAAAAAAACCATTATTAAATAAAAGCAAATTAAGGTAATAAAATGTCTAAAAACTGAAAGGTTGACAATTCGTATCTGCTCACCCTCCTCGTATTCTGCTGACGGAAACGACAATAAAACAAGATGGTACAACTTATCACTTTAAGAAGTGGTTGCAATGGGTTAGTGATGCATATTATAATCGTTAATGTGTGTATGTATTTTAACATCTACAAAAACTCCTACACATATTGAAGTACATTCACATAAAATGAGATGATACACCATTCCACTGTAAACATTGATAGCAATGTGTTACTGGCGTGTAACACGTATAGTTGATGTGTATGTATATATTTAGATTATACAGAAACGCATACATGTAAGTGTTGAAATACAGACACATATAGAGACTTATATAAAACATACTACTACTACTACTGCTACAACTACTGCTGCTGCTACTACTACTACTAGTACTACTACTATTGCTATTGCTACTACTACTGCTGTTGCTGCTGCTGCTTCTACCACTACTACTACTACTGCTTCTACTACTGCTGCTGCAGCTGTTACTACTACTGCTACTACTGCTGCTGCTGCTGCTACTAGTTAGCTAGCTAGCTAGCTAACTAGTTGAAATTAAGTTGAAATTAAGGGACAGTTGTTGGCATTTATGCAACTGCAGCTGCTAATAGTAGGATTAATTGTAGGCTTGAGTTTAGGCATATTAGAAGAGGGAAGTGGGAGAACAAAATTATATGAAATAGATTGAGATTTTAATTTTGCTTTCAAAAACTTTGTTTTGTTGTGGATTTTTATGTACACCGAATAAAAAGGAGGATTATACCAAATCATATTATTTTTCTTGATTCAGTTATAGTTCTGCGTTCAGTAGAGGAGTCTATTCGAAAAATATATTACAGTCTCCATTTCACACCGCAAAAACTGGCGATGGGCCTGCGACCTGTCGTGGGAGGCGTGGGATGGACGCACAAAGGTTGCATATCCCGAGATCCCGAAGAGGATCCGCAGGGGAGCAAACCTTGACAATTAGAACCAGTTATAGTTCTTGTGGTATCTTCAACATACGTATTGTATTTTATACATATTTTATAGTAGACCCCGCTATAATATTTGGAGGAGTGTGAATATTTATTGGTTGGCAAAGAAGATTGGCAGTCTTAGTGAAATATTTTAAAATAAGTTATTAATAATCTCTAATGAATGGTTGTTTGTTTACAGTTGTGATGTTTCATGTAAGAAGCGATATTTTCCAGGCAGGAATAGCTGACCTTAATGTAGTCAGAATTTGAAATTGTATTGTGTTTGTGTGTCGGCAGGAAATACCATCACATTAGAACTGAAATTTCCTGGTTATGTTCGTAGAAAGATCTGAATAATATGGTGGATTGAAACAGGTTACGTTCCACTTGCTGGTTTCATTCTAGTATGATATATAAATATATATATATATATATATTTATTAAAATAAATATTTTAATAAATATTTAATAAATATTTGCTCTACGGTTCTTATATATTTGATATATATTTATCCTTATCGAGCCCTCTTTGGATTTTTGTCTTCAAATTTATTATTATTACTATATATATATACGTACGTTATTCCGGGTTGAGTCGGAGGTAACCTAAGTAAGGAAGGTACTCAATACATTGCAGAGTATAAAAGTTTTAATATAGATGAGATTCTACAGGACTAGAACTGTTTCATTCTTTAGAAATCATAAGGAATAAGAGTCAGGACCCCGATGAGTACTTGTTATATATATATATATATATATATATATAACAAAGAAAGTATGGTAAGAAACCAGGTGGACCATAACGCACCCGAGTACTCGCCGGGGTCCTGACTCTTATATATATATAACATACACATACATATGTGTATGTGTTATATACAGTGTTGTGCATAATTCAGAGAGCACGCCAATAACTTTATTAGGTTAGGTTAATATTAAAGAAAGTAGAATTATTAGATAAAAAATAGTATAATATTACAAACATACAACACAAACCATTATTGTCTATTCCACATTAGTACTGTGTTTGATGACCTTTAGCAGTAATTACTGCAGCAATTCTGCGAGGCATTGATTCCACCAAGGAGACGCAATATTCAGGAGTAATGTGTTGTGTCCATATAGTAAGATGTTTTTGTTGTAAATCAGTAAGTGAGCTGGGATTTATAACAGTTTTGAAATGCGATTACGTCAGGCCAAGGTGCCAGCACTTCAATATCAGATTCTCGAAAAAATTGGTTAATGGCTTTTACCCTATGGCAAGGAACACCATTTTGTTAATATATCTTGCAACCATGAGTCTCCATCCATAACGGGACCTTTTCTCATATCATTTGCACATACATATTTTATTTTACAGTCTTTCCTGTTGGAATTATGGTCAGTGCAGCTCGTCCCAGACCATTAATGACCGTGGATGTTTAACTGTTGGTTAGACATAAC
>OZ024741.1:201079873-201082373 GCA_964016885.1 Eledone cirrhosa
GGCACTGCTTTCAGTGTTTGCCAATTTTTAGACAACTCTATCATTGAAACAATTGTTACACTGTAAATAAATTTCCTTGTAGGTACTGTTGACCATGTTATTCTTCACTTTTTCAATTATATTACTCCAAGATATACTTACATAGGAATACAAGTGAAGTCATAAACTCGTCCTCCACGTAAATCTCTTGTTGAGTCATACAACGCCGTACGCTAAAACTGTCCATGATAAGAAGTATTCACAACCTCCAATCGGATTACCTATAACGATATCTTGTTATCCTCTCTCTCTCTATATATATACATATATAATATATATATATATATATATATATATATATATATATATATATATATATATATATATATATATATATAAAGTGACAATAAGTAGTGTAGCTTTTTGTTAACTTTAATTCATATTACAATTTGTTTATCGATCAGCTCGGGTTAGATCTCGACTCTTAATCGACACATCTTCAGATATGAAAGGTTGCGGACACAGTAACAGCATCGACAGCTTCGATCAACGTCGCCGCAAGTTACCAAACTACGTGCGCGCGCACACACGCCCCCCCCCCCCCCCCACACACACATATATATATGAGTGTGTGTATATATATGTATATATTTATATATATATGTGTGTATATATATATATACATATATATATATATATATATATATATATATGAGTGTGTGTATATATTTATATATATATATGTCTGTATATATATATACATATATATATATAAATATATGTGTTTGTGTTGTACATATAAGTCGCAAATGAACAGGTACATTTATATGTATCTATCGCAGATTTTCTCTAAAGACACCTGTAACTTTATACGTGCATTCCTTTTTATGTTTATGTATCTATATATATATATATATGTGTATGTGTGTGTGTGTGTGTGGATATATATGACAGTGCATAAACCTGTCGGCTGGAACACGTAAAAGAGTTATATATATATATATATATATATATATATATATATATATATACATATATACTCTTACACATATATACAAACACACACATACATATATATACATATATGTGTGTGTGTGTGTGTGTGTGTGTGTAAACCATAACTGTTGAACGCGCAAAGATAAGCGCAAACAAAATGACTTAAGTACAAAGCAGAAAGCTATTCACGAACTGGAATAACATTCATACACCTAAACTAGACCTAACCTACCATGTACATACCACACTAGACATGAAGTAAACAACTAATCAACTGGTTTGGAACTATATCCCAAAACTCACTCCCATGCATAACAATAACCAAGCCTACACTGCTTCTTGGAACGTCATAAAGCTACAAGCTCCATATTACGCCGTTTCTATCAGTGGGAGTGCATACGTATACATTTATTATTGCTATATTACGATTGAGATGTTCGCGTGTAGGAATATATGAATTCTTGTGTGATTCACAGACTGTTAGAAGTTTCTGATTATGTAAATACTCTGAAAATATATCATTATCTTGGAGAAAACATAGCTACTTATTAAATTTACACGTATAGATTTTTTTATGTATGGCAAGCAGGCTGGTAGATTTCTGTCCGTACGAAAGTAGTCATTGTAGAAGAGAATAAGACAAGTGTTTATCTATGTCAACAGTGGCATTTCTTTTGTGTCCAATGTCAGGTATGTATTATATATTTGCTGCAGTTCATTCTTTCTATATGGAACAGTAACACACAGCCACGACTTACTTTTGACAAGATATCGACTATACAAGAAAAAAAAGGAGAAAGGAAGAAAATAAATAAAAATACAAAGGATAAAGAATAAGAAGACTGAAATGTAACAATAAAACTATCATAAATCTATACAGACATGTACTTCCATGTGTATTTTGTCTGGCAATATTGTGTATTTAAAGCCATCATCTTACCCTATGTATCAGGACACATGTGTGTAGAAGGCTCCCTTTGTGTGATACAATGCTTTCAAAGACCTGGACAAATATATTTCCGTGTGGACACCTTAATGGGCTTTGAGATGTAATATATATATGTGTGTGTGTGTGCGTGTGTGTGTGTGCGTGCGTATATGTGTGTGTGTGCATCTTAACAAAGAAGAAGGGTTATTATGGAAAGTCGAAACGCTTAGTTCGTTATATGTGATGTGAGAGGCACTGTAGGATTGATAGGTGAAGGAGAGGTAATTGTGTCGAGCAAAACTTCACTGCAGCACGTTTGTTAAAAGAAAGAAAGTTCGATGTCTTTAGTCGTAGAAACAGTGGAGACAGTAAAGTAGAACGTGTTGAACCAATGGTTGTAGCTTGTCTGTGAGTGTAGAAGCACCTCAAGTATGTGAGAATAACCCAGTGGGGATCTTGCTTAACCTATTTGATACCAATCCAGCCGAAAGCGCCTTTGCTTCTATGGAACAAAACCATCCGTTTTAAAGGGCTTCTATTTAAATTAAAATCTTTTATCATATATATATATATATATATATATATACGAAACTTTTG
>OZ024741.1:201097373-201104873 GCA_964016885.1 Eledone cirrhosa
TTAGAGTTAGCATGCATATTCTATAGATCTATGTACAATAATTATACAAACTATCAGAGGGAATATACATACCTACACATATATATGCTGTCTTCAGAAGACAGCATATATATGTGTAGGTATGTATATTCCCTCTGATAGTTTGTATAAATATTGTTAATAGATCTATAGAATATGCATACTAACTCTAACACATATATATCCTAGAAACGATCGTAAAATGATGAATTTTTTTAATATAAGGAACTGTTTCTTTGTTTATTCATTATTTTATTAATTTATATATATATATATATATATATATATATATATATATATATATATATATATATATATATGCATATATATATATGCATATATATATATGCATATATATATATATGCATATAAAATAAAGTTAAATAAAAGTCAAATGATTAAAATTTAGCTTCGTTTATTACTGCTATATATATTTCAGTGACAGCCATCTTTGGCTGTGACCTCTTCAGGCAGTTTGAATTAGTATGGTATAGACAAGTACATATGTTGTTTAGGTGTATGACTCCAGTTCCCCAGTGAATTAACAACCCAACAAGGAACTGGGCATATCAGAGTATTGACAATATCATACACCTAAACAACATATGTACGTGTCTATACCATACTAATTCAAAATGCCTGAAGAGTTCACAGCCAAAGATGGCTGTCACTGAAATATATATAGCAGTAATAAACGAAGCTAAATTTTAATCATTTGACTTTTATTTAACTTTATTTTACACTACTCCGGAGTAACCAAACCAACCTGCGCACTTCGTCGAGTGCTCCAGCCTGCATACTGAGGTGTTGGTATACAACCAACATAAACTCTAAATCTATATACATGCATACATATATATATATGCATATATATATATGCATGTATATATATATATATGCATATATATATAAATGCATATATATATATATATATATATGCGTATATATATATGCATATATATATATATATATGCATATATATATATGCATATATATATATATGCATATATATATATATATATTGCAAACTTGACTGAAAATTGCAAACTTGACTGTCACCACACATTATGAACCTGAAGATTGCGAAAGCATGAAAGTACTTGTTCAATTAACACTTAACATTTAATATTCTACCATACTATTTCATTCTAATACCATTATAAATTTTAAAGGATCGTAAATAAACCGAGTAAATCAAACAAAGTTGGAATTCCTTTTATTAATATATATATATATATATATATATATATATATATATATATAAACTCAGCGAGAATCGTATTTCAGCGGGTAGAAAAAGCGAAACGAAACGCAATAATCAGAAACATGGTGGCAAGCGCTCCATAGTTAAAAAACCAGAGCTAAACAATACGTTAAAACGCCATACAAAACTGAAAAAGTGGTCAAGAAAGCATCACCCACCTAAGCCAAAAAGCAAAACAAGCTAAACAAGTCAAAACAAAATAAATGATAAAAAAATACCGACCTTGACCCATTGGGATTGATGTTAAAATCCAAATGCAGGGTTTCTATGACACCTAAATCAAAATACTGTCTGCTTAAAATTATAAGCTTTAGGTATAATGATCGAACAGGGAATATCACGTTATCAACATGTATTTTGCTCTGTACCAAATTTGTGAATGACAGAGCCGCGTAAAAGCACATGTGTAATTCACAAGGAGAAAAACCCCAGATTTTGGCAAATTAATTCAGTATGTGTATACCATGCAAAAAATTGCATAAATAGCACAAATCGAATACGCACTCAACCGGGTTTTTAAAATAAACTTATGCAATTAACCTGTCAATAAAATTATTAACAGGTTAATTGTAAGACGCGGGAGATTAATACAAATATAAATTCAGCGAGAATCGCATACATATATAAGATGAAATCGAAATGCAACTGGAGTCTTTTTTTTTTTTTATATATATTTATTTGGTTCCTTTATCGGTTCCGCAGTTCTTCTGCTTTTCAAAAGCAGGATTGAGATGGATGGTTTGTGGCACAAACCCTCCATCTCAATCCTACTTTTGAAAAGCAGAAGAACTGCGAAACCGATAAAGGAACCAAATATATATATATTTTTAAAAAAATGACTCCAGTTGCATTTTCGATTTCATCTTTTTTACCTATACTTTCACTCGTGTAGGGCACCTCGATTATTTTTCATTTTGTAAAAAAAACCTCACTTTCTAATATATATATATATTCAGTTAATGTTCTTTGATAGTTATCCTCCTGTTTGTTCTATATGATGCTACTTTCCTATGAACGGGTCACCGTGATGTGCTCCGAGGTGAATTATCCACCCGCGTGTCATCACTTCCGTTTAGCAGTTGTAATCAAGATCGGAAAATTGAGTTTGTTTTTGTGCCTCTGACATTAAATCGATCTGAATCCATGGATATACATATATACTTCAAGAAATGACATACACAGAGATGCAAAAATAGCAAGTGTTATTAGTTTCACGCTTAGGAAGAAATAGAAGAGAGTCTGACGTTTCGGATAAAGTCTTTCCTTGGGGGAGAGAGAGAGAGAGGGGGAGAGAGAGAGAGAGAGAGAGAGAGAGAGAGAGAGAGAGAGAGAGAGAGAGAGAGGGGGAGAGAGACGGTTGGAACATCGGAATTTAGTAAAAAATAAAGTTTTAAGAAAGCTGGGAGAGTAAGTGTGGGGGGGGGGGGGCTGATGTGTAGAATCCAATGCGCGTGCGTGTGTCTGAATTTTTGTGTAGTATTTTTGTGTATGTGCTTTTCTATGTGTGTATGTTTATGTATGATTGTGTGTGTATATACACGTGTGTCTAAGTTTTTTGTATTATTTGTGTGTACATGTATACACGTATCTATCTGTGAATCCATTTGTGCTTTTTACGTGTGTGTGTGTATGTTTACGAGGGCATTTTTTATGTAGTTTGTGTGTATGTGCACGTGCGTGTGCACATATAATCATGTATGTGTGTGCGTACGGGTGTGTCTCTGTGACTTTTTGTTTGTATTGTTTGTGAATGCATGTGTGCGCACGCCTGTGCGTGTTTGTGTATACACGTGTGCGTCTGTGAATTCTTTTTTTAATTTTTGTGCATACGCATGCCCGTGTGTTCCTGCGGATTCTTTAAGCACATCTATATATACTCGCACACACACACGTACATATATATATATATATATATATATATATATATATATATATACACACATACATACATACATGTGCACGTGTATACATGTTGGTGAGTTTTTTGCGTAATAGCTGGTCTGTGTACGTGAATGGTGTTTCGTACAGATTCTGGTTCATCGTGGCGGTTGTAGTCTAGCCTGGCCTATTTCAGAACGGAAGTGGTATGGGGTGAAGGTGTGGTGGGTATGTGGCGCAGGAAGGAAAGGGATGGGAGCTGTGTGTGTGTATTGATAGTAAACGACTGTAGTGTCGATGCTTGAGTTGGCTGTATAGTTTGGTTGAGTATGTTAGCATGATTTGTTAGTTGATTAGTAGCGTTAGGCATAATGGAATGAGTGTATTTGTCTACGATCGTGTTGTGTGTCCATGTACGCGTGTGGTTGGATGTGTTGGGGGTAGTGTATGTGTGATGGTATGATCCCCCTTCTCTGCCTCTTACTGACTTCAACAGTTCTTCTGCCCAGTACACGAGTGGCTTAGGAGATAGTGTTCCTTGGGCTGACTTCAGATCTGGTATGTGGGCACCTGTGGTGCTATGTCGGTACCTGCAGCGGTATGTGGATGATTACAGTGCTAGATAGATATGTTGTGGTGTGTATCTGTATGGAATATGTGAATTCTTGAAGTGGTATATGTTAAACTTGATATCTACAGACCTGTGAGGCATGCAAAAATCTACAGTGGTATGCTGTAAAACTATAGAGGTCTAAGAGTATCTGGCAATATATGAAGTAATAGTATCTTCTTAAGACATTATGAGAACGACGAGAGAGAAGTAAACTTTTAGTTTCAGCATTTTGCCCTCAACACAGAAACCCATTATTATTTGCAAATATTTAAGAGGGAGGGGCGAGAAAGACCAGATGTATAGATAATGGCAAGGAGGTTGTGTATTGATTGATTTCCGAAGCACGTGATTTAGAAGAAAAACTAACCATTTTCGATGAATATTATATTTAGGAACAGGTGGGCATAGTTGTATATAGAAATAAATATGTAGGTAAATAAACGGTTAATTTAGACAGTGATAAATAGGCATAAACTGCAATGTTTATGTATTACACACGTGCACTTATAAATACACACATAGAAGCTGAATGCACATAAATATCCACAGTGTGTAGGCGGAGAGAGGGGGCCCTGAGTGCTAGATCATGCTATAAAGTGTCAAATACGTTATGTGAAATTGTACAGATGGTTAAAATTGATTAAGTTGCTGAATATGTATGTGTGTAAATATATATATTCGTATGTATGTACTCATCCATATACGTGGTAATGTGTGTGTGTGTGTGTGTGTGTGTATATATATGTATATATATATGTGTATACGCACATACATATATGTATACAGACATAACCACTAAGTGTGTATATATATATATATATATATGTATATACACACACACACACACACACACACATATATATATATGTGTATATATATATATATGTGTATATACACACACACACACACACACACACACGCACGCACGCGCACGCACACACACACACACACACACACACACACACACACACACACACACACACACACACACACACACACACACACATACACACACACACATACATACACACTTAGTGGTTAGAGAATTTGGCTCACGATCGTGACGTTGTGAGTTCAATTCCCGGCAGCACGTTGAGTCCTTCAGCAAGACACTTCATGTAGCTCCAGTCTACTCAGCCAGCAAAAATAATTTATACCGGTAATTAAAAAAAGTGGCCTTCTCACATCTGTTTCACGCTAAATCTCCCTGAGAAATACGTTAAGGGGAGACGTTTCTGTTGAATGCTCAGTCAAAAACTAATATATTTAAACTAATATATGTCTTCAATGTACTGCGTCGTTTGCTTTGTTATTTCTGGTTACCCCCCACCCACCCCCACCCCCCACATATATATATGTATATATATAGTAATAATAATAAATGTGAAGACTAAAATCCAAAGAGGGCTCGATAAGGATAAATATATATCAAATATGCAAGAATCATAGAGCAAATATTTATATATACATTTATATACATATATATATATATATATAAATATAGTTATACTTGGGGAGGGTCATATTTGTGTAATATTGGGTCATATTTGTGTAATATTGCCAGAATTAATAAATATATGTATATATATATATATATGTTTATATATACATATGTATATACAAATATATATATAAACACACATACATATATACTGTACATATATAATATAATAAGGATCGATTGACTTTCGTCAAATCGGACCGAGGAAACAATGTTTCCGTTGGTCTTTCCAGTTGCTAGTACTATCTAGCGGTCGAAACTCCAGGTAGAAGGAGCAACATGAAATAAAGTGTCTTGCTCCAGGAATCGAACTCACAAACTCAAGATTGTGAATCCAATTCTCTAACCACTCAGCCACACGCCTTCACAATATATATGTATATATATATATACATATGTATATATGAATATAGGTATATATATATATATATACATATAACATATATATACATACATATATATACGTATGTATGTATATATGTTATATATGTATATACACCTATATATACCTATATATACCTATATTCTATTCATATATACATATACATATATATATATATATATATATATATATATATATATATATATATATATGCATGCACGTGCATTCATAGTATGATTGTCTTTGGCTGCATATGTATATAATGTTCATATAGAATGTTTAATCGTGGAAGTACACACAGATTACGCGAGACCTTATATAAACATGTCCTTGTATATGAACGTGTAAGTAAATAAATATGCGCGCAGTCACATTTTCTGTGTAAGTATACGACATATTTGTGGCTGGTATGTGTGTGCATGTGTATATACATGTGTGTACACATGTATATATGTAGGTGTATGCCTTTATGTATGTCCGTATGCATGTACGTGTGTGTGTACGTATGTAAATACGCGTGCGTACATATGTATCTAAGTGTGTACGTATGTATATACGTGTTTACATATGTGTCTACGTATATATGTATGTGTGTACATATGTATGTGTATGTGTGTGTACGTTTGTATGTACATGTGTACGTATGTGTGTGTATCTATGTGTGTATATATATATATATATGTGTGTATATATATATATATATATATATATATATATATGTATGTACGTATGTATGTGTATATACATATGTATGTGTATATACATATATATGTGTATATAGGTATGTATGTGTATATAGGTATGTATGTGTATATAGGTATGTATGTGTATATACGTATGTATGTGTATGTACGTATGTATGTGTATGTATGTATGTACGCAAGAATGTCTGTTGGTGTATGTGACAGTAAAGTGAACCGAGCACATTTATGCCCCAAGGACGATACAGAATGGAAATCTATTAAACATCGTCGAAATCAAGAAAGCCGAATGAAGGGACTTTATTCACAGTAATTGTTATGCCAGAAAAACAGGGCAATGTATGTGGTAGGGTCCCTAATTACACCTACACAATAGTCACGGGAGCTTTATGGGCGCCGTATTGTTATTGGAGGCGTCAGATTGGAACCGCAGTTAAAGCATTGCTACTCATATGAAAGAAAGAAGGTTCGTTCCCTGTTGGAAATTAAAATGTTGATTATTTGATTCGACAGTGGAAGGATAAGGAAGAGCTCGTGGCGTTACGTTAAGGTTCAATCAGGTTAAAAAGAAGTTAGATTCAAGTTTTTTTAGGTGTGTCATCTTAATCATCATCATCATCTCCATAATCTTCTTGTTTCTTCTCCCCCCCCCCTCTCCCACACACTTCTTCTTCTTCTTCTGCTTCTGCTTCTTCTTACTCCTGAGATGGTTATGGGGACAATCCTCAAACACTCCTTCCAGCGCGTCCAGTCAAAAGTAACCGTCTTCAATTGATCTGGCTGTGTCCCCAAGCGAGACCAGCCGAAGTCATTGGTGTTATCCAACCATCTTCTTCGGAATCATTTCTAATTTATAAACACACACACACATATACACACGCGCGCGCGCCGACGTGTGTGTGTGTATGTGTGTGTGTATGCTTGTGTCGGTGTTTGTGCGTAAATTAATGTTTCAACAAAAAGAGATCGATAAAATAAATATTTTGAAAAAAAGTATCTGCAAAATATGTCCTGATGTCGATATTTTGTACTTTATGCCGGTCACTCAGCATGACTGTAATCTAATGGCTGATGCCACTTTAACAAATATACCTACATTTTTTTCCTCCTTCATGATACTCTCGTTGCCAAATATTCTGCCAT
>OZ024741.1:201117373-201119873 GCA_964016885.1 Eledone cirrhosa
GTAAGGATGAAAGGCAAAGTTAACCTCGGCGGGATTTGAACTCAGAATGGCAAGGGCCGTAACTCAATGCGTCAAAGTATGGCATCCAACCCTCTACCGATACTGCCAATGATGATAACATTGATAATTAATAATAATAATAATAATAATGGAGATAACATTGATAAATAATCATTATATCATATAACTATAATATAATAAGTGTTGAAATAACAATTTAAAATTCGTCTCATGTTCTTCCTGCAGAAAGCATCCCTAGGAAATTTCCAATATCATTTATAGATTGCCTAATGACTGAATACTTTTCAGTAAAAACTATATGAGCTTAAATTCCTTCTATTGTCTGGTAGTTACGCGTATGTCTATGTCACTTCGAGGAAAACTAATAAGGCGAAAATATTCCCAGATTTATCACTGTAACAACAACTACCAAAGATCTAACTCGTCTCCATTAACTTTTAATTTATATAAATCTAGAAATATTCACTTTTGCCGCTTTCTATAAAACTTTTCGGTAATATTAATGACTTTTTCTTACCTGTATGTTTGGACCTGTAATGCTTGATCAAGTCGTAAGGTTGCTGTCGAGTGACGGGCATTTAAAACCTGGTGGAGCCCATCCCTTCTGAAACAGCCGATTTCTTTCAAAGAATGAGATAAAGAGTGATAAAGAGGAAGTGAGAAAGGGGTATAGAGGAAGAAGCAATCTCAATCCTCGACTGGTACTTTTTCATTATTGACCTCGGCAGGATTTGAACTCGGAGTACAGAGAGTCGGAATGAATACTGCAAAGCGTCCTTTCCAACTTCGTCACGACTCTGCCAATTCACCTCACTTTTCCCCCCTACACAAATGTAATTTCAATTGGTTCAGAATTTCATTTTTGATTCACTACATTACGTAAGTTAGTCCGCCAGTTGGTAGATCCAAATTTACTATTGGTGATGTTGTTCTTGTCATCATTTAGCTCAAATCTAATCCCGATTTATCTAGTTCTGATCCCCCCCCCCCCCCCACATTTTGCACCACCATACATTATTTTTATTAATACTATATCTACGTCTATATTATTTCATTGAATTCTTCCTTGTTTATATTAAACGGCATGGAGTAATTTGAGAAACATTTGGTTGCTGTTTCTAGCATGTCGATAGGATTCCTAGAGAACACACACACACACACTGGTTCATAGATCTATATTCATTACTGCTGTTTCATCCAGTCCACTTAGATTATCTCAAGTGGCTGAGTATTCCACAGACGAAGTGAACTCTTATTGTAAACCTCAAGCAGAATCAGTGAAAGACGATGAGACAAGGCTGAACCTTTGAATTATAAGGTGTTCGATGGTTTTCTGCAGTTTCCGTCTAGCCAATTTCCCTCACAAGGCTATGGTAAAAAACGGACCCGATGCCTTATGATTGTAAAATGAACTTCCTACCCACTCGTCCATGCTTCGTACATAAGAAATTATGAAAATATATACGAAATATTTCTAAGAAAGTCCCTACAAATATCGAATCCTCTCCGGGAAGATATTTACTTCTCATTTACTGTGTATTACGAATGTAGACTGTATTTGGATGTTTGTCATTCGGGTATGGGTTAACGTAAGATATACTGATTAATTGATAACTTATTTATATTCTTTGACAATATAAATTGCTACTATATCCACCACCATCAGACGAGAAGACAGTGGGTAGTTGAAAAACAATAACATATGCTAGATTGACCTGACCAGCAGGTCTTTAGCCAAGGTGAAGGGGTTCTTCTACGTCATCTGTGAGAAGTCTCTTTTCAACTATTCATTCACGCGACGGCAAAACATAAATAAATAAAAACACCCGAAAACAAACAACATATAATAGAGGAAACAATCTTCTCATAAGCATTTCAATGTTTTTTTCTGAAGATGGTGGAGTAATAATGGGTTGATGGCAAAGGATCTGTCAACCTATCATAGCAGCTACCGGCTGTGTAATTTACCTCCAATTATCATTCTCTTTTAGAATGGTGAGTTCACCGCATTTCTGGAACTGCTAATCCAACATAATGTTGTACATGCTACGCATAGCCGTTAGCAGATATAAATATAGGGGACTGTGTGTCTGTGTGTGAATGTCTCTGTATTTGTATTTGTGTGCATGGGTCCTCGTGCATTTTTACGTAATTTATGTATAGATTTATGTATATATTTGTTAAACATAAACATATAATTATATATACGTATATATGATATATGTGTGTAAATATCTATATATGTGTGAGTGTGTGTATGTGTATATCTATATATACTTGCATACATGTGTGTGTGTGAGAGAGAGAGAGAGAGAGAGAGAGAGAGAGAGAGAGATGGGACCATTTTTATAGATTTTAATATGTAAAGTGTATATTTATGCACATACATAATGCTTGAATCAATGCATATATTATATATTCATGTAATATAGGGTTTGAAATCATAATTGTTATATATGATATTAGTATTCACAGACAT
>OZ024741.1:201129873-201149873 GCA_964016885.1 Eledone cirrhosa
AATACTGACTTCGTACAAGCCTCTTTTGTAGTTTTGTTTATAATTACCCCCCTTTACATTATCTAAAAGATTTGTTTATTTATAACTAAATTCGAAATTACCAGCTATTGAAGAACTCGAATATATTTTCAAAAAACATCAAAATAACCTGTGGACGCAGCCATTTTTATTTTGTATAAAGCTAAACGAGTTGGGGTGTATAACCCAACGAAATTTAAGTACCTTTATATATCACTGTTGTAACGAATTATATTCAACTCGTCCTATGGACTGGGTGCCCTTATATATATATAGTGTGTGTATCGACCTGTTACGCGCGTTTCACAAAGGATTATCTTAGGGTCACCCCCAGGCGTTGTCACATCGACAGTCTGAAGAGCAGATCGATAATGGAGTTGGGTCCATAACTCCTATGGGTGATCCTGAGCCAATCCTCTTCGAAATGCACGTAACAGGTCGTTATACAGTAACAATCTAAATATATGTAAACGAAACTTTCATCGTTTTTTTCTTAATATATACACCCTGCCTGTGCAGAGAGTATATATAGAGTGCTTGTTTTGGTACCACCACCAGTAATTCACTGAATCAACTACACTATATATGTGATATATATATATATACAATCACACGTTTGTACTATATATATATACATAGAATCACACGTTTGTACTATATATATACATAGAATCACACGTTTGTACATACACATATTCTTAATCTTGTATATACAAACATGTATTTCCAAAGAAGTAGTGGTTTTTGTTGTTTCGGTTCAAATCAAAGCCTTTACTATCCCTTCGTTTTACAGATACTTGAATGATCTAATGTGCCGTTCCCATTTTTAAGATGGTAAGGTTATTTGAAATAGATTATACTGCCAAGTTTAGTACGTCACAGCTACAGTCGGTGACCGCCGGACCTCATATGTGAGATGAAACAGAATAGAATTGGTGAATATACTTCAGTACACATTTCTTTTATTCATGTTGCCATGAAATAATGGAGATAATGAGTCTGTGTTCAGGAAAGGAAAGGAGCTGATCGTCAGATCGGACCAAAGAAACAATGTATCCATTGCTCTTTGCGTTGCAGCGTGAAATATAGTTGCTTGCTTAAGAAAACAGCACACGTTTCGGTCTAAGAACCGAATCTACGTCCTTATGTTTGTTAGTCCAACACCCTAACCACTCAGTCATGAGTCTTTCTTTGTGTATAGAAACAATAAAAATAATTAAATCTTTCTCAATATAAGTTTTTTTTTACTCACTACACACATATACAATGTATACCGATACGGTGGAAAAAAACCGGCTACTGTCGAACTTTCTTTTTTTAAAATAAAATTCGTACTTTTATTTGATACGTAATTTCAATGTTTGCGACAGAGAATAAAAGAATACATTAAAATAACTGGGACGTCGTTTTAAACGGACATAATACTTTACATAAAAAAAGTATTTAAGGATTTTGAAATTTTTTCATCAAAATATTTAAATAATTAAATTAAATTAAATGATTTTCTTATATACTTTTCGTTCAAATTTGAGAGCTTTATGTATATATCAGAAATCCATTTAAGTTCCTTTTTTTCCTTGGGTCTTCAACTTATGATGAAATCGTAACGGTGCTATTGTCACATAAATTGAGCATTTAAATCCTTGTCTGACAAAATCCGATTTTTTCCAGAAAAAGTCTGTGGGAAAGAGAACCTACTCAATATTGGACTGGTGCTTTATTTATTGACTCGAAAAGGATAAAAGGCAAAGTTCAACATTTCCATATTATTAATATTATGTTTACACTGCAAGACACTCTATCAAACAACTTTGTCAATTCACCACCTACATTTAAGTTGTGTGTTAGATTTTGTTTTTATCTTCCATTAAATATTTCGATTTTCTGGTTGTGGTTATTATAAGGTAACAGTCTTTAAAAATGTAAGATTTTATATTCCGCCGAGACTTACGAGTCAACTAGGGAAACACAATGCGGTTGCTTGACCAGCTAAAAATAGCAATCAAACTCTCTCTTCACGCCTTCAAAAATATATATTGGACAATCTAGTCCAATATATATAAAAGGATGGAATAGTTACAACTGGAATACTTCAGATCATAGGTATGTACAATTAGGGCTAACTTGGTTGAAACAACAATAACATCTTAAACGGCCCACGCTGGTACAGAGATCGGCAACCATTACGATCTGTGAAATTCGGATGTTTTCAGATATCTAAAAATTATTTAGAACATATCATTTGCGTGGGCCATGGCAAAACCTAAAAAAAAATTAAAATTTAGGTTATCAAAAGAAGTTACTGATCCCTAATATTTTCTCTTTTTTAACAGCATGTAGAATTGATTATTTAATGATTAATGTAAAGTATAGGAAATTTAATATTTTGTATTATATAAATAAAAATATTTTCCTCTCGTCATCTGTATTCGTCTTCAATGTAAAGCATACAGTGAAAGTTTCAAATATAGTTAAATTAAGTATTCTGTTTTATTTTTCTACCCTGCTCCCTTTTTTGTTAGAATCAAGTTGATTTGTTGATCATTGTATCTTTATTTGAGTCAAGGTAACAAACAATATCTCGATACTTTTGTTTCATTTTGAACCACCAGTGCACAATTAGTACTGCAACAGAACGTAAACACGAACCATGTTTTATAAAATGTTTAATCCCTATAATATCTAAATTAATCAATATGCTGAAAAAAAGAAGCTATAATTACTTGCATGTACAATTATTGTTCAAACATTAAAGAGATCCAAGCTTTTAATTTTATCGTTTTCTTTTCACAAAAACGTAGTATTTGTAGCGCCAAGTATTATTGATTTCTAATTTAGGCACAAGGCCAGCAAAGTCGAGTGGAAGTCGGGTTACTTGACTGCTACTTTATTTTATCGACCACGGAAGGATGAAAGGCAAAACTGTCTTTGACGCGATTTGATCTCAGAATGTAAAGAGCCAACCAAATACTGCAGTGGCATTTTATTCGATGCTCTACCAATTCTGCCAATTCGCCACCACTCGAAGCAACAACAAAACATTTTACTGTTAAATGCTGCATAATACATTTCTCAATGGGAAATGGAAATAATGAAGAGGTGTATTTGTAGCATATCCTGTACATGGGGTAAGTGCAGGTACATCTGCATGGTCAAATATATTACAAATAAAGAAGCCTAAACTATGATCCAGTTTCCATTCTCATGCTGCTACTCTCCCAGTGCTGTTGACATGGCGAATTTCTCTTTCTTTTCCACCCAGGCTCACAGCTCAGGCTAACAATATCTGAAATGGGCCGAATCCGGGCTTACGGAACATTGACTTTGAAACGCTAGGTTAATCTTTGCTCTGTGTTGAAAATGGAGAGGGGTATATAGAGTATGAAGCTAGCAGCCTTACCTCCAGTAATGGAAATTGCTACAGAAACGAAGAGCAGATACTTGGCCTAGGAGTAAGCCCGGGATAGTCATGCAATCTGTCGAAATGGAGATCTTTCGTCACCCAATCTTCCATGGGAGCAAAAGAAACTAAAGAAGAAGATAAATACGAAAGATTTTCTAAATCTCTATTACAGCTATAGATCTAATCGAGATACTACAATAAAGCTCTGTCCTGCATTCTGTATTTAAATATTTAGTTCACATATACCTCAATTTCCTTTCAGCTACACAGTATTGGATGAAGTAACTAGTAGCATTTGATTTTTTCCGCTTCCCTTTTTTGCCAACGATATCAATTTGCTCCATCAAACTAACCATTGTAATACTATTGTTACTTTTTTTATTGTTGATGTTGGGTGTAGCAATATAACACACGAACAAATTCAACAAAAATAAACATAGCATATTATATTCTCATCTAAAATATCGAAAGTTGTTTCCCTTCCTCTGATCTTTGGGCCTCAATTAAAATATGATACATGATGATTTCGATTGATCATTTAAAACTGATATATACTATATGACGATAATGATGGTTATCTAGCAAGGTGAAAAATCGAGTGTCTCGGTCTGTGTGTCTATAAGTTTATGTTGTAAAGCGAGTACTAACACATTATAGTCGGCCAAGATAGCGGTGGATTAACAGAATCTTTAATAAAATGCTTTGTGGTATATCTCTCAGCTCTTTATTTTCCAAGTTAAAATCCCACCAAGGTCAACTTTGCACTTCCCAGTGAAGTACTGGTATCGATTTAATCGACTTTCCCCTCCTTCATAATTGATGGCCTTGTGCCTATATTAAAAATAATATAGTGGGGCAAGAAATTTTAATTGCTTAAAATTACATCTGGAGTGATGAGAAAGAAATTATCTTATTGATTAATTCGAGAAATCAGGTAAAATAAAACTAAACTTAAATTTATTAAAATTAATTTTAAAATGCAGTGGATAGTTTGTCTGATTTTGGTAGTATGGTGACAAATATGGGTATTATTAGCCTGTAACACAGTCGAATCACTGTGTCTACCAGATCTTTGTATGTAGATGGCTGTGGATATACACGTATCAAAATATTAGAATAAGCAATATATTAGTTTTTAAAAATACTTTAGTGGAGAATTTTTGTAACCTTACGAAGACGGCGAATTGCCAGAGTTTGTTAGGGTGCCGGATTAAGAAATCACTCGGTATTTGTTCCAGCTCACTGTGTTCTAAGTCCAAGTCTTGGCGAGGTACACTTCCACCAAGTATCGAAATTTTGTTGTTAATTCAACTAATGGAGAGTTCTTCCCTTTCTCTGTGGTACTCACAACTGCTTAGAGATAATACATATATACATACATGCATACATGCATACATACATACATACATACATACATACATACATACATACATACATACATGCATGCATACATACATACATACATACATACATACATACATACATATATACATGCATACATGCATACATACATACATACATATATACATACATGCATACATGCATGCATACATACATACATACATACATACATGCATACATACATACATACATACATACATACATACATACATACATACATACATACATGCATACATGCATACATACATACATACATATATACATACATGCATACATGCATGCATACATACATACATACATACATATATACATACATGCATACATACATACATACATGCATACATGCATACATACATACATACATACATACATACATACATACATACATGCATACATGCATACATACATACATACATACATACATACATACATGCATACATGCATACATACATACATACATACATACATACATACATACATACATACATACACCATATTAGGTGTATGATAGGCTTCTCAGATTAACAAGAAAGACAGTATACCAAGTGCTAACTACATTAGCAATTTCTCCTTCTTGATTTAAGACAGTAATTTCTAATTTGAGGAAGATTTGGCTGCTATTTCTTGCAGGTTGAGTAATGAAACCCTTCACCCGCATTGAAGTTTTGAAACTGCTCGCTGATGAAACTAAGTCCTTTATGGAAAAATGGTTTATGCCTCAGGACCAACATAGTAATTTTAAGTTACATACCAATATTTATAAACTGAAAAGGTCATTTTTTTAGCATGGGTGCAGCCCATAGGTTCCTGAGGACCTCCATTTAATCCCTGGAACTAAAATGGGATATAATCTCTAGCTTATATGCATTCTAATTGACACGTGAGGCGGTGAATTGGCAGATTCGTTAAAACGTCGGATAGAATGTATTTGTTCCTGCACTCTGTACTCAAATCACAGCAAGGTCAATTCTACTCTTTTTCATTTCCAGATCGAATATAAGAAATACCAGTCCAATGCTGAAGTCGATTCTTCTCTCCCTCTCTCTCTCTCGCTATCTCTCACACACACGTACACATTCCCTCTCTCACACAGACGCTCTCTTTTTCTCTCAAAGAGATAAATCAGCTGTGTTCAGATCTGGATAGGGGATATGCTCCTTCAGGATTAAAAAGACTCGAAGATACTCTGTATGTCACCTAGCCCCCCCCCCCCCCCCCCCCCCCGACTCCACAGGAGTTACTTGTACTACAGTCCATTAATGGAAAACGTTTCAAAAATTCTGCATGTAATAACTGCTATATAGCCACATATAGACACAGAAACATATGCATGTGTACACATATAACTCAAAACATGCAGCTCCACACATACAATAACATCCATACCTGCACACATACACACACGCACAAACATATACAGACAGACATACGTATTTACCTAGTTGAAAGAGTCTTGTGTCTATGTTAGAAACCGGCTCTCTCTCTATTAGTAAAAATTTATAAGAATATACATACGTTCATGCATATATACATAATACAAACATTTATCTATGCATACATACATACAACTGACACCTATTCACTGGTTGGCTGGAATCGTTGAGGTAAATGGTTACGTCCGTTGGATCCTTCTAATAAAATATTTGCAGGGCTTCGTTGTGAATAATTCGTTGTTACCATTAATTTGTTTCTATTACTGTCGACGTCATCATTGTTGTTATACTGATTATGAGGTTGTCAGTGGTTGATATATTACAGTGTAAATAAAAAATATCGTGTACTAGCACAGCTGCTCAAACATTTAGAGGCTCCAGAATACCATATCGCGGTGTTCTCTATGGTATTTAACTTTCGCTGGCTCTACTTACCCTAGTAACTATGTGCAATGTTATATATGTATAAATTATGAATGTTTCGTTAGCTTGCAGTAATAAGTTTAAATTCTTCCATGTGCTCTGAGAATGTACCAGACAAACTATGGTAATATTCATACCCCACCAGTATCAACTATGGGTCCTCTACGGAGTCGCTCGACATGCTACAATAGCAACCCAATCTCCCTCAAATCACACTCTACTGCCTCACATAAAAAAAAGAACATATGAGATAATATAATACTACATCCTCCCAAAAATATAGGATGATATATTTATTCACCTGGGTAAACCCGACGCTAAACAACAGCACCAAAAATAAAAAAAAAACAACAACTACATAATTTACAGTGTTTTCTATAGTGTTGTTCATACGTTGTCATGGAGATATGGTGTACTAAATTTATTTGTCTTCTTTTGTGCTGATTTCGATTTTATGGTGATTAACTTAAAAGAAAACAAACATTTTTCTTTAATTCTAATGACCCATGATCAAAGATGGTCCCTCACAATCTGTGTTCTTTTAAACATAGTGTATCTAGTTTTACATTATTCAAAGAGTCTTTCTTTTCTAGGGCAATAGAGCATGATTTAAGGGGTATTTGACTGCTATTTCTAGTAAGATCGAATGACCATGTAGAGGTTCCATCGTTGACTAGAATGTCAATATAGTTACCTATAATATTGGAGGCGTCCATAAAAACAGAAAGTCACTGCCGAACTTACAACTTACTTTATAAATAGTGAACGACCAAAATAATTTTATAAGTTCACATCACTTTTTGCTTATCTACTTATTCTTAGAATCGAGGTACTTGTTTTAAGTCCACGAAGATTTTTGTTACATCTGTGGTTGTCGTGCATCAAATAAAACCCATTTCTTTATTTCTATAGCTTACTGTATTGATATGTTAGCCCTAAATGTGTGTAATCTACGTTGCACGGAATATAAAATATTAAACAACGAAGTCCTAATGTATTTTGAGCATTTTGTTGTTTTTCTGGTTATTTAATTCTCTGTTGCCCCGGTTCATCTAATTAAGAGAAGTAAGAACGAGGTTTTGTTTTTGTGGCGAAACGAAGTTACCAATGAAAGAATAGCGTATTACCCAAACGAAGATTGTTTTCTCGTGTCCATTTAAAACTAAGAAATTCAAACTTGAAAAGCCAGCACACAGATTCCTGTAATTTATGATAGGATTAATTCCCCTTTATTCATTTGCTCTTGTTTTTTTTATGGTGAATATAATACAGTCACGTGAATGCAGGTACGGTTGAATAGTTAAGAAGTTCACTTCACAATCACAAGGTCCCAGTTCAAACGTAGCATGTTCGGCAAGTGTTATTTACCAAAGATGCTGACTGACCCAGGGCTTTTGTGAGTGAAATCGGACAGATGGAATCTGTGTAGAAATCTGTCAGATGGATTATACATGCAATGTAAAGGTCCAGCCTTATCACATATTGTGTCACGCTGATTCGGCTTAAAAATTATGTTAAAGGTGCATTCGTCTGTAGAATACTCAACCACTTAGAGATGTTGATTCAGTTGATTGGAAAAAATTGAATGTGCATCGTCGAAACCGACAGAGAACCCATCACTATCATACGGTCAGCCATACATTGCAGCTCGTGTAGTAATCATTTAAACACACACACGCTTACTGTTACTCTCACAGAGACGAATCTATTAACCTATCCCTCACAACTGTTGTGCAATAACTTTCGTCTCCCGAACTCTTTCGCGCCCCAACTCAGTTAATTGGTTGAAAATCTGCCATGCACTAAATGTTGGAACTTCGCTTCTTTAAAACCCAACAAGGCGAGTGGTTTTCACAGTATTCTTGCAATCACCCTTAAACAGGTTATTCTCGATCTAATCTTATCGCCGCCAAATTCTTCAGCTTTTCTCTTTCTATTGGTGTCTACAGCCTATATATATATATATATATATATATATATATATATATATATATATATATATATATATATAACAGAGAGAGAGAGAGAGAGAAAGCGGGACGGGAAAAGGTGTGTCCTATCGCCAAGAAGAGTAACCTCGTGATCCTGCCAACAACTCATATTTCCTCATATTCATTATTCTTTCCACCTCTCCCTTATTTTATTAAATGTTCTCTCTCTCAAATATTCTTTTACTTTTTCTTTACGTGCAGAGAATGAGGTGTGGGCCGTGAGGAAGAAGGACCGCCGGGAAAAGGGTGTTTAGTCTGAAAGTTACCACGATGTATGAGATATCTAGGGAGAAGAGAGGAAGGGCTGCGAATGCCGAATGAGTTAACGAACCTCTTTGCTTTTCAGAAAGGCCATATGGAATGAAATTATTTTAATACATACATCTTTATGCATGTATGTATTTATGTACGTACGTACGTATGTATGTATGTATAGGTTTTGGTGTCTATGCACGTATGTATGTATGTGTATGTACATTATTTTAATTCTGTTATCGGTTTCAGTCGTCCGACTGCAGCCATACTTGGGTGTCACCTTGAAAGGATCATATCAACATCTCCTCTTTGACAATATACACACGTTATCTCTCTATTGTTTTACTTTTTCTTTATATGTCTGGTACATATTATAGTTCCTTGCGTTGGGACATACACATTTCAAATTTTCCTAATGTTTCTTACTTCACCAGTTTTGTTTCTAAGTACGAGCTTAAAATCTTTTTTAAATGGCGGAATTGGTTGTCAGTGGCTATTTAGCGCAGTGGTTAGCGCATTTGCCCAACATCTGAGAGTTGCGGCATTGCATTTCCCGCTGGCGTATCTGTCCACTTTTTGTCCAAGACCAGGGGTACTTTACCCGATTTTCTCAACGCTGGGGCGCGCACACGCACACTAAACACGTACATACATATATATGTGTGTCTGTGTGTGTGTGTTTGTTTATATGGCAATATTTTATTTATTAGAATGCTGCATTTTGGGGTACACCCTACACACAGACACATATATATATATATATATATAAATATATATACATACACATATATATGTGTGTGTGTATGTATGGTGTACCCTAAAAAATGTATACACACTTCCACAGCATTCTAATAAATATTGCCTGTACAGGTAATCAAAGTCTGTATACATTTTGGGGGACACCCTGTATATATATATGTGTGTGTGTGTAAATACGCACTCTCATACATACATGCACACATACACACACACACGTCTTGTACAGATCAGATTATATATATAAGCATTATCACATTTCATTTATCCCGTGGCAATGTTGGCAAAAAAATAACCAAACAATTCGACTATAGATTATTCTTCCCCAATCATACTAACACAAATAAATCACTCAACCGCTGTCTACCAAAAATATATGTCACTGCGATTTTCAAGTTGTAGGATGTTATCAGATCTATCAAGACTTCCATGTTCTGTGTACTTCTGTATAAATATTAATAACGAGGCGAAACAAGGATGGGGCTGGGGTATGTTTAAATAAACATCTTTCTCCTCCTAGAAGTTGCAGTAAATTCTTAGTTATTTGTAACTGAAAATCCATAAATCTTTTTCAGTTGGGAAACCTTTGTTTCTAAATTCGTCTTCATTGGATATGAGTTTAACCCTTTCTTTCCAGGATAACTCATAAAATAAGACAGTAAAGTATTTGTGTGGTGTGGTGTGTGTGTGTGTGTGTGTGTGTATGTGTGTGTGTGTGTGTGTGTGTGTGTGTGTGTGTGTGTGTGTGTGTGTGTGTGTGTGTGTAATGCAGTCGCATTTTTATGATTTTCTACTCGCAGACTCTATTATAGTCTATGGTATTCCATTGAAGATGTTAAGAGTAATAAAGCAGGAATTTATTGTTTGATACGGTCATGCAGATATTTGTTATTCTAAGAATTGTTTCTTCTCGTGGAAATAAACCCTAATCGTTTTCTTTTCCGTCTCTTCTGATTAGGAGTCAATTTTACTTCATTTAAGAAACGAAAGTTTTTATTTGCATACTTACTCCAGTAAGAAGAGGAATATAATTAAAATAAAAAGAATAATTATTTACAGCTCGCTGTTTTGTTTTCTCATGAGAAGAAAGTTGTGTTAGCCATCAGTTTGAGGCTCTTAACCATCTAAACAACTGACTACATCACTCTCATATTCGGCTCTTCGAAGAAAGTCACTCTATAAAGAATCTTAATAAACAAGTCAGCATGAATTGTTTATATTATTTTAACTTTTCTTTAACTCAATATTTTCTTTTTATATCTGAATGTCTTATATAAACAACAAGAAGCAGCGTCAGCCGAACAAAGATTTCTTCCTCGTGTATTATTTCAAGCTCTCTTGTTTCTCAGTGTTCAATACAGACAATATAAAGCTGACCGAACTAACTACTTGTACAAGCACACTCACACACAGACACAAATCAGATAGTCTTAGTGGCTGACCGAATAGTACACCAACAGCCAATGATGTCAGTCAGTCAACCTGGTCGCTATCAAACAATCCTTGACTGTGACTAGTAGGCCAGACTGGCCTACTTCATTCTTATTATGTACAGGTAGTAAGGAAATATAAACAACCTCATTATCTCAAATAGAAACCCCACTCTTTAGCACCCAATGGAGCGTACTGAGACCGTCCAAATGACGCCGCTCAATATGTGGATCTCTTAGAGTTCAAACGACGACATTCATAAGGTCACACACACGCGCGCACACTAACATAGACACATAACTATATGTACTCACACTGAAACTTCTTTTAAAAGAATTTCCTTCCCCTGCACAAAATATCTTACAAAGAAAACTAGTTGATCTTTTCTTTCCAGTCATACGGCTATGAAGTGGACACGTCAAAAACAAAGAGGAAAATAAGATAGATTTAAATAAATAAAAAAATGAATAAATGTAAAAAGTTGAATGAATAAATAATAAATATAAGGGATATATGTCCGCTTTGACCCGATGCTGCAAAGTGTACTTAAAGAAAGTTATTCTTATATTCAAGATATGTTGAATAAAAACATCCTAAAACTTTAATTTCACCGAATTACTCCGTACTATAGTTGTTTTTAAGTATTAGATGACAAAAATAGATATTTACACTGAAATACCAGCTAAGACAGATTTTCCGCAAATTGTCAACAATTAAATTTTCATTATCCGGTTTAGAGAAAATATATCCATTTATTATTGTCTTTTCTTGCTTGTTCGCATAGTTCCACATGATGCTTTTTTCATTCTACTACTTTTTCAGTGGATGACTCCCACACTCCTTAAAACACTTCTTTTCACACAGTTGCACCTACTTTGCTTCAAAATCAGAATGAAGTGGTGACTAAGGAGGAACCCGACGCCATTTCTGTCTTTTAACATACGCATCTACATACACAAAATACATACTTTATGTATGTATTTTTCAGTGTATGTTTATGCGTTTACAAATAGATGGATGGATGTGTGTATGCGTATGTGTAGAGATATATGAAATACATAAGCGTACCTACACGCGCACACAAACACACGTTTTTAGGGCTGCCAGTCGCTGTGGAGCCAGGCGCCAGCTTTATCCGCATGGCTCCAATAACACAAACATTTGCACGCATGGTTTGACAGTTAGAGAGGTTGGGGACAGCAGCTGTGGCGGCGAATGAGCTCCAGGAAATGCCGCCATCTTTGATGTGTGGGTGTACTTTGTGTGTGCGTGTATGTGTGTGTGTGTGTGTGCGTGTATGTGTGTGTGTGTGTATGTGTATGTATGTGTGCGTGTGTGTCTCGCTGTTTTAATCTCAACCTCGACTGGGGCCTCAACGTCTGCTATCAGAGGTAATGGACACAGCAGTGGGAGTGTTTGCTTACTGTCCCCTCAAATCGTGATTATGGAAGCGATATGTGACCTAGCCCCTAGACGTCGGCAAATACATTTAAGTACATCTTTTTCTCGCTTTCCTTTCCCTCTCTCTTATGTCCTCTTTCTATTACTCACTCTCTCCTTTTCACTTAACGTTGCTGTTTATTTTCTATCATAACTGCACCAACAATACAATAAATGCATATTTCTTCAAATAATATCCATAGTGCTGACTACGTTGGTTTGTTTATATTCTCATTGTCTATATATATATGTGTGTGTGTGTGTATTACATATATATATGTTACATATATATATATATATATTATATATATATATAAATATATATATTAAACACACATATATATATTAAATATGTTATTTGACGGAAAAAAAGAAAACTTACTTATCAAAGAATAAAAATAAGAGAAGTATCTACAATATTTATGTTTCTAGAATATTAATTCTATTTTATTTTTTTAATTACGGTATATGTGTTATTTATTCATATAACATTTCGGAGTATTATGTAACAAATTCAAGAGTTAATCCCAACCATGATTTTTTTAAAGAGAAAACTCTTCAGTGTTTTCTTAGTATATCTTCAATTTCTCACTTCAGTTCATATCTTCAAAGTACTTCGTGTATGGTTCCCCTAAATACTTCGTTAGCGACCACACGCACACACACACCACCACCACCACACACACACACACACCCACGACCACCACACACACACACACACAAAAAAAAAAAACCATGTGTGTAGCAGCATACCACTAGATTTCTCTAATCTAATACATGGGTGTGCGCAATCTACTATTGTACGTTTGCTGCCTGATAAACCAAACCAACTTTCTGTACCCTAACAAACAGGCATGTGTATATACCTGGACCCACACACACTCACTCGAACATACAAGTGTATGTACACAGAGTTCTGTAGTTTTATTTATTTATTTTGTTTTCATACTAATCTGTAATCTAATAAGTTTTCTGTTTCCACGAAACTATTTCGTGGGAAGAAAGAGTCGGAAGACGACAGAAAATACAGTTAAATCGAAATACTGGTAAACGTCTGTTATGACATCGGTGAAATATCAATCGTAGCCAACGCTATTCATCAGGTTTCGCTATTCAATTAGATTAATATTCAAACTAAATCTCTTGTATTCTTTAATTTTTTTTTTTATATTTTCTTTACTTTCATTTCATACGGTTTTGTTCTGAGATCGCATTTGTAGTATATTTACTTCCTTTACTGACGGGCAAGACAGAGCTTTTAGCTATAAATGTTTTAGAAGTATTTAGTTTGGCCCATCTCATTTCAATGTTGAAACCCTACCAGAGCGGGTTGCTCCATTCAATGTTGAAATTCCATCAGAGCTGGTTGCTCCTTCATTCCATCAGAGATGATAAAGTAAGAACTGATGACGCAGTGTAATTTCACTCGACAATCTCCTCCTCCCCTTCTTCTTCTTCATCGATATTGGTGGGTTGCAACACATAAGTAAAACGAGTTATCCTCGGGTTGGAGATCTGGTCCGAATACTTGCAACAGAGTGGACGCTACTAAAGATCTAAAGATACACAAAAGCCATATGCTGGTGCCAAACTGGGTGATGGATTATGAATGCTATCCAAAGTGTTACAAACATATTTAACGGTGTAATGAAGTGGAATATGTACACAATCTACCCCAAGGCAAATAAATATGAATACCCTCAGAAAAGCCAGAGCAATGGTTTGTCGTCTGAAATTGTATGAATATTTTATTAATTTATCATGCCAAGACTGAATAATGAAAATATATGTATGTATATTTGGAATCTATTGCACATCGTGGAGTGCTCCTTTGTCCATCAACTATCACACACTGCTCAAATCACTGATGATCAAGATCGAGTATCAAAATTAACCCAAAACTCCGTTTTGACATTGCCGAAAGGAGTGGCTTCCCGTTGCCTCAGTAAGCCTATAGAAGGCCAGGACTTGTATTCAATCCTACAAGCTAAGGAAATACTAATCAATTATACGGTACACTTGCATATTACTGTATTAGCTATCCCCGTGGGTGGCTCATATTCACAACTCGACAGGCTTAATCAGGAAGGTTTAAGTACACTATTGAACTCAATACAGGAGTTGTAATGTAATTAAAATAATTAATTACGTAAATTAGGTAATTAATTATGATTTTTGTGTGATTTTGCGGCCTATCTATTTCCGGATCTTATTTTGACATTCTTTCAAGAGCGGCATAAAAGTGTTATTTTCTTCTGCCTTCTCTAGATTAGCGTTAAACATAACGTTTTTAGAGAAATATGAAATAGAAATTATGAATTGTCACCCAACCCTTCCCAAAATATTTCAAGGTGTAAATGGTATTCAACCAATAATCGAAACTAAATTGCAAGCATGACAAAACGAATATTAAACAATTACGCTACAGCTTTCACCAGTATAATGATTTCTAATATTGGTACAAGGCCAGCAATTTAGTGGAAGGGGAAAGTCAATCATATCGACCCCAGTACTTGACTGGTACTTTATTTTATCAAGCTCGGAGAGAGGAAAGACAAGTTGAGGTCAGAATGTAGAGAGCTGATACAAATAATCTTAAGCATTTGTTCGGCTCTCAAACGATTTTGTCAGCCCATGTCCCTAGTTCATACCGCTATAATAATGGTTTGGGGGGGGGGGGGATTAAAAACGGACTTTTAGTGAAATATATTAGTAACTTGACTTCAGTTTATTACTGGATGAAAAGACAAAATAAAAGAGGGATGAAAGACAAGCAGTCCTAACTAAATACTATAAGATACAGCGCCCTACAACTTATATCCAACTCACCGCATTCAATCATTTTATTTTAACCTAACACGAAAATTGGCAGCGAATTGAGGTCGTTAGAACGTTGAAGGGAATGTTTTGTTGTGTTGTTCTTTCTCTATGTTCTCTGTGAGTTCAAATCCCACCGAAGCCAACTTTGCCTCTCATCCTTTCGAGGTCGATAAAAAATAACTACTAGGGCAGTACTGAGGATCGACTCTTCCTCTATATATCTTTCTCACTTCTTCCTTCTAACTCTTTCTCTGCTTCTATAGAAGAAATCGGTTGTGTTCAGGACTGGAGAGGGGATGGACTCCGTCAAGTTTAAAAAACTACCAGACGCGTTGTATGTCACTACAGCGCCCCCAAGACTCCATCAGGGGTTACGGGTACATACATACAACACTAAGGTGTTATATCTTTCTGGAAGGGAATAATGGGAAATGTGATGTCGATGTGAAATAGAAAAAGGAATGACTTCAGCGAGGAATAAAAAATACTTTGAATACACATTCACAAGGACATAATTTCTTATTTTAAACTGCTCGCTCCAGCCTCAATAATTCTTTCCTACAATGGCATAAGGCTACACGCACTTAAGGGTCAAAGACGATTGAATCGCCCCCTGTATCATACCAGTACATATTTTATTGACTCAGATATGGGAAGGGGTAAATCATAGATTGAACCCTGACGTGATTTGAACTTACACTATAGTTAAGAAGAAATTAAATATTGCAAGGTATTTAAACTAGAGCCGTATTTTTTCTTCCGCTCCATCGCCATAATGATTATTTATTTACATTGACACAAATCAGTGCTGCAAAAACTGAGACACTCGTCCTCTCAAGGAATCCCGTGCAATGCACTCTAACCCTAACCCTAATTATTTCTACGTTTGGCACATGGCCAACAATTTGAAGTGAATGGAAAAGTCGATTAATCGACCTCCGTACCTAACTGGTACTTTATTTTATCGACACCGTATGGAATAAAGGCAAAGCTAACCTCGGTGGAAAGTGAACTTAGAACGTAAAAGGTCGTAACTATATGCCGCGATGCATGTTGTCCGATACTCTACCGATACCACCAATCTACCAAGAATCCTCAATAAAAATAATTGTTTCTTACATGATAAGGAATATAGGAAGAGCAAATAGTCTATTATATTGACCCTGGAAGGAAGAAAGTTGGCCTTGGTGGGATTTGAATTCTGGACGGAAAATGGGGAATCTAAATACCACAAAATATTTTATCGGGTACTCTAACGATTCTGCCAATTCACTGCCATTCTTCAATAGAAATAAATAATATTGACATAATTTTCATGTGGTTACAGACATAGCACCCTCCCAGCTACATTATTATCTATGTAAACATTTACTAAAGCTTTCCAACCAAAGTCTGTAGTGTTCAAAAATATGCGCAGAGATTCTACTACCATTTGTCGGTCACCTGCGGTTTAAATGTTGTGACTTTAGTTCGTTTTTACTGTAACCTATCTATGAAGAGACAGTTAAAAGATAGACTATAAAAGGACATGAGATTTGTTCGAAACTGTAGCAGCAGCATCGGTAATTATGTATGTATGTATCATAGAGCCGTAAATCCTGGTGGAATTATAGGGGCTTCATCGTTACACTGGGTGTATCGGGCATTTAAAACCTGGCGGAAGCCATCCCTCTCTAGATCTTAACACATGGAGCGTGTGAGTGAGAGGAGATGAGAATGATATATAGAGGACGAATCGACCCAGTAGTGGACTGGTACTTCTTCTATCGATATGAATAGCCACTTATAATAACTAGAAAGTTACCCTTCATATTGGGTGGAATAATGTTAGGAATAAACTTTTGCCATTGTGGGTAATATGAGGTAATGTTACATAGGTAAAATAATTATACTTTTACTTTTTACAAATGTCATGGTTATTCTACAAACTAATAAAATAAATACAAATTTTCAAAATAGAAATATTTATCAAAATAAAATAAAAACAAAATCCTCATTTGTATATCTGCAACAAATATATGCTATTAATAACAATAATACTGTATAACTATCAATTACAGTAATATTGTAATACTTTGTAACACTAGAGGTAACATTTTTACAAAAAAGTCACAATATATAAGTTAAATACTCAAAATATTTAAGATGGATTGTAAGGTTACTTCACTGTGATATGTGTTACCTTATATTGTGACAACGATTTTTGTTGTGTTGGAGATTTTCATTTCCTTCTATCTTTATCTGCACATTCATTAATTCCATAAGGTAATATGACGTTTTTAGCGAGACAAAACTATTAACATTGAATAATTGTTTCTACTTTTGGCACAAGGCCAGCAATTACCCAGTGCATTACTGGTACTTTATTTTATCGACCCCGTAAGGATGAAAGGCAAAGTTAACCTCGGCGGGATTTGAACTCAGAATGGCAAGGGCCGTAACTATGCGTCAAAGCATGGCATCCAACCCTCTACCGATACTGCCTATTCACCGCCCTATTAACATTGAATAATGGTTTCTTACAAGGCCAGCAATTGGGGAGAGGGGGTCGATTAAATCGATTCCCAGTGCGTGGTACTTTATTTTATCGACCCCGTAAGGATGAAAGGCAAAGTTAACCTCGGTGGGATTTGAACTCAGATTATAAAGGGTCGTAACTCTATGCTGGAAAGCATGGCGTTCGACCCTCTACCGATACTGCCAATCCACCACCCTACTAACATTGAATAATAGTTTCTAACATAGATTAGAAGTGCTTGTAGTAAATTTAATCTAACCCAGAATTTGATGTAATTTATATTATCGACCTTAGAATCTCCCCCAATGGAAGTTGTTCTCAGAATGTAAAGCAATGCAAGATATTTTATCCGCAGATATTATCATAATAATATTTCTTCCACCAGTTTTAGGTGGGGTTCAGTTAACTCCGAAATAATGTCAACTTAATATGGCGGGAGTTGCTTGGTCCCGTGCTACACATGTCAACAAAGTGACTAGTGAGAGCTTTCCCCAAGAGTAAGCTTGTGGGAGGCGTAGGAAGCAAGGCAAATCTGACATCTTTGGAAGACCTAGCAAACATAAGCCAGGCCTGCGAGCACGCCCATGACAAGGCTTGCGACCGTGTCAGATGGAAACTTGTTGCCACAGAATGTTTTATATGGAGCAAAAGGAACTAAAGTCGCATTACCGACTTCAGTGAAATGAGACTGCTTCGATAGGGACTCAAGACCGAAGTGACTGAGAACTTAACACTGCATATTGACACTTGCCAGCACAAATATAATTGTTTCTACTATTGGTACAAGGCCAGCAATAACCCAGTGCATTACTTTATTTTATCGACCCCGTAAGGATGAAAGGCAAAGTTAACCTCGGCGGGATTTGACCTCAGAATGGCAAGGGCCGTAAATCTATGCGTCAAAGCATGACGTCCGACCCTCTACCGATACTGCCAATCTACTGCCAGCACAAATATAATGGTTTCATTTTAATTAGGTGAAATAGCACATGTTTTACTTATGAGTGTCTGTGACTGCACAATGAATCAATAGTAGAATTCGTGAAATGGGCATTAATTTGAATTGCCGAGTGAAGTTCAACGCAGCAAAAAGTGCAAACAAGAAAGACGAGCTGTCTGGTGAACGGTACAGGAAAACTACCCCGTTCTACTATTGGCATTTAAATTTATTTATCATTCCAAACGTTTTCATTTAAAAATAAATCAATTAGAAAACAATTATACACCGTTTGAAACGTATAAACAAATCAACAATTCTTAAGACAAATAAAGTGAACTAGATCCAGCAATATAGTGCGAAAACAAACATATTAGCATGTCTTCTGCGAAATAATGCACATTAAATAGACCACGTGTAATACAAATTACATCTCCTCTTTTCTGGGAAGTGAAGTTGGGTGTGGAGGGTTGCTGAGGTTAACTGAACGTGGTTTGTTGAAAATAAAGATATATTGAAAGGGTGCAGTTTAAAAGAATTTTGCATTAGGGTTGTTATGAAAGTAAATAAATGGGTTATATTATAGCCAAGTTATACAAACGTTAAAGATAAAATAACATTACGGCGACAGACAGTGTCAAAGTTTTGACTGAGAATATGTATTCTATTAACCATAACAGATTATAAATGAAGTGTGTGTGATGATAATGTAAGGAAGTCAGACAGTTTCACATATATTAATTCGTCCTAATGACTTGTGTCGTCAGAATTAACTGCAAGTGAATAGGTTCGACTTCTACAGCTAGAATATATTTCTGACACACATCATATGAGTGATGCGTGGCTGCGGCGACATATGTATGGGCGTTAGGCATATAGGAAAATACATATGGGTGGACACCAATTATGCAACTGCAAAGGGGGATAATACACACACACACATACACATATGTGTGCATGTGTATGTGTATATATATATATATATATATGTATATATATGTGTGTGTGTGTGTATATATGTATATATATGTGTGTGAGTGTGTGTATATATATATATTGCTTCTCTGAGAGATTTCTCTCTTTAAGATGTTTATGTATTAGAGATTAATTAATCTTTAATTAATATATGTTTGTGTGTGTATAACGAAATTTAATATAGAAATTGCTGCTACAA
>OZ024741.1:201157373-201184873 GCA_964016885.1 Eledone cirrhosa
AAAACTCTCCGAAAATAATTCTGTTGACAACGGTGTTAAGCAAGGGGATATTCCTGCTACAACACTATTTGCAATATACTTTGCTGTTCTCCTTACTTGTACATTCTATAATTCAACTGTAATCAAGGCAAAAACTTGCGTTTCCCAACATCTGGGTGAGTCCTTAATTTAAGAAGATGTAATAATACATCTGTGACATTCAATGTCTTAATTCGAGAAATGTTTAATGCTGATGATGCGAGCTTTGTTGCACACTCACAATCAGACGTGCAGTACACGAGTATACTCAAGCAACAGCAGAAACTTATGTTGTGCCAAATAAATATATGAATGGGACCAGGTTGGCAGTGGTAAATATTTTTTTGTGTATCTGGGTAGCACTCAGTCAAGGGATGGGAGTTTAGATGCAGAAATACATTTCCAGTACAGAAGGCAAGCGCCGCATTTGAAATTTTAGTGGTGACAGATATAACATTGACGATAAAAAGAACTGCGTATGAAGCATGCGTGCTTACAGTTTTGTTGTATGGGTGCAAAACATGGATCATTCATCAGCGGCATTTCAAAATTAAGTGGAGAAGCAAGACACCTGGCATTGATGTTTTACAAAGATAGGGGTGCTCTAGAATCAATTCCCTTGTCATTAAGAGTCAAATAAGCACGTATTCTAAAGGAAATCTTTTATGGTGAGCTTGTGCAAGGAAAAAGACCATGGCATAAGCCTAACAAAAGATAGAAAGATTGTATTAAGGACAATGTAAAATGTCTGGGAAAAGCAAGCTCTTGATCGCGGAGAAACATAATTAAATCAGGGTGTCGACTATTGGATGAAACGAAAAAATCAAAAGCGGAGCTAAAGCGGGCACTAAAAAAAGATGAGTTGGTAGGGATTGAAAATGTTTATTATTGGAATTGCAATTTTTGTTACCGTTTCCTTCTCTCTAAAGCCGGCTTTGTAAACCATATGAAAACGCATGAACAGACAATGATACAGGCTGATTATGTTGCAAATCTCCCTGCACCTCCAGATGTCACTACTTGTTAAATTTGTGCAAGATATGTAAGACAGCCCCCGGTTTAAAGTACCTATATGAAGGTTCATCAACACGAAATCCCATATACTGATAAAAAAACCCCAGTACATATACTAACATACATCTATTATTTGTGCCAAATACCTTGTAAATACCTTGCTGGGTTGAAATGTTACCTCCGTACACATGGGAGGGTATGAAATTGCTGGAGGAATTGAAGTGACGTTGAAAGGGCTATCATCTGACAAGATGAAGCAATCATCATATATGTGCGGGAACAGGGAAACACCCGCTTTGGTTCCCGAGCACGTGTTTAAATTGGAACATTATTCACTGAAAGTTCCTTAAACCCTGAAGAAAGGACTTTTAGGTCCTGAAATATTGGACAGAAAAAAGAACAACAACAACAAAAAAACAAAACAAAGATTACCAGGTAACTTTTACTTTTCGTTACTTCATCTACGTCCATTTTGCATTGTTTAAGCTTTATATCTCTTTCAACGTTATATAATATGTACAATGCTTCAAGCAAACTACAACATTTCATTATATATATATATATATATATATACATCACCTTTTCGTTTGTTTACCCTCGCGTCCCCTTTATTTACGTGTCCCAACGACTTTTTTTAGCCGTTGCTCGCACCAACCGGAGGTATATGGCCTTTAAAGCGATGAAATGCCTATGATGGTTGGAAGATCACTGATGAAGGACAAACTTTTTTCATATGTAACCCATTTGCAACTCCGCAGCGCCCTTATTATCATATTTACATATATATATATGTATATATATATATACGTGTGTGTGTGTGTGTGTGTGTGTGTGTGTGTGTGTGTGTGTGTGTGTGTGTGTGTGTGTGTGTGTGTGTCCTGGGTTCAATCGAGGGTAACCACAGTAAGTAAGGTACTCAATACATAGCAGAGTATAAATATTTAATATAGAAATGGCTTCTACAGGACTAGAACTGTTTCATTCGGGAGAAACCACCAGGATGACTTCTCCCGAATGAAACAGTTCTAGTCCTGTAGAATCCATTTCTATATTATATATAAGGCCAAACAATGTAAAATGGGCAGTAAGATGAAGGTAAAGAAAAAGTAAGTTACTTGGTAATCTTTGTTGTTGTTTTTTTTTTGTTTTTTTGTTGTTTTTTTTTGTTTTTTTGTAGGTGTTGTTTCATTCGTTCTAATATTTCAGGACTTAAAATTCCCTTCTTCAGCGTATAATGAACTCCCAGAGAAAAATGTTTCGGTTTCTCCTTGAATTTAAATTGTACAAAAATTGATGTTAGCAAAGACTGGTTTCTCCGTTTTGGATTATCAAAACATTTGTTATTAGGTTAAATTGTTTTTTCTCGTAACTTCCTGCGTGCTGATTCTCGACCACATTGGTTTAGGTCGCTTCTGTCCTTGCTAAAGTAAAGGAAACAATTGATTTTTTCTTTGTCACTTGTGTGTAGAAAAATTATAATCTGTGACAAGTGGTGTAACTCCACCTTCTTTTAGTGTCGAAACTTGGTTTGAATTTTCTGATAAATAATTTGTCTTTATTAACTCGATCTTGTTCTGTGATGTTTTAACTACATTGATACAATGGGAAAACATCGAAGTTTGGCAGTATTTTGCCTCCGCATTCTTCTATATGCTTTCTTACAGAGATCTGTCTAGTATACAGGGTTCTGATTTGCTGCCTATGGACTGTTATTCTTTGTCGGATTGTCAGCCCCGTCTGATCTCGGCAGGTTATGACATAATTTAAGTTTTCCGTGTTGCACGAGATGTTATTTCTAATTTTGAAGGTGGGTCCGTCTTTGAAATGAAATTCATGGCCTTCATGTAGTTGCATATTTTGCAATGGGGTTGGTTGCATCTTTTCACGTGAGATTCTATAATTGTGGTTTGCAGCTCTGCCCTTGTCAGTATTGTTTTTTAATGATTTCGGCTGTCGTTTACTTTTAATAATAGGAAATTTTTGTAAGAAGTTTTTCATTTTCTTTGTCTTTTTGTAGTATAGGTAGGTTTAGTTGTATGTGTGTACAGATTTCTGTGTTTTGGGAGTTGAAGGTATTTTTCTGCTTTTGGTTTTGTTTCTCGGAGGACTTGAATACAAATTTTTTTTTTTTTTTCAATGCTCTCATTGATTAGATTTAGGGGGTATTTTCTCTTGATGAGTATATCTTTCGTCCCCTCTAGTCTGTAGTCTCTTGTTGTGTTTGAAACTATTGTCTAGATGGGCTTAGCTAGATTAAGTGGAATGCTGGTGTGTGTATGAACTGGATGACCGGATGTGAAGTGGAGGTACTGTCAGGTGTCAGTGAGTTTGCAAAATATATTAGTTTCTAGTTTTGTATTTCTTTTTGTGATTAGTGTGTCTAAAAAACGGGAGTTTTTCGTTGCAAAATTCAATAGTAAATTGTATGTTAGAATCTATATCATTGATGAGGACTTGAAAATTCCTTTGTTCATCAAGATTTTCCCTTCATAAAATAAAACAGTCATCTAGGTATCTTTTCGAGTTTTCTTTGATATAGCAACTGAAGACACTCCCATAAATTTGTAAAGCCTTATATAACATTTTTAGTTTATAAAGAATCAGCATGCAGGAGTTTTAACGAGAGATTATGCCTTTCCCTATACACACTCTGCTTCTCACCATGCATTGAGTAATACCATAATTGGTGGTCTCTTCGGTACTCAATGCATGGGGAGAAGTAGAGTAGATATAAGAATAGGTATAATATCTCTCTCATTCTCTCTCTCTCTCTCTCTCTCTCTCTCTCTATATATATATATATATATATATATATATATATATATATATATATGGCAATAAGTGGCTTATATGTCTGCTGGCATTTCAAAAGGATTGCATAATTACATCTATGATTACGTAATAGTCTGATGAAGTAACATGCATAACCATGTAACAGAAATATATATCATGCAATAAAGCAATTATGGTGAAATAATCCCGTCTTAACTACTCTTATTTGATGTATATGTCTGCATTCCAGATGAGGCACTGCCACATGCTGGTGTCCCTTGAACCTTGAGCTGATCAATCGCGAAACGCACATCACACCCCAATAAACGTAATGAAGATCTAACACTTCGTCCTTTATATATATATATATATATATATATATATATATATATATATATATATATATATATATATATAGTTATGTAATAAACAACATAAGATAATTATTTCATTTATCAGTGGTTTCTTTAAAGCAAACAAATTTGCTTTCAGTCATCAGAATGAAAAAATGCTGGTGTAATAAGCTCTCTAACCTACAACATAGACCACTCTTTTTTCCTGGACCTTTCCGACGGAATTACTTCATTCATATATATATATATATATATATATATATATATATATATATAACATATGATAATATATGCTACAATTCGAAGTATTTCCGAAAAAAACACAAAAACAAACGCTAACGTAACTGCCATTTATTTTTCATAAACAACAAACAAAACTAACGGTCGAGTCAAATTTTCGGTAAATAGACCTTCATTTGGAAGAAAGTCTCATAAAGCTAGGACAATGAATCTAACCTCCAAATTACGTGAAAATGAATTTGACTTCCAAATCACGCAAAAATAATTTCTTCCTCAGCAAACGGAAAGATTTGGCTGCTATTTCTAGAATGTCGAGCTACCACCTATTTTACCGTAGCTGCCTCGCTTCCGGAAAAATATCCGTCTCCAGTTCGAAAATCGGAAGGTTTAAGTTAGGGTTAGGGAATATATATATATTAGCTGAATGGCCCGGCGTTGCCCGGGTTACTGCTGTTTTTATTCAGATTTATAAACAATAAATATGAAGATATTTGTTTCTGATAATTATTTCAAAATATCTATATATTTTTTTTTTTAATATCAAAATTGTAATGATAATAGAATTTAGAAATGAAATTCTGTCAATCTTGAAGCACCTCAGGGTAAACAATATTCATTGTGTAATTTTTTGTTTGTGTGCAAATGAATAAATTGTTGCTGTTTCCAACTCGTTTCCAACTCGTGAGCAACCGACATAGGGTTGGCTGTGCGAGAAGATTAAGTCCAACTGCCTTGAGGGATTGACCCCTGAGAATTGTTAATGGAAATAACAAAACTTAGTATGACTGGAAACTGAAGCCTCTTAAATTCAAATGGAACAGCTATAGATATGAGAGAATTTTTTGGAATAAAGACATTTTTTTCAGTATTGTAAACAAATAAGTATCAACATTCAAAAGAAATATATACTAATCTCTATTTTTGTATACAGCGTAAAGTAACCAAATATAAGCAAATGCATTAACTGCTAATTTGTGTATTTGTATATACCTTGCAAACGCGACAATAATTATTAGATAGCGTTCTATGTATGAGAATATAAATATAAACGAACAGGCACACATATACTCACACAAACATACACTTAGGGTTTCACCCCCAGCGTTTCGTTAAGTCAGTCGTCACAGAAATGTATGTATACTCACACACACATACACTCTCACATACACTCACACACGGATAAGACAGACATACATTCACGCAAACACTCGCATAGTTTTTACCTCCCCTTGTTTTGTCAGTCATTACATATGTATATGTATGACTAGATGTGTGTGTGTGTGTGTGTGTGTGTGTGTGTGTGTGTGTGTGTGTGTGTGTGTGCGTGTTTAATTCTCTGTGTATCTGATTAAATATTTATGTGAAGATGTGTGTGTATGTAACTTACTAAAGCGCAACGTACGTAACGAACGCGCAAATACACACTCACAGACACAGACACACTCATATACAAAAATGTGACGTCGTCGTGTTATGAAATATTCATTTACTTAGTTGTCTATAGTAGATTATTTTAGATAAAGTGTTATATTGCTTTCATCCAAATGAAAATCAAAATTGCATGTTGTTACTCCCGGGGTCTAACATTATTTCCTTGTAAAATTTGATTTGATTTGGTCGAACCATTTGGGAATGCACAAGGAAAAGACAGACAGGCAGAGAGACAAAGAAGTTTATATATATATATATATCTAGATAGATATACACGAAATATACCTCAAAATATTGTTGTTGTTATTTTTATTTTTATTCTAATAAAAAGTGCTCATTATGTTCTAAGTTCATCTATATCAACTTTGCTTTTCATCTTTCCCAGGTCAATAAAATATAGTACCAGTTAAGTACTGGGTTCGATATGATCGACTTTCCCATTCTTCCAAGTTGCTGGCCTTGTGCCTATGTTAGAAATAATAATTATTTTCCTGAAAATCGTTATTCAAGTGATCAGAATTTATTCAGTTACTTTCTCTATCCCCCAAGTCTCCCGCCAACATTTTATCGTAGTACAAGTGAACTCTTCTAGCACCTGAGCATTTTCCCACATTCCTTCTGTTGTAACCAATACATACCAAATCCTTGTGGTGCTGAGTGAGTGCTGACTGGATAGTGGTTTTCTGGTGCAGATATTAATCATATGAGGACAGATTTAGTAAACCAGATACGAACATTTTTGATATGTCATCAGTAATTATATCAATTTACTGATGATGTCATCATTTCTGTAGCAATGTATATTTAAACAAGCCTACATGTCTATCGTAGTACAGACCTGTCAACTCTCCCCGTCCGACGGGGAGATCTCCCACCCACTTCGGGGTGGGTGAGAGGTGTCTTCTCTTGTGAAAATGGATATAGCTTTCATTATGTAAAATCTCCCCATTTTACCTCATTTCTCCCCGTTTGGGGACACTTTTTTCATGGTACTCTCCGTTTGGGTTTTTAGAAGTTGGTAGGTCTGGTGGCATGTGATCTCATATGCATGTTTGTATTTGTTTTAAGTATGTCACTGTATACAACCTCGTATTCATTATAAATTAAGTACATATGTTAAGTGAGCCTTATATAAAAACAAATTAGTGTCCTCACCCCAATACCATAATACATTGAATTTATTTTGTTTGTGTTTTTAATTATCACCCTTACCTTCGTTTTGTTTTGTTAATTGTTGTTCAACAATCTTTACCTCCTCTCAATACGGTTAAAATTCTCGATTAGTTAAAGTTATCGGGCTTACTACATTATGTGTGTATAGTTGCAAACATGTATATACGTAAACCCATATTTACATGCATATCCTTATTTCTATTTCCCGGTGTTAATATGTATTGTTTATTCTAACTTGGAAGTCTAATCTAAAGAAAGTTTCTATTCGGTCACTCGACCTACTTTAAATAGAAACCCAGTTTTTCTCAAAATCACACAGTAACATATTTAACCCTTTAGCATCTGCATTACTCTATATTTCCTATTTTATTTTCATGGTAACGGCTTTATTACACATAATTATTTCACATAATATCGAATCAATAAGATTTTGATATTATTTATTTTGAGAAAAATAACTTAACCTCAGTATAAGGGGCCAGTTATGACCTGTTTTAACAGAAAGAGGTGAGATAATGCTGGCTGGATGCAGCCAGTTTAAACTTTAAAGGGGATACACATTGGATAATATAGTTTTACATGTAGTATGCCTGAAAAATTGACGCAATCGTTACGTATGGTGGGAACATGTTTTGTTACAGATTTACTCGGTTAGAGGTGACCTGAGGATAACAAGAGTAACCAACAGATGTTTAGCTTTAGAATCTACCCAAACTTTCGAAATTAATTAGTAAAACCAATTACATTTTTAATCTAGTCTATGTTTTTATTTTCCTTGTTTGGTTTTAGTTGTTTATTTTTTATTATAAGTACTATTGCGTGTGGCTTAGTGGTTAGGTTGTTTAGTTAATGACCGTACTGTCATAAGTTCGGTTCCTGTCCACACTAAGCAGCCCGTTGTGTCCTTTGTGAAGACACTTTATTTCACGTTGCTCCAGTAGTCAGAGGACTTATCCATTTCTACTGTATTAACGATATCGAAAGCTCTAGGAGCAGAAGAAAAGGATGTGTTGGTGAGGCTACCTCTCGTTTCTCCACACCAAGATGGGGCGCAGCCGTCCCTCTGTACTACTGCATAACTTTTCTGTAAATGTGTTCCATTGTGCAAGATACGTCACAGCTATTTGAAGAAATGTCTTCGACAGTTTTATTTAATAATACTCTATTAGTTTACAAGCTATTTTTAAAATATGCTCTAATGTGTTGCCAGCAGATCTGGTATTCCGCTATTACAGAAGACTTACGCTGGAGGAAACTTAACCTCTCATATTTTTCTTCTCATTCAACTTATGTGTAAAACTCAGCATTTTCTGAAATACTAATGGCAGTTCAATTTAACACGTTAAGTGCAATAGTCATAATACCTATACTTAGTGTTGTTAGTAAAGAATGTCTATATTATCTTCACTCATTTAAACGTCTAAAGTCTAGCTCGAGCCCACAGGCTCATCAGGCCAGTGCTTATCACGGTTTCCGTGGCGTGAAGTGACTGAGGGGACAAGACTTCTCCTGGACAGCACGTCGGTCTGTTATGAGGTTAAAGCCCCAGCTTTACGAGGTTAAGGCCCCAACTGGAGCATATACTGGAACACGACACACAAGCTAGTCCAAGAATCGAACCCACATTACGATCATAAGTCCAACAACCTTACCACTAGGCCACGCGCCTTCTACTCACTCATTTGCATTGTGTATATTATTTATCTTATTTGATTCCATTCGTTGTATATAATGGTTTCTGATCTAGGCACAAGGCCAACAATTTTGGGGGAGGGGAAAGTCGATTAAATTGACACCAGTGCGTTACTGGTACTTTATTTTATCGACCACATAAGGATGAAAGGCAAAGCTGACCTCAGCGGAATTTGGAATCGTAAAGGGCCATAACTTAATGCAGTGTAGCATGGTGTCCGACGCTCTACCGATACTGCCAAGCTACCGCCTTATCGATTGTATATAATACGATGTTGTTTAACCGAAGCTTGGTCCGAGCGGATCTATTATTAAAGAGGTCCCAAAGGCGGTGGATTGGCAGTATTGATAGGGAGTCGGACACCATGCATGCAGCAAAGAGATACCGTCCTTTACGGTCTGAGTTCAAATCCCACCGAGGTTAACTTTGCCTTTCATCCTTACGGGGTCGATAAAATAAAGTACCAGTAACGTACTGAGGGTCGATTAAATCGACTTTCCCCTCCCCCAAATTACTGGCCTTGTGCCTATACTAGAAATCATTATTAAAGGGGTCCCAGCCATGACAATTTCGTTTTAATTTCACTCAATGTATATCTAAGACTTCATTATCTTATATATCAATCCATTTTAAAGATGTGGCGCAATGTAGGAGAGGTTTGGCTGTTTTTTCTAACCGGTCGATTGACTACGAAGAGGTTTCCTCGTTGACTCTTTATATATAATACAGGTGATGGTTATAATCAACAGGGCATTGTTTAATTGATGTATGCTCCATTAGTTTGCTGTGTTAGACCAACATTTTTTTCGGGACAAATGGAAAGCAACGGAAAAGTACAACCTCTCTTAAATGTGTCATATGATGTTCAGCTGTGCATTGACAACTGGACAAGGTTAGGTTATTTGAACCGACATTCTTTACAAAGCAGATTTATTGGGGACAAACAGAAATACAGCCCACCGCAGGGTTTCTGTTAGTGTATGTATGTTTTTGTGCGTGTGACTCGTAATGCATCAATATATATGAATATATAAAAAGGGAAAACTACATTTTTGGCATGCAAATGATACAAATCGCTCGTTCATATTTGATTTTTTCGATCTATTTACTTTAGTACTACACATACACGCATACGTGCACGCAAGCACACGCACGCACACACACACACACACACACACACACATATATATGGAGGCATGTGGCCTAGTGGTAAGGGTGTTGGATTTACAATCATAATGTCGTGGGTTCGATTCCTGGGTTGCGTATTGTATTCTTGAGCAAAACACTTCATTCCACATTGCTCCAGTATACTCAGCTGAAAATGAGTACCAGCAATAGCTGGTTTAACCCTGCGATGGACTGGTGTCCTGTCCAGAGGGAAGTCTTGTACTCTCAGTCGCTTCATCCCATGAAACCGGGATAAGCACCGGCCAAATGAGCCTTCTGGCTTAAGACAGACGTTAGACTTTATATATATATATATATATATATATATATATATATATATATATATATCTAAGGCGGGTAAAATTCCCGAGATCCATGGACGAGTTCTCTCCAGCGGTCTCTGTCCCTCATTATCGATGCCATGTCCTGCGTCTCCAATAGACCAGTGTCTGTCCTTAGGGCATCAACATACATTAACCTTGGTCTTCCTCTTCTAGTCTGTCCATGTAGGGGCTCCCAAAGGAGCACTGAGTGCAATGTCAACTCTGGATGCCGGTGAGCATGTCCAGCTAACCTCAGTCTCCTCTGTGTCACTTTTGAGCTGACTTTTGGGATGCTCCCATACAGCTCTGAGTTTATATATATATATATATTGAAATAAAAATAGAAGCTTCACCGTAATATTTTGACTACATAATATGGTTTAATGATGTGGTGTATAAACCCACCGAACGGAATAAGATGGATATCAGTACACATGGCTGATATCCATCTTTTTCCGTTCAGTCGGTTTATACACCACATTATTAGACCATATTATGTAGTCAAAATAAGGCAGTCGATTGGCAGTATCGGTAGAGGGTCGGACGCCATGCTTTGACGCAAAGAGTTACGGCCCTTTCCATTCTGAGTTCAAATCCCGCCGAGGTTAACTTTGCCTTTCATCCTTACGGGATCGATAAAATAAAGTACCAGTAATACACTGGTTAATTGCTGGCCTTGTGCCAAAAGTAGCAACAATTATGTAGTCAAAATATTAAGGCGAAGCTTCTAGTATTATTTCAATTCAAAAAAAAAAGTAGAAACAATTATTTCAATTCCAAATTTCACTGTCACGTTCCAAACATACTTCGTGTGTGTGTGTGTGTGTGTGTGTGTGTGTGTGTGTGTGTGTGTGTGTGAATTATTCTGAGTTTCATAAAATAATACCAGACAAAATACTTGTTTCTACTTTAGGCACAAGGCCAGCAATTACCCAGTGCATTACTGGTACTTTATTTTATCGACCCCGTAAGGATGAAAGACAAAGTCAACCTCGGCGGGATTTGAACTCAGATCGTAAAGGGACGTAACTATGCTTGAAAGCATGGCGTCGGGATCAATATATACTACAAAAACTCTAGAAGACGCTGATACTGCTTGGTTGCAGACCAATAAATATATCTAGTAAAATAATGGGATATACGATTAAAAATTTATTCATAACCGTGTATTTTTAATGGTAGTGTGTACATATAGATTGATTCTATTCTGAAAGTTAAACAGTAGGGAAAAGGATATTTATGATGATGATGATGATATTGCCAGTGGTGATAATGATGGCGTGAAGTTGAGTGTTGGTTTCACTGATTGTTATGAGTTTATTGCTGGTGGCAGCAACGATTACGGTTCTTCTGGTAGTGGAGAAGAAATATTGCAGATATTGTGACGCTGATGACAATGATGATGGTTGTAGTGGTGGTGGTGGTGGTGGTGGTATGGGGGTTTGTGTTAGTGTGGTTCAAGTAGCAGTGGTGAACTGGAATGTGGTGGTGGTGGTGGTGGTGGTGGTGGTGGTGTGGCGGTTATACAACTGCTAATGGGGTAGTGATGGCGAGGCTTGTGGTGGTGATATGAGTGATAGTGGTACGGCTATTAAAGATAATATTGGGTGGTAGTAGGAGTTATAAACCCGAAAGTGGTAGTTACTGGGAGGGAAAACTAATTCAACCGAAATAATTATCAATGATTTTTATTTTCTTTATACCTAATATCTAGAAGAGAATAATACGTAGAATTGTCTACAGAAGGATAGGGGGGGGGGAGAGAACGAGGGGGAGTGTGGCACATGATCGGTGAAGAGGAAAACAAGTTAGTGGTTGGGTGAGGTGTGAGTAGAGACAAGCAAGAGAGGCACAGAGAGTGTATGGATGAGTAATTTGAGAGATGAGAGAGAGAGATACATATATATGTATGTGTGAACACACACACATATATATATATATATATATATATATATATATATATATATATATATATATATATAAATATGTTTATACATACATATATATGTATATACATCTATATATGTATATGTATATTTACATATATGTTTATATATATGTATATGTATATACATCTATTTTATATATATATATATATATAATATGTATATGTATATATATATATAATATATATATGTATATGTATATGTATATATAATATATATGTGTATATGTATATACATCCATATACATATATATATATATACATATATACTTAATATATATACATATATACGCATGTTAATATATATATATATATATATATATACTTAATATATATATACATACACACGCATGTATATATATATATATATATATATATATATATATATATATGCGTGTGTATAAAGAGAGAGGTGGGAGATATAAAAAGAGAGTGGTCGAGATCGAAAGACTAACAGAGAAAGGGAGTGAGAGAATTAGAAAACTTAGAAGTTATAGGTAGAAATGGAGAGACGTAAAGAGAGAGGAACTGACTGTCAGACGTAGAAAGTGAAATAGACTGAACGAGAAACAGAAGGAAAGAGAGAGAGAGTGTGTGTCGGCTTTTGTTGTTTTATTTTTTATCTGTGTCTGTGTCTCTCACTCTGTATGTGTGTGTGCGCGTGTGTGTGTGCGTGTGTGTGTGTGGTGACCTTCGAAATGGCTGTCAGTTGTGTATTTTCCCCTTTAAATGGTAATGGAAAGAACAGTTTTATGTCACTCGGAGAGTTTGTCATAGTAATGCCTGGAGAGGTAAAGTGACAATGATTTCAGTCATGTAATCTGACTTGGAGCAGCTTCTAGAAGAAACGTATTATGAAGTCGCTTTCTAAACAGTGCAATTGCCTTTGATGTCTGTGCAAATCGGATGTTTTATTTGTTTAGTGAGTAATTCAGTTTTGAGGTCGAGTTCAGATCAAAGGCAACTAACTCACTGGATGCCTAGTCTGAATGGCTTGTTCCGTCGGCTGATATTACGATGACGGATGATAATACAGAAGGAAAAAATACATAAATAAACCAAATGTCAGTCAAAGTTGAAATTATTCTCTGCTTATCCAATGATTGTCGTAAATAAATTTTTATTATCTTTAGTTTATAATGATTATATTTTATTTTGCGTTGTAACTTCTGTTTGGTTTGGCTTTGTTTTGTTATTTTTGTTAATTTTTTGCGTGCATGCGCGCGTGTTTTATAATTTGTTTGTTTGTGTGTATACAAGAAATCTAGTCATGGCGGATATTAAAACATCTTTAATCACAATGACTTAAAAGTATTTTCAAAGAAAACCGTTTGTTAATTTTCACTTGCAAAACTATCCTCCCTACCTAAATGGAAAAGCCTGTATTTATGATGAGTGGAGGGATGGGCGTACTATTTAGATGGGATGTTAATGCATGTTTTGAAGATATGTTATTTTCCTGTCGTTAATCGGAATATTTGTTTCTCTTTAGAAGTTGTCACGGCTTTTAACGTTAACTGTGGAATCGTTTCGTTCAACTCTTGGTTATATGTCATCTAAATTGTGTCTCTTTTAAAGATCGTACAGTTTTTCTATTCCAATAAATATTTTACAGATTGTTATCTTTGTTACATAGACCTAAGTACTTCTTATTGCAGTTCCATTTAGTTTCATATTATATATTATTGAAATTGCATTCATTAATGTTTTCGTGGGGGAGGAGGGGGTATGTTTTGTCGCAATGACTGGTTTGTTCTATTTGTCTCCAGGGGAATATAATCAATTTAAACATTCAAAACCATCAATCGTGTGTTTGTTTATCCAATATTCTATTTTTGGAAAAGATATTGGCAATATCGCTAAGCTATTCAGCTAACAGGAATATTTAATAAATTAACAATACTGGTAAACCAAATTCTTCCAAGTGCAATGTTTGTAATACTAAGCATATCCTGTAATTTCTGTAATATTCCATATTTTAAAGATAAAGTGATACAATATTGTATGTGGAGCCGCGGAGCGTAGTTGTTAAGGATGTTTGGCTCGCGATTGTAGGGCCATGAGTTGGATTCCCGCTTGAGAAAGCTGCTTTGTTTCACGTTGTTTCAGTCCACTCAGCTGGCATGCCTTGTTACAAGCTTAATCTCACTGAGAATTGCGTTAAGGATACACGTGTCTATGGAATGCTCAGTCACTTGCACGTACGTTAATGTCACGAGCAGGCTGTTCTGTTAAACGATTAATAGGAACAATCAGCATCAGAACTGACAGTGATGCAACACATCAGCTCGACTAATTTTGAACCGAAGTTTTGTTCTCTACTACCATTACTTTTGTTAACCAGGGTGGTGGATTGGCTGAGTCGTTAGAGCGTCGAACAAAATGTTTTGCAGTATTTATTTACGACTTTCTACATCCTGAGTTTCAAATCCCGCTGAGGTCAACTTTGCCTTTCATCCATTTAAGGATGATAAAAAAAACAGTACCAGTCTATTACTATGGTCTATTCTTCCTCGATATCTTTTTCTCACTGCCATTCTCTCACTGTCTATCCTTCTCTGAAAGAAATCTACTGTATTCAGTCATAGAGAGATGGGCTTCACCGAGTTTTAAAATGCCCTAGAAACGCTGTATGTCAATGTGGCATCCCTACTATTTACTAGGCAGTTATGGGTCCATACTTACATACATACATTTTTGTAGTATATTCTAATTTCTAAAGTTTGTGGTTAGGTTTGATGCATGTTGTATTTTGTCTTTCTTATGTGTTTTTTTAATGATGTATTCATTCATTCTATAACCAGGCTAATTTTGTTCTAATATACGAAATTTGTGGTTTGTATATTTTTCTGGGTGCTGCTTCTGTCGTGTTAGTCTGACAAAATTTGTTGTATAGTCTAGTGTTAATATACCCGTTGTTAATTAATGTTTATTTAACTCGCGAGATTTCATTATTTAAAATGACCTTTGTGGATGAGAATTTAAAAGCTCCTTTTATGAGGTTTTTAACTACAGATATTTTATATCTGCGTAGAAACTAGCTACCACAGAAACTAAAGCCACCACATTCGCATCATTCCACGTATCTAGAGTAGAAAACAGTTGTCCCTAGACCATTTATGCCTGGTATATCGGTGATGTATATTTGTTGTGATCGACACAGATGAACAGACTGATCGAATTTCCCCTCCCTTCAATTGTTGGCAGTATATATGATTCTATTCCCCCGAGGCCATTTTGATGCGGCAATAGGAATACATTCTTTTGGGAATTGATACTTTCAGTTGGCTGGCGTCTTTTCTATGTGGAAATTAAATATTTCATCTGATGACTACCGTGAATCTAAAATGAACCACCAGTCTTTAAAAGTCTCTTTGGTCTACAGGAGTTTACGATCTAATGCCAAGGCCGGCCTCTACGTGGTCACTCATCCTGCGAGAAAGAGCAGCTAAATGATTACTGAAACATGATGGAAATATCTCCTAAATGTCAAAAAAAAAAAAAAAAGAATTGATAAAGACAACATTAGAAACCGGAGTAAGAAGTGTCATTAGAATTTTGAATGGCTACGTTTTGCTGTGCTTTTTACTGTTGGTCATGACTGCGCTTGGAGACTCCCTCTGCAATTCACAATCATGAGCAAGTTATTTTGTTAAAGACCAGCAGTTGCCCATGCTTACCTGTCTCTCTTTTCCATACTACCGACGTTGTCCAAGGGAAAGGAAAAGGAAAATATAATAACTGGAACACTTATCCGAAACCGATAGAGGTCCATTTTTTTTACTTGCATGTATATCTGAAATTTAGACGTACGATTTATTGAGCAATTAATATTTGTAAATCTAATTTAGATCATTTTAATTAAATTAACTGAAATGATCTTATGAATTAAATTTATTGCAGGAAACTATAAAAGCTGTCGTTTTCAAGTTTATTGCATGTTAATATATTTCGATAATAGTTATTTAGTCCTTTGATGTGTGTGGATGGGGGGGGCGTGGAATGTACGTGGGTGTGTACGTGCGTATGTGCCTGTGTCTGTGTATGCATCTACGCGCTCGTGTGTATGAGTTTTCTATCTGTTTGACTATGAGCTTCTATCTTTGATTACACTTTTATGTGACACCGGATACACTACTGATTTCTTAGGTTTACATATTTCACCACGTGTACAGATGAGGGGTATATGTTGCTGGACTTGATTCCCAATATGATTTTAGCTGTTTTCTTTTTCTTATCGAACCCTATATAAAAGGTAAATTCGACTCACAGCGGGAATTAAACTCGTAACTAAATGATGAAAGGCACTTTGTCAAGCTCTCTCCTGGTTCTAATATCAATATTGACGTCTTTTTACATCATACAACTCACTTTTAATAGAATCTCACAGTACTTTAGCTACCGTATTTCCCGGCGCCGAAGACGCTTCGTCCTCGATTACGCACCCTAATTTTGACAACCAAAAATTGGAAAAAAAAATAATAAACAACCTTCGGTCTTCAGGACACATGGTAGATTTTTGAGACTTTTTTGGGGAAAAAGTTAGCGTCTTCGACGCCGGCGAATACGGTAATTTGCAGGAAAGTAACTCATTCGCGGCTGTGTGTTTAATACTGTATGCATTTAATCCAGCAACCTTCGATGTTTAACATTAAAACTATTCCAAAGTGACCATAAGTAAGGTAGCAACTGAAAAAGGAAAACTTAGCTTGCCATACAGTGTTTGAAGTCGTGTTGAAAATCGATGAACCTCCGTCGATGAAATTAACGTGTAAATGAGTGAACATTCCGCAGGCACGTGTACTCTTAACGTAATTCTTTGGCGTATTTGGCGTAATACAGTGTGTGACAGGACTGACCCTTTGAATTACACGTACAGTCCACCCGACGGGCTTCTGAAATGTTTCCGTCTACACAGTTTCCCACACAAGTCAACCAGATGCCATGGTAAATAACACTTGCCCAAGATGATACACAGTGGGATCAAACCTGCCAGATATATAACTGAAATCACATGCCAACAAGGAAGGAAGCCATTACGTGATCTCTTGATCTAACTTGTTTATATATATTGTTTATATATAATGTTTATATATATATATATAGAGAGAGAGAGAGAGAGGAAGAGAGGAAGAGAGAGAGAGAGAGGGGGGAAGAGAGAGAGAGAGAGAGAGAGAGAGAGAGAGGAGGAAGAGAGCGAGAGAGAGAGAGAGGGGAGGAAGAGAGAATTAGAATTTAGCTTCAGGCATAGCTGTATACAGATATGCATTGGAATTTCGTATTTCTAAAAAACACGGTATGTTTATCGATAAACATTTAGAAAGCCGTAGCTATTAAGTTTAGTCCCAGATTTACTCAATCTTTGCAGAGCTGGAGCTAAACAATTAAAATTACTTCTATACTATGTGATTTAATGTTTCTTCAGAGTATTCTTATCAGTTCAAAATCGGTAACAATTTTTACTTCATAAAAACATTTGAACCCTATCATCGTTGGTTGCTTTAAGACTTTAAAATCCTTTACTTTTCTAGTTGCCAATAGTTCGGAAGATTTTTTTGTTTTTGTTTTTAGGTGTGTATGTTATTTTTGCGATCATATATCGTGGGGTTTTTTTAATAATAACAGGCTTCTCATTATAAATGGCTATTCTGCATAAAGCAATGTACATAGTATTTTCTCCATCGCCGAAGAACTCAGTTGACTATCAACTGTGTTAGTGAAAAATGTATATCGACGTGTTGTTTGACTTGCTACAAATAGCAGTTAAATCGCCTCTGAATCACACCTTACTATCTTAGAATGAGAAAAAAACATAGTGGTTGATATAATCATTGATACAAGGATAGTGGATTGGCAGAATTGTTAGAGTGTCGGATAAAATGCTATTGTGATATTTTTCCGGCTCTTACCTAACATCCTAACATCCTGACTTCAAATCCCTCTAAGGTCAACTTCGACTTTTATACTTCCGGAGTCGATAAAATAAAGTACCAGTAGAGTACTGGGTTTGGTTTTCTCAACTTAACACCAAATTTGCTGACCTTATGCCTAAATTAAAAATCAATATAATCTTAGATAACTAAATACTAGACAGAAGGGTCGTGGATTTGCTCAAATTAGAGTTAAATACAAACATGTGCCATGGAAATGATAATGCCTTAATCGTGACTCGAACCTATGTCACAGATTCTGTTCCTCTACAGCTTATCACCACTCTATTCTCTTTACATTAAACAGATGGTATAAAGTGGATATATCATAGTATGAAATAATATACCATATCACAGAATGCTTTTCGAACTATGCCGTGTCCATGAAAGATAAGATTCTATTATCAACATAGATAGGTGAGGAATTTAAATTAGGTATACTTGAAGCTGTATTAGATTTTATTAGCCCAAGGAGAATGATAAATTCTTAGATCGGTTTCAGAAATTCTGAGTGTTTTGTTGCTCTAGTCTCTTCTCATGTTAGCATTAATTTCATTCTTGGACAAAAGAAATACAAAGTAAAGAAATAGAGTTAAACATTCAGCTTAAGTTAATAAACTATAGCCTAATACATGCATCGAACCTAACTACAAACATGTAATTAGAATATACAACAAAAATGTATGTATGTAAGTATGGACCCATAACTCCTGAGGGAGTCGTGGGGGTGCCGCATTGGCAACGTTTGTCGGGAATTTTAAAACCCGGTGGCGCCCATCTCCCCTCCATGTCTGAATACAGCAGATTTCTTCCAAAGGATATATTCGCCCTGAAAAACACACGCACAAATAAACAGACATACCTGCAAACACACGGGTGTATGCGTTTAAATATATGTGCGCGCGCGTGTGTCTGAGTGTGTGGCCTCATCGTCATAAGAGAGTCCATCTCTCTTCTGAACATATGTATATGTGTGTGTGTATATGTATGCATATATATATATATATATGTGTGTGTGTATGTGTCCCGGTTTCAATCGGGGGTAACCACAGTAAGAAATGTACTCAATACTTAGCAGAGTATAAATATTTAATATAGGGCTTTCCTGATGATTTCCTTCGAATGAAACAGTTCTAGTTCTGCAGAAGCCATATTCTATATATATATATATATATATATATATATATGTGTGTGTGTGTGTGTGTGTGTGTGTGTGTGTGTGTGTGTGTGTGTGTGTGTGCACGTATACAAACTTGGATCTATTCTATATATATAATTATGATTCGATAATGTACTAAAAAGAATGTGTATATGTATATATCTGTTGCTTCTACCGACCTTAATGATTATTTCTACATAGTTTAAATATTTCTTCTTCCAGTAATCCTACCGGTCTTATCAGGACGGATTACTTGTCAATTTCGGAAACAAACACCATGTTATAACCAGGCCACCGAAGCTATCTCACAGTAAGTATGCAATATTACTCAAGCTACACCCTAATAACTTCTCTCCAGGACTAACTTGATTTCCCCATCTCTAACACACACATGCATGTCCTCACACTCGCTGACACAAGATTTTGTGCATACACACACGTATATATATATAGATGTAGGTATGCAAATACCTTAACACTGCTATATATATTGTATATTCTTTCATAGAGACTTATTTTGAAAAGCGGGTGGCCACTTATCATGAAAATAATTATGAAGAACATTTTGCCCATTCATTGCCTACAATCTAACATAACTGACAGTCGAAACCAGTAAATATTTCTGACATGTAACGGACCTCCATTGATTCCGACGATGAGTGTTCGAGCCTGCTTCTTTAATAAACATGCATATGACAGATCTTTAATAAACATGCATGTGTCAGTGTAGTGACACTGACACATACATGCTCACGTAGCGTAATTCTCAGGTAGATTCAGCATGATACAGTGTGTGACAATGTTTGCCTGGAGGAAGGAGAAATAAAGTGTCTTGCCCAAGGACACAATGCACCGCCGGGTTCGGTAATCAAACTCATTACTTTATTATCGCGAGTCCATAACCTTAACCACTAAGCCACGCATCATCACATTTCTGACTTAAACAATTGTTAAATTCAAAATAACGTCCACCATTTGTTATACCATACCAAAGAAAAACGAAATAGGTGAAGTCCCACTCCACCGAGTCAACCAGGTAGTTTCTACAAGATCACTACCTGTTAAGTAGCAACCAAATCTCCCTTAAATTACACCCTCCCGCCTCGAAAACGGGGAGAATCATAAGATAATGTAGTCCTGTCCTCGATACACAATGTCCGAGAGAAAGGCAAGTTGGTTATTATTGGAAAACCTTTCACACCTCATGGGTGTGAATATCCTAACGATAAACAACAATAATATCTTACTATCACTAATACTTTACTGCTTTCACCAACATTTAGATATCCCATATAATATAGCTTAGAATATATTTTGGGAACATTTTACATTTATCTCATTTTAAAACAGTTTTTCTTCTTCATCCTCTTCCTCCTCTTCTTCTTCTTCTTATTATTATTATTATCATTATTATTATGGATTGGCAGTATCAGTAGAGCGTCAGACACCATGCTTTGTAGCAGAGAGTTACGGCCCTTTACGTTCCAAGTTCAAATCCCGCCGGGGTTAACTTTGCCTTTCGTCCTTACAGGGTCGATAAAATAAAGCACCAGTGAACACTGGGGTCGATTTAATCGATTTTCCCCTCCCCAAAATTGCTGGCCTTGTGCCTATAGTAGAAATCATTGTTGTCGTCGTTGTTGTCGTCGTTGTTGTTACTCTTATCATCGTCGTTATCGTTGTTGTCGTTGTTCTAGTTGAACATATCTGAAATATGTCTCTGCATTACAGAAATGCCCTCAAACATCATACGTTACAGTTTAGGAGGCCCTTTGCAATTTTTTTTAAATATATGAATGTATGGACCCGTTACTACTGGTGAAGTTGTACGGCGAATCTTGGGCTCTTTAAACTTGGAGGAGCCTATCCCTTCTCTAGGTCCGAACACAGTCGATTTCTTCCAGAGAAGGAGAGAGAGTGAGTGAGAGAGAGAAAGAGAAAGTGGGAGAAGGTAAGGGAGATGGGGATATAGAGGAAAAATCGACACCAGTACTCGGCAGGTTATGAATTCAGCGAACAAAACATTCTATCCAACGTTCTCACAACTCTGTCAAATCGCTGCCTTTGATAACAAGAAATCAACAAACAACACACAGATATGGCTTACACGAAATTATCCGTGAAACTTAACAGGACTTAGGTTGAATCATTTTATTAATCTGGCATAGACATTTTAACCACAATTCCTATGGTCGTTGCAAAACGCGCGAACTGTAAATTTCGAAACATTAAAACATCGTTGGGATTAAGAAAGATATTGTTCCAAAAAAAATATATAGGCCTATAAGGAAATATGAAAAGAAAATCTTTCATAAAAAAGATCAAATTTCAACACAATAATATTTTTTTTAAATATAAAACATACATACATACACACACACATACATACATACATTTTCTTTCACTGTATGGCCTTGATGTCGTCGCCCAGCATAATTCATAACATACGAGGGGCCTTCAAAAAGTTCGCGGAAAAAGGACTGTTGGAAAAAAACGGTTTCAGTTATGATGCTTATTTTTCAACATATGCTCCATCTAGGTCAATACACTTCTGCAAGCATTGATACCAGCCTTTAAGTTCATCTGTGTAAAGACTGAGGGCTATGCAATTTAAACTATGTCAAAGCAGCTTTCTTTACATCTCCAACTGATGGAAAATGAGCACTTTTCAATGATTTTATCAGGATGGGGTTAAATTGGGACTATAAGGTGGGTGACGGATGATTTCCGCTTGAAGTTCGCGTCACACAGCTCTTGTCTACCGAGCGTCGTGAACGGGCGCTTTGTTGTGGTGGAAGATGACCTTTCGATGCATCTTCCCCGGACGTTTTTCGTGGCCAGTTTTCTCAAAATGACTTCTCAATATGCAGCTGTGATTGTTCCCTTGTTCTCGAGGAAGTTAACCAGCAAAATATCTCCTGCATGCTAGAAGACAGTGGCCTTGACCTTGAACGCTCCGATTTTGCCTTGATTGATTCAGGTCTACCCCTGGGCAGCCACTGCTTCGATTGAGTTTTGTCCTCGGAATCGTACTGGTAGAGCCACGTTTAATCCCAGGTAAGAATTCTCTGTAGAAAAGCTTCAGGGTCTTCATCCCACTTGTTCAAAATTTCCACCGAAAGATCTGTCTTTGTTTGCTGCTGATCTGGGTGCAACAGCTTTGGGACCCATCGAGTGGAAAGCTTGTTCAGCACCAAACTCTCTACCAGAAAGGTGTGGAGTGTGTCGGCTACTGATTCAGGGGTTACTCGCCTATCCTTTCCAATTAGGTCGCGAACAGCATCAATATTTTTCACACAGACTGACTTGGATGACCTGCCACTTCGGGGATCATCTTCAACCTCATCTCTTCCACTTCTAAAACGACTTATCCATTTGTAGTTTGTTGATTTCTTTGGGGCATTGTCCCCATAGCTCCAGAGCGTCAATGATTTGGCTGCTCTTCCAACCTAGCTTCATCATGAATTTGATGTTTTGATGGACGCTATGTTGTTCGAGTGGTTGCTGACTTCCGATTGGCGGCGCCGCACTTCAACATGCATTTAAGGGTTCATATTAGAACATGTTATGGCACGTTAGTATGAGAACGTGCAGGTGCATCGAGATCAAAATCCCCGCATATGACTTTTAGCTATGTACTTTTTCCGTGAACCTTTTGAAGCCCCCTCGTACATAAACATTTTGGGGGAAAAATATCTATCTACAGCTAATTAAAGTGTTCCATGTGTAATATGCATATGTCTTGATACCGATTATATTAATTTTAGAAATGCCTCGTGACAACTTTGTTGAAATATCTATATTTATTGTCTCAAAATATCTCTCAATGTCGTAAGTGCCACAACCCCTGTCTGTGATTTCAATGTTTCATGTCTTCTAAAAACAGTTATTACTCAATGTCGCAAACATTTCTCGTAATATTAATATACGTAGAGGATGATGAATTGGCAGAATTGTTAGAGTTCTTGGATAAAATGCCTTGACGGTATTTTGTTCTGGTTCTTTACATTCTGGGTTTAAATCCTGTCGATGTCAAAATTGTTTTTCATCCTTCTGGGGTCAATAAAATAAAGTACCAGTCAATACTGGAGTTGATTTAATCAAATTTCGGCCTAAATTAGAAATCAATGTTAAGATAGATATGCTACAAAAATCCCCTTTTTTAATGCGAGTATTATAGAAAAGTATTGTACAGTTTCAATACCAGAATGCGGTGTTGTACATGAAGATATATTATCAAATCCCATGCCCATATCACAAAAAACTATAATTATCATAAAATATTTGTTTAACACATCTTTTAAACGGATTTTATAATTAGACGCAACTCTAACCTACTTTTTGCATCACTTTAAACAATGTTATTCAAACATTGTGTGTGGAACTTGCACATTACGCAGACGATTTCACAAATTTTAAACATTAATTTGAAATAGTTTTCGTTCAATGCTTGTTTTCCCCCTCTTGTCAACAATATTTTCCCGCACCATGGAAAACCAATGAATGGATTGGTAAGGAACTGAAATTGTTTGAAGTAGTCAGGATTGTTCGAAGAAAAATGAGGATGAGGGAAGAGGACTTCAAGTTCGACAAATGGTACATTCAGCAGATGCACTGTCAATAAAACTACATGTGCTTTACATACACACATGTATGTATGTATGTATCTATGTATGTATGTGTATATATTTATGCACACATATATACGTCACTAGCCGAGTGTAAAAACATGTTATGCTTGTGAGTGAGGAAAGTCCTAGTGTAATGAGTGTATTTTTCTCTTTGGATTTATGAGTAGAGTTTGAGCCATGATGCAAAATAACTCCACACAAAAAGTGATGTTTGTAAATGAAAGTAGATTGGCTAGATGTTAATCCTATCATCCTAAAAGTACTTGCCAAAGTTGTCACCTAAACAACATCAAGTTTCACTTACACTAAGAATTGCAAGGTTTTATACGAGGTTGGTGGTCGTACAACAAAAGCATTTAGTGATAAGGAATTGAGCCTTAGAGTAAATTATTAACGTGCTGTTGATGAAGAAGAAACACGTGTAACAAACAGAACGAAAACATTTAAAGATGCTGAATTGTGTGTTGCGGGAGGAAAGATAGCACGTTAATTATTTTTAGTTCTGGGTTATTTTTCGTTTTGAAAGTCAGAAAGAAAAGAATTCGGAGATTAGAAAAGAAATGGAATAAAATTTGAAGAGGTAAGGCGGACGGATGAAGGTTCGCTCAGCTAGACGGAGAATGGTGGTGAGTGTAGATTCAAATAAAGAATGGAAGACAAAGAAATACTAAGAACCTATTGTTATGTGGATTGGCAGTATCGGTAGAGGGTCAGACGCCATGCTTTCCAGCATAGTTACGTCCCTTTACGATCTGAGTTTAAATGCCGCCGAGGTTGACTTTGCCTTTCATCCTTACGGGGTCGATAAAATAAAGAACCAGAAATGCACTGGGTAATTGCTGGCCTTGTGCCTAAAGTAGAAACAGTTATTGAGAGTGACAGTGTGCAGGGATTTAATATTCATAGTGGATAGGAGTGTCCAGGGATGAAAAGAATTGAGTTGAGAAGGTTAAAAGTATGATTAGTATAATTGATATGTGAGAGTAATGTAACAAGTGGTGACAGGAATTCATCACGTTAGCTAGAGGTTCATTGGAACAACTACAAGATGAATCGCTAGGGCAACCAGGATGGTTGCGTTTGTGGAGCTTAAAATCGATAGTAGGATGTATTTGTGATAAGGAAATCACTGACAATGGAACTGGTGACAGGTGTACAGCTACCAGTTAATGCAGATGCCAATTGACCAAAGTGGAAAATTTTTCAGTATAAATTTTCTTTTGAATAAAATTACTTTTCTTAACAAAATGATCGTTTAGTGAACTTAAATAAAATGTTCCTGAAATAAGATTTCAAATAGTTTTGGTAATATATTAGCAGGACAAGTGGAAATTATACTACAGTATGGCCTTCTACGTTCTGGTTTCAAATCCCACTGAAGTCAACTTTGCCTTTCATTCTTCCTATAAAATAAAAGTGGGTCTATGAAATAAAGTGCCAATCAAGTACAGGGACCTATGTATTCAACTTTCCCCTCCTCACAAATTGAGGCTCTTGAACCTAATTCAGAAACCATAATTTCACAGACGGTGAATTGGCAGTATCGGTAGAGGGTTGGATTATGCTTTCCAGCATAGTTACGTCCCTTTACGATCTGAGTTCAATTCCCGCCGAGGTTAACTTTGCCTTTCATCCTTACGGGGTCGATAAAATAAAGTACCAGTAATGTACTGGGGTAATTGCTGGCCTTGTGCCAAAAAGTAGAAACAATTATTTCACAGATTTTGATTATGTCTTCAACTTTATTCCATGCTCGATGTTATTTCAAGTATAACACTCCAGCTTGTTTCATTGTGTTAATGACTTCGTTTACGACTTCGATTGTGTTCCATTGTTAAAGTTGTTCAAAACGTAACACTCTTACATAGACTATGACAAGCAGAATCTGTGTAGTGTTATTTTGTTTCACTTGTTTCTTAATGTACTACAATTGCAAGTAGTTTGTGGTTAGATATCTTGTAATAAATATAAATATATATCTAAAGTAAGTTTTTTTTATATGAGAGTGTATATAATTGTATGTATCGTAAATAGACATACCACCACAATCGCTACCGCAGTGAACAATGTGGGAGAATGTACTCTGCCGTATGCTGCCTCGTGGTTCTAGCTGACAGGATAGAAAAAAATGTTACCTCGAAGGATAGTATGGGAGATGCATTAAAATAGTCATTCCAACTCGCGGGACTCACTTCAGGAATGAATAACGCTAGATAGAAGTCTCCAGCACTAGAAATTGAACGACAAACTTATTGGAAAGCAGTCGATACGTCAACAATTTGAGATTTTCAGCTTGTCGGGCAACGAAACCTGGGTCTGTTGCTGTTAGATATTCCGTAGTAATCTATGTCACATCGTCAACATGTTTATCAACGTGTGTATTCAGCATTGATTTGTCCTTGTCGGTGTGTTGTTATTCTTGTTAGTTATTTTTGTTGTTGTTGTTAACGCCAGGCCAACCTTATCGAGTCAAATGCATTCTTGTTATGGCCAGCTGGCCTTTTTTAAAGACACATATGCCTACATTAACTTACGTGTTCTCTCCTTATTTCAGACAGTGTGGTTGCATCCACTTAGACTTAGCTGCACTTTCTAGCAGGCCAAGCGACAACGTAGAGGCTCTCTCGTTGATTTGTTTTTCTTTGTTATGACAGGTGAAATCAAATTTACGATCTAAAACAGATTACTTTTTTTTTACTATCAACGAAGAATGCCTGCTGTCAAGCTGTTTAGATTTGACGTGATTTCGTTTTGACGGAATTTAACCAAAGTAAGCTTTCAACAGCGTCGTGTAATCGATATAAAGATTTTATCGGTTTATTTAACGTTTTAGTTGTTATATCAAGATAAATTCTGATTAAATCCCGAAGATCTGTTAAAGTGTTGCAGGTATTTACATTTTTTTCGGAAACTCAGTTTTGATATAGGGTAGTGTACTGTTACATTAACGATGTCAAGTACATTTACCGTAGCGATAATTCATGTGGTGCATAGAGTTTAAAATAATGGTCAAATATTAGATTACCGATCCTGCTGGTTAAAGATAGCAAAACTATGGGGAACTTCTAAACAATTCTATCTAAAACTTGACTAAAGGCATGCCAGTATATCTACTTGAATAAGGGTGATGGGTTGGCAGAATCGTTTGAGCATAGGGCGAAATACTTTGCAGTATTTGATACTCATCCCTTTGTGTTCTAAATTCAAATTCTAGCGAGGTCAAACTTTCCTTTCATTGGATCGATAAAATAAAGCTCCAGTAAAATGCTGAGGTCGATTTAATTGACTGGCCTTGTACCTAAATAAGAAATCGTTATATGTAGCTAAATAAGCTTGTACAAACCTTTAACAAAAGAGGTGAAGGAAACCACAAAGAAGCTTATTGAGCAGCTTCTGGAAATGGTATGGCCAGTGAGAAATATGGTTGGAATACATATGATTCACTGATGATGAGCAAAGATAGTAGGGGAAGGTGTTTCTTGCTATACATCGACGTCCTAGCTATGCCATAGATTTTAGTAAATATATATATATATGCACTATGCGAATATGACGTTGAGAGTCAATAAAATGTTCTCGAAGCTTTATGCGATTTAAAGTGTTGTGCAATCGTTGATGATCAGTGTACTTCCTCGGACACGGGGAGATCTA
>OZ024741.1:201189873-201192373 GCA_964016885.1 Eledone cirrhosa
GTACTGATTCCCCGTTGGATTGCATATTTTTGCATATTATTGTGACAGTTGCAGAAAAATATATTTACAAATTGAAGTGCCTGACAATGAAACTGTGCTTCAACGATTCAAAGAGAAGAATTATTATTGCTATATATATTGTGCAGGGTGCATGACTATGCAGATACCAGCAGCTCATACATGTCATTTTCTTCGCCATACATACAGGACATACACACAGAAGAATTCTAATTGTGTTATATGTATATATATATTAATTATGGTATTAATAATGCATTAAAACAACTGTCAGTTTCATAGACATAATTAGTAAAAGCACGTTGCTCGATTATCAGAACTTGCGCACGTGTTTAAATTCATGTATTAAAATGTAAAAATTGTCTCTACGTTTATTGGAATCCATCTATATTTCCGTGGTGCATGGTTTTTATTTTATCTGGGGCTGCTTTCCAGCACTAAATAATATGTATGTATGTATGTATGTATGTATGTATGTATGTATGTATGTATGTATGTATGTATGTATGTATTGATGTATGTGCACCTAACTCTTGATGAAACCGTATGGGCGTAGTACTGACATACAGGACCCTTAAATATTCCCTTTTCAGGTTTAAATACAATTGATTTCTTCAAGAGGGGGAGAGAGAGAAATAGAGACATGAAGTGAGGAAAAAGATATAGAAGAAGAGTCGACCCAATACTGGACTGGTCCTTTTTTAATCGACTTCAAAAGGATGAAAGGCAAAGTTGACCTCGGCGGGATATGAACTCAGAGTGCAGAGAGTCGGAATGAATACCGCAAAGCATTGAACCCGACTCTGCCAATTCGCTGCTGATGAAAAGAATGTTTATCCCTAATAGATCGTTTATGAGGGGTGTCTTGAAAATGAAAGTATGGTACCATATAAATTATAGCCCTATTTTATTCCATACGATATATTTTTTCGGAAAAGCCGTTAGAATAATTTAAGGACGTTTCGGATTCTATTTGAAGCAATTTGCAGTATTCATCAATATGTTAAGGACATCAGATAAAGCTCATGAGACAAATTACTTAGTTGCCCAAAACAAAGAACTCATACTATTTTAGAAAGCAAATGTTTGTTGTGCAATAGTTCGAACGATGTTTGGACTCGAATTTGGATCGAAAAGAATTATCTATTCCTTTGACAGTCAACATGATTGGAAGACAGATGCAAGGTATGTCACACGATATCAAAATGTAACCGAAAAATATTTTTGAAAATAATGGTTTTCTGAATTTTTGAAAATAATGGTTTCTGAATTTGTGGGAGGGGAAAGTCGATTAAAGCGACCCGAGTTCATTACTGGCAGTATACTTTGTCGACCCCGTGAGGTTGAAAGTTAAAACTAACCTCGTCGAGATTTTAATCCAAAACGTAACTATATGCTGCAAAGGAAAATGTCCAAAGTTAAGACATGGGAAGATATTGGGGTTAAGCGGGAATCCGACTTTAGATCAGCAAATAAAGTATTCTGACTATCAACAATGCATCTGGTGTTCTCCTCTATTCAGAGAGGTGCATCTTGTGATGTACAAGAGGTGTATCTGAGAGTAAGGACTAATCTTTCAGAGGCTAAAGTCTCAAGAGCAATTAAAGAGCTCAAATGTAACAAGGACACTGGGGAGGGTGAAATTCGGTCCGAGATGTTAAAATTTTAAATAGAGAAAGTATTCATTGACTGACTCAGTGAGCTGGGTGGTCTGGATCGCTGGTAAGGCACTTTAGCAACGACAATCGAGAATGATAATACGAATTCTCAAAAAGGCAGACAGGAGTTTGTTCCAATTATATTGTGAAGCCTCCCCGTTAAAGTCTATACTAAATTTCTGGCAAAGAGATGTAGAAAGATTGCCGATTTCGAAAAGGCATGCGATCACATTCCACTGACCTGCTGTAGAAGGTTCTGCAGGAGTATAGGATCAATGGATAGCTTCTTGCTGCCCTGATATTTCTATACTATTACCCGAGTAGTTGTGTTCGGATAAATGATGCTAAATCGATACCATTCAATGTGGGAATCCCATTCCATTTCTTTTCATAATCTTCATGAACAGGATTGACAAATGCAGCTGGGCTGGGAGTGGTATCACGACTGGTAAGTGTAGGATCAGTCGGCTGAAATTTTCAGACGCCATGATATTACTTAACTCTCCAGCAAATGATTTCCGACATACATTTGATAGGTTTGAAACCGAGTGCTGCACGACAGGAATGAAAGTCAGTGCTGCGAAGACCGAGATACTAGTCTTCTCAAGGAAACCTGCACAGTGCATTCTACATATGAATGGATTTCCACTAAAGCAGGTGGAGAAGTTCAAGTATTTCGGGGCCGGTTTCATGATTGATGGAAGGCAGGAAGCTGAATTAAATGCAGGAAATTCAGGAACTGGTGCAGTAATGCACCAGCTTCGGTAAGCAGAAGGGAAGAAGGTGTAGAAGCTAAACTCTCTATCTTCAATTCGGTATTCGTG
>OZ024741.1:201197373-201234873 GCA_964016885.1 Eledone cirrhosa
GGAGTTCGCTTCGAAAGGATGTGGTTCTCGATTCAATCTCACTGTGTGGTACCATGGACGTGTACTTGTTGTGGCTATAGGATAAGCAAAACCTTTTGGTAGTTGCTCTAAATCAAGCACTTAATGCAATTTCTTTTAAGATATATATCACTTGAAACACTGATAAATAGCATATTTACAAGAAGAAAGCTCGTGGCTGTAAAAGGTTTGCTCAGACGAAGATTACTAGCTAATGAGGCAATGACAATATGTGATCTAATCCCCAGTGGAATGTATGTTGTGTCGATATAGATTGTGTGTATTTGCAAAGTAGAAGATTAATTTAAAGTGCCCTTAACTCTTGTTGGAGTCGTAGGGGTGCCGTCTTGATACACTGAGTATGTCGGTCGTTTAACACCTAGAGGAGCCAATCCCCTTCCAGGTAGTAACAGTGCCGTTTTCTTCAGTAGAAGAGAAAGAGAGATAAAATCAACTCCAGTACTGGACTGCTACTTTATTTATCGACCTCGAAAGGGTGAAACGCAAAGTTGACATTGATGATATTTTAACCCCGAGCGCAGCGAGCCGGAACATATACCAAAGCATTTTTAATCCGACGCCCTTCTAGGAGACAATTGAAGAAAATATATTAAAATATAATGCTAACAGTATCAGTGTATAACGCAAACTAATTGGATTCTCAGCAAGTTGAACTTGTGAACAGGTTTCGATTCTCAGTTGAAGCCAATTATGTGCTGCTACCGTTCTCACCATGCATTTAAGGTCTTCCTAACTGGACACAATCGACGATGATTGCTACATCTCCATGATCAGAATTGCATAAGTATATAAGACAGAAAAGAATAATTTTCGTTGCGAGCTTCTATTAAACCTTCAACACAATCAACTACTGCTATCGAGTATTTAAGAAATAAACTATGCTGATGCGCAAGGTGAACGCCTGAGATAATTTGTAATATTGCATTATCATTAAATTTCTACGAAGTTGCTGTTAAAAAGATTCTAGTTACAAATAAATGGTTATCTTCTCAAAACCTGTTCACATATTTGTTTTCTTCTTAACCTTTCTTTTCTTTTCCTTTTGCTTGAATTAATGTTTCGGAAGAATTTCGACTGAAAGGAAACTATGTAAAAAGGTTTTTGACAGCAGCATTCAAATGAAAAATACTTCTGATTCTTTGGTGAAACACTGGAACAATATTGGTCGAAATATACAAAGTTGTTCAACTATCAGACAATAACAGTTCGACTTCGCAGCCTATCAAAGGAATATTCGCCAACAAAAAATTGATATGTTTTACTAAAATATTAGAAGCAGCTGTTGAAGTTAGTTTTAGTAACAACCTGTGGTGGTCCATCGAAAGAGCGCAGAAAAGGGAGAAAAGAATTATAGAAATATAGAAAGATACAGAAAGAACAACTAAAGGAATCTAAAAATATTGAAACAAGAGACAACAAAGTAAAGTTTGAGTGAAAAGAAAACATGGAAACATTTCTGAAAAAGTATTGTCTATACTAAAAATACTTTTAGTTTCTAAACCACACGAGCAACTAATATCACACACACATGTACCTGTAATTACATACATACAAATGCGTGCACACACACACACACAACTATATCTCCAATGCACTTAAAAACCATTAGACCAATCATGTTCAAACTTGGCATGTGTGTTCCTTAGTCTCGAGAGTAGGTTTTGCTTAGTGAAATGCAAGATTTCACAGCTATAGCATCACTTCTTCATAGTCAACCTGTGAACTTTTCAGCCTACCCTCACGTGTGTGTGTGTATATATATACGTATATATGTACATCTCTCTCTCTCTTTTTCTCTCTCTCTCTCTCTCTCTCTCTCTCTCTCTATATATATATATATATATATATATATATATATATATATATATATATATATATATATATATATATATAATGTATGTATAAATATATATATATATATATATATATATATATATATATATATATATATATTTATATATATATACATAGAGAGAGAGAGGGGGAGAGAGAGAGAGGGGGGGGGAGTATAGTATCTGGTTAGAGTCTAACCAGTTACTATACTTGGGGCAGTAGAATATGGTTATATGAAAGTTCCAGCTAGTTTCAGACTGAATGCGAAAGGCATTGGCGGTTAACTAGCTGCCTTATCAGCCAGATATCAATCTTGTGTTTGATATTCTAGAAGCATTGATATGATCTGTGCTCATTAGGTAAGGAGAAATGCCGAGAGCAATAATTACTGTTGAATATGGCTTTCAAAGGGTCTCATCATCGTATTTGGTTCCATAAATCCTGAAACCCTGGAAAGAGTGTTGGCAAACTTGGCTGACAACAAAAATACGTCACAATGATGCGTCTTCTACTCGACTCCAAGAAGGTCAAAATGCTGAGGCAGTTTTCCATATGTGTGTGTGTGCGTGAAACTTTGAAAGTGCTACATTGATATACATACATATGTATAATGCATATTGAAATGTACGGATCATAGTGGTACTGTTGGTCGCGTGAAAAAATAAAACAATGCCTTACTAAACACCTTTCACTAACTAGTTTTGTCCCTTTTCGTTCGGAATTCAAAAACATGCCGGGTTTGGCGGCAATAAAATGGATATATTTGGATTTATTCAAAAGTGTGGCTATCTGCCAAACGGGTAGTAGTAAATACCGTTTAACAAAACAGAAGCTCTTACTTAGACGATACTTACAGTTCATTTTCAATTTACATTTGAAGGCATTTCATTTTGTTTACACTGTTAATATATTTTTAAAGGCCTGAATATCACTCCTTCTATTCTCCCTCTTCTAATAAGTTGTGGCTAGTCAGAGAGAAAACAATATAAAACTAGTACCGTAACATGTAAGATCCTGTTAAGCTTACTCACATTTCAGTCCCGGTTTCAATCCGTTTCGTTTAATTCTAACGCCCTGTCATAAAACGATTGGCTAATCAAAAGATGTGTGTGTCTCATAAAACAAACTATCGTTAAAGAGTTGGCGTAAATGCTAGACTCGATAAGTGCCAACAATATATAGAACACTAGAATTTCAAACTCAAGAAATTAATTGAAACTTTTAAACAAAACAGGTTTTTTTTCTTTCTTTGTCTAAAAAAGAAAATACATGAAATAATTTTCCTTATTTACTGCCAAAATGTTTCCAAGCTATAGACGAAGTATGCACAACTATTTCTGTCTTTATATAAACATAGTATGCTGTTGTTATGAGAATGTCTGGGGTGGGAGAGTGAATACCCACGGACGCCTTCTGAATTAAAAACTAATAATAAAATGGGCGCTAACATACTTAATGTACCACGATATTCTAATTAATCAAAATTACATTCGTAGTGGTGAGGAGAAAAGAAAAACATTGTCTTAATGATTAATTCTGGTCAAGAAATGAAGTGGGGGAACAAATCGGATTTTTAATTATTTAATACTAATTATAGATAGAATACAGTTGAATGTCTTATTTCTGTACTATTTCCGGTAAGCTTTAGTAAATAAGACTTAATTCTGAAGGCTTATTCCAACTAGATGAAGATAGGCACTTAATGGTAATATTATTCATAAACTGCGAAGGAAAAAAATTGCAGAATTCGCTAACGTAACGTTACCTTGTTGTGTTGAATTCATACTCTCTCCTGTACATATAGTTTGGAGCCAACAAGAAAATCAAACCAAATCATAGCCCACTCTCTTAAAAGAGGAAAGAATACGTTGGATATCGTGGTCGCAGATAACCCTAAAAAGACAGCTTGATTGTGACTAGATTGACATGGGGCTAAACAACAACAACAACACTATGTATATATGTATGTATGTATGTATGTAAGTCAACATCGTCGGTAACTACTGAGCCGCAGGTTTTATCTCGAAGTTATCCCAGTTTCCTGGGTTGCCTTCTCCTAGAAGATGCCCTGACAAAGGCTAGGGTCCTCCTACACTCCCAGATGTTGATCTTTCTTCTTTTCGGGTTATAGCTACTGTCGCTCAGAGAGCGGGATTGGCTCAGTGCACAGTCTTTCCTCACTTTAAAAAATATCTTCACTCACAGGCATTGCACAATAGAATTAATTAATAATTATTAATAATGGTATATCGTGCAATGGCCATACTCGATAACGAGGGGGCAGCCATCATCATGTATCTAAGTAATTATGTATGTATGTAAACATACATACATACGTATGTTGGCATACAGGGTGATTTAACCTATAAAGAATGTGGCCGGGACACTGTCAACTGTGCATTGTGTGGCATTTTTGTTTGTGAGGAGTGGGGCAAAGAGTGTGCCTCAATTGGTGGACAGAAACGTCATTTGAAATTGCACCAAAACAGGACCGTAACACCTACTGCGAGAGGCCAACATTGTTGCAGCGTCTGTGCAAGTCCCTAGTAGAATTAAAACGCCACGTCCGTGTTGCTCATGCTTAAGTATCAAGTAGAAGCATTACTCGTGTATTTGTGTATTTGTGTTTCTATTTCTCTTAATTTCGAGTACATATTTGACCGGCCACCTTCCTGGTGGCAAGGTTGTAAAAGAAAAGAAACTGTCATCCCTTGAATCGCAATAATGTCTTGCAAATTTTGAAGGTGCCAGCTATCGTAGCCATTTGTAGTCTATGAATTAGGGGACTGTATGTATGTATGTATGTATGTATGTATGTATGTATGTATGTATGTATATTCTTCTGGTTTTATAATTTCACAAATTTTTGTCAATAGAGAGAGAGTCAGTTTCTAACATAGACACAAGACTCTCTCATTGGAATTTACACAACATCAACTAGGTAGATATGTTTGCATGTCTGCATGCATGTGTGTGCAGGTATGGATGTTATTGTATGTGTGGATGTGGATGTTTTGAGTTGTATGTGTGCATGTGCATATGCTTTGTATCTGTACAAGTGTATACGCAGATATTAGATGCAGAATTTTTGGAATGTTTTACATATTTTTACTGTTCCGTTAAGGAATGTACTTGTAATTTCCTAACTAGTTGTGTTCTTTCTATTTCTGTGAAGCTCAGTTTCTCAAGATTTGTATTGAAGCAGTTACTAACATATCCCAGTGCCCCAATAATCACAGGTATAAATCTGAAGGTATAGTCAGAGTGGTAGATCTGCATAAATATTCTCCTTTTCGCTAATCTTCCATATTACATTGGCATCTGCTGGGCAGCTAACTTCCACTACTGTGTATGCCGTCTTTCCTCTGTCCCATATCAGTATGTATGTATGTATGTATGTATGTATGTATGTATGTATGTATGTATGTATGTATGTATGTATGTATGTGTGTCAGGCTGCTCTCGAGTGCTATTGGTAACATGCAACCCAGTACAACCTGTCTCATGGTCGGGTCGTCGGTGACTAAACCGGCAACCCCACCAAGCTTGCTTGGTGAGGAGGGTGATATTTGGACACCCTGCGGGATGAAATACAAGACCCGGCAAAGGGCGGAGGAACTCAGCAGAGTCATCGGCCATCCAAATAGTACTTGTTTTTCCATCTGGCAGTGAAAGGCCCCCAGTTGTTGTCACAACACCTTTCTAGATAAGGGAAACTCTGAAAAAGAACCTGCGGTTTCGGAAGCATCCGATGATGTTGAGCAGTTCTCCTTTTCGGGTACTGTTTTCGATGCCCAGAGAGTGGGGTTGAGCAGGCATTACTTGTTCAGGTTATGTTACAGATTCGTGTGGCTGGCCGCAGCCTAAAAGTGCACCAAACTCTATAATCTGACAAGCGATTGCAATACTCTTAGCAGAGTTTGCAACCATCATGTAATGTATGTATGTGTTTCGAAGTTGTATATCAGTTTCGCACCATGATGGTTGATATTTTGCTTAGGGCACATCTTTTCACGGAGAAGAATTTTTCGGTTATATTCTATAAACCCGGGTAAGACCTGTTGCTGCTGCTAGTATGTTGAAGCTTAACTTATAACTTTTAATGTGCCACGTTTCAATAACCACGGTATTTCAACCGTGTTTCTTATATACCAGTATTTCCGGCTCTGATTTTCAGAAAGTTTGTTAGAATGGGGTCTGATGTATGTCTCACTTTCAATTACTTGTAATGAGAAAATAACTTTTTAAAAAAAGCATAAAAAGTAGAAATTAGAAAAAGAAAAAAAAAAACATGACGGTTTAGCAAAATAAGAGTTGCGTTTCATTTCCTTTCTCTAGATGAAATTACACTTGTTCTTGACCGCATGAGATCATAGGTGAAATTAAATGATCGCTACGTTTAGATCCTTTTCAAGTAACTGAACTCCAATATGATACAGTATACCGTCTTGCTCTGATAAACGCAATGTCCTTCAAATAGATCTTTATTCATCAAAAGGTGCCTGTAGTCGATCAAGTTGTGAAATCGTTGAAAACCTATGTTTGTAGTATACGTTCATATACCAACATCTTTATATCATTGTCTGTCGGCTTGTAATGGTATGGGTATGCCATCGGTCTCGAAATGTTTTTTTTTAAAGCGTGACACATCTTACTCTCCACTAATCTGCAATCCCATCTAAATGGTAACAATATTCCCCCCCCCCTCTCTCTCTTTCTCTCTCTCTATCATTAAAGGTTACTCCTTAACCCTTTAGCATTTATATTACTCTATATTTACTATTGTATTTTCATGGTAAATGCTTTACCTCACATAATATCTAACATAATACAAATCTATGAGATTTTGATATTATTTATTTTGAGAACAACAGCTTAACAACAGTTTCAGTGGTTGGTTACATCCGGTTTCAACAGAAAGAGGAGAGAGAATTTTGGCTGAATATGGCTGGTTTAAATGCTAAAGAGTTAAGGTGTCTATTGTACCTTTATCATCTAAAAACAACAGAAAAAGAATGCCAATCCGTGCCGTTTCTGATTTTGTTGAAATCCATCTTAATTTACGTTATCAATGATTACACTACCTTTGTTCGTCCTAAACTTGAATGAAACCCAAAGCTGTCTTACTTTAAAGGCGATTACATCTATATAAATTCTTTATATCGTTTTATTTATATTTGTTCACGTTTGTGTGTGTGTGTGTGTGTGTGTGTGTGTGTAGATACTCATACACAGTAGGTAATTGCACACTACCGTACATCTATGGAAGCATAAAGATTCCCAAACGTAATAAACCTCTCCCAAATACACACACACCAATACAAAATATCAGCTAGACGGAATCATGAACCAACATACACTAGATGGCGTACCGTCAAAAGTTGTTTTCTTGAAGAAAATTAAAAAATTTTGCATAGAACTGTGAAAATCGGGAATGTTTCACCCGTGGGTATAGAAAGCTGCTTTACCAATGCCGATGTTAATGAAACTATAGAAACAATATTAGATAACTTTTATAAACACCCAGAAATAAAAGCACCTAATATTTTTCCTCGCGCCAAAAAGCATTCTCCCAAAGACCCTAGGTACCCTACCTAATTGAGGCTATATTCCGTTGCCCGAACGGAGTGGCAATGGAGTTTCTCCACCCAAGCCAAACGCTTTACATCCGATACGTTAGATTCCATCTTCAAATACAATATTCAGCACATTTCATTTCAAGAAAATCAGAACACCTAACTACGTGTGTGTGTGTGTGTGTGTGTGTGTGTGTGTGTGTGTGTGTGTGTGTGTGTGTGTGTGTGTGTGTGTGTGTGTGTGTGTGTGTGTGTGTGTGTGTGCGTGTGTGTGTGTAGGCGCATGGCTTAGTGGTCAGGGAGTTGGATTCACAATCCTGTGGTTGTGAGTTCGATTCTCGGACCTGACGGTGCGTTATGTCCTTAAGCAAAGCACTTTATTTTACGTTGCTCCCGTTCACTCAGCTATAGATATGAGTTGCGACATTACTGGTGCCAAACTGTATTGGCCTGTGCCTTTCCCTTGGGCGACATTGGTGACGTCAAGACGTGAGACTAGAATGCATGGAGAGGCCTTTCTAAGTGCAAATCCCATGGTCATTTGTGATCGAAGAGGATCTTTATATATGTGTGTATGCGAAAAGTAAAACGGAGAAACAAAGTACAATGAAGATATGTATTAGTTTAACGCTTGATATAGTAGAAAAAGAGTCTTAACGTTTCGGGTGTTAGTTCTTCAACAGAAGATAAAATGAGAGATAAAATGTAAATAGAAAGATAAATGAGAATAAGAAGAGTGAGAAATGAAAAAAGTTTTGGGAAAGACAGCACGTGTGTGTTTAGTTAGCCAATTTGGTGAAGTAAGGGCCAGAATATACCTCAGATATAAGAGAGGTTTTGAAAAGGAAATAATCTATAAACTGTGTGTATGTGTGTGTTTGTGCAGAAAATTAAATAAACACTAATTGAAAATGGATACTGGAATAAGTTGGATAGACAAAGGTGTGAAAAATTACAAAAACAAATTCACCAGATATAACATATACACCACACATAGATATAACATATACAACACACATAGATATAACATAACACACAATAAACTAGATAAATACGTTATTAAAAAAATCCATAAAGCAGAACACGGCATATATTACATTCGACTACAAGCTAACTGTAAGAACATATCACAAGAAACACCAGAATTAAAAACCCGCACGCCAGCACAAAACCAAAAGCCTATAAGCGACATGAGATATACATATTTCAAAGTAAACATGGAAGTTGTAAACTTTGCATCGGACATACAATTACAACACTTTCTCGCGCACTATCCACGGAGGCATTGCTGCAAAATACAATACAAGAAGCTAAAAAAAATTAGATAACAAAAAACATAGCTAATAACAATTATCCACAAAAAGTAAAAGATTAGCAATGGGAATTTTTTTAATATCAAAATACAAACTAAAAATTAACACACAGATACAGCACCATAATAGAAATTAAGAACAGTTACTGGTCAATAATAGTAACTTAGCGATAAATAATTTAAAACCGAACTACTATGTTATCGACTCTATTATTCTTGTTGTCCGTTATAAAATAGCAGCAGTTATGTTTTCAATATAATATGTATACAAACGATATACATACATATATAACGTTTTTGTATTTCTTTCGCAATATTCTTGGTGTGAAATCGTGTGCTGGAACATATTGTTATACCTTTGGAGGGTCATATTGCCTATAAAAACACAGACACCAGTTGATTTTCACTTCGGTTTTATTGCGAATTAGCTAATTAATCCATTCCTCGGTTAATTTAGTAATCTAATTATTAATCCGTTGTCAGAGTTGATTGTCAAAATTCTTTATCCAAATATTGTAACCTCTCAACGACTATTCTTGCTCCTATGTGACTCTTCTTTTTAATTTTGCTTTTGTTTTATTTGCTCCATCTTGTCTATCAGATGTGAAAATCGGGTGCTGCGTGTGTGGATGTAGAATGATACTACCAATGTATAACAATTTTATTTATGTATATATATATATATAATCCTTATCGAACCGTCTTCGGATTTTAGTCTCCACATTTATTATTACTATATATATATATAAATATTATATATATATATATATATATATATATATATATATATAGAGAGAGAGAGAGAGAGAGAGAGAGAGAGAGAGAGAGAGAGAGAGAGAGAGAGAGAGAGAGAGAGAGAGAGAGGGGGAGAGAGAGAGATGTGTGTATGTGCGCTCGTATATGTTTGAATGGGTATGAGAATGTATACATAAATTCTCTCGATATAGAGAGGGACGATATTGTAATCTAGAAAAATGTCCAACTCATGCGAGAGCAGAATACAACTTTAAATGGTTCGTTGGAAATCCTGGGTGTCTGGGTTCAGTCTGAATATTTGAATCGGAGAAATAATTCATTCAAATTTATCTCACCAATTTCAGCCAACAATAAATTTCAACGTAAAATGTTATGGTTTTCTGTGGTCTATCAATGTGCCGCTGTGGACGTAGCATGGCTGAATGGCTAAGAAGTTTGGCTCGCAATCGTTAGGGCGTCTGCTCGGTTCCAATGTCATCATACCTTTGCGTTGACTCAAGCATTGTGTGTGACATTGAGTTGACGAAACTGTTTGGAAGGCCATCGGATGGATTGTATCTGTATTTCAATGAGCCAGCTTTGTCAAGCACTGCATCACGCTTAATCTCCATAATAATTACGTTATGTGTATATGGGAAATGCTCAGCTACGTACTTGTTAATCTTATGAGTTAACAGCTCCGTTGATCGAACATTTGGACACTCGTCGTTGAACATGATGGAGGTCCATTCCAGTTTATTGGCATAACTGTGAACTAAATTAATTCAATCAAAATGATGAAAATATTTCCTTGTAGCTGTTAAGTTTACGCGCCAAGTAGTTTCTTTTGGTTTTATTAACTAGAATCTTTTTCGTCACGCTACTTCGAGGGAGTGGAACTGACTTCCCATATAATTTCATCACTCATTAATATTGTATACCAATTCTCTAGGCAAGAGACATGAATACTTTCTGATGTTTCAAAATCAGTTTTCTTATATTTAACAGTCAAACAATATGTCCCTTTTATATATTTCTCAATTTAGAAATCCAGCAAAATATTTGAAATCTTTTATGTTAAGATACACAAACTCTCTTAAACAACATAAATACACTTCATTAGGAATTACGGTTACATAATACATACATACATGCGTGCGTGATGCATACATACTTACATACATACATACATACATACATACATACATACATACATACATACATACATACATACATACATACATACATGGTGGCTGCCAACTGGTTTTTGAGTACGGCCACTACTTTATATCCATGTAGGAGAACCCCTACGGATGCGCTGAACGAGTGTGACTTTTTAGTCCAGCCAGCGATTTGAAAACTCTGGTACAAACACTACACTTTTGACAATTATTGACACACAGTGCAGGGCCCATGGTACCATGTGACGACAAGTGCAGAGAGATCTCCAGATATAAAGCAATGCCTGTGCCGTGAAGCTTTTATAGTGAGAAAAGGCACTGCACAAAGCCAGTCCCACTCTCTTAACCAAAATGATATTTACCAAAAAGAAGAACAAGTCAACATCATTGGATACCATCAGGGTTGCAGGTGTTATATCAGAGTTTTCCTTCTCCTAGAATTCTGCCTTAAAGGCTAAGAGGTCATCTCTCCCGGTGATTTTGGATGACCCATTGACTCTTTAGAGCTCCTTTGCCCTTTGACAGGTTTTGTTTTTAGTCCTGCAGGATGTCCCAAGTCACCCTCCTCACCAAGAAACCTTGGTGGGGTTGCCAGTTTAGTCGCCAACGACCCGACCATGAGACAGGTTGTACTGTTACATACATACATACATACATACATACATACATACATACATACATACATACATACATACATACATACATACATGATGGCCGCCCCCTCTTTATCGAGTATGGCCATTGCACGATGTAACATGATTAATGCTATCGTGCAATGCCTGTGCATGAAGATTTTTTTTAAAGGGAGGAAAGACTGCACTGAGCCAATCCCACTTTCTGAGCGACAGTAGCTGTAACCCGAAAAGAAGAAAAGATCAACATTATCGGTAACTACTGAGCCGTAGGTTTTATGTCGGAGTTATCCCAGTTTCCTGAGTTGCCTTCTCCAAGAAGAATGCCCTGACAAAGGCTATGGGTCCTTCACTGTCAGTGGTTTAACCACGCGATCGGCTATCCAGCCCGATTATTTCTATGTCCCCGCACATATACATACACATGAATACATGTATATATATATATATATATATATATATATATATATATATATATATATATATATATAATAAAATGTGGAGAGGAAGCACACGAGTTAGGAAATATATATATATATGAAAACAGGGAGAAACAGACGATTATTAGGAAGAAAAAAATTTTGTTTTCTTTTTTTATTTCTCTCTTTCTTTTTTTCTGGGTTAGAAAATGATTAAAAATAAATGTTTTAGTGTTATATATATACATATATATATATATATATATATATATATATATATATATATATATATATATATATATATATATATATATATATATATATATATGTGTGTGTGTGTGTGTGTTTTAGTGTTAAGGTATTAGTTGATTTATTTATTCACTAACAATGGCATTTATTTATCTATTTATATATTTAATAATTGTCTATTACCGGTTTCAGCATTTTTATGCATTATCAAATGGTAGTGATATGTATTAGTGTGGTGTCGCACATGTTAAAGAGAAGATGCAGAAAGAATAATGTTATTTACAAACAAGGTTTATGAAGTGAAAAGAAAAAAGAAAAAAAACGGGCGTAATGTAGAGCGTAAAAAGTCAATGTGAAAGAAGAAATAATGTTATTTACAGGCATAGTTCTTGAAGTTAAGCATATCAAAATGTGTTAATATAGGAAGAGTGCTTAGTTGATCCATGATTCCATGATGGAGGCAAATGGTGGACTGAGGTTTGCACACCATATTACAACAGCAGGGGCCAATACAACTATAAGAGACATCCAAACTTCAACAGCCATCACAACTTCCGTAATCATTTTTTAGACACAGCATACAGACACAGGATAACAAGATAACACAAAACTCACAGGAGACACAAAATGCAATAAAAATTGTCAATTTAACCTCTAAAGAATTAACAATAAACCAAATCAACATACTCTCCAAAGGTCTACAATTTACACCAAGTCCCCAACAACCAAAATACCCCGATATCTTTCTGCAATATCCGATATACTACCCCGATATACTACTTCAATATCTTCATGAAGGAAGATATTGCAGAATTCTGTAGAAAACTAAGACTCAGCGAACAACTATACGACAAATACAATGAGGATGACTCAATAACCAGAAATAGAAGCAACTACACCCCACCAAAAGGCAAGAACAAATTCCTCGATCAATTCTGCGAACAGATTACTAATAAAGGGAGTGCAGTAGTTCTTATGGAGACAAATTATTACACAACTCTAGTACTCTCAACTCTAGAAAACCAAACATATTATGAAAAGGCCCAACACTACATACAACAGAAAATAATGAGTAACCTAAAATCCCTAACAACCCTTTACAAAGAAGGCCTTACAGACAAGGAATACAACTACATCACCAATTTCAAAAGCAGAACCAGCCTCTCCTGCGGTATCCCAAAGACACACACAAGCGAAGTAATAGGTAGGGCCTGCAAGCAAGCCACAGACAGTTACATCAATATAGCCCCTCCTGATGACCTTAAATTAAGACCCATAATAGCAGGCACCACATGTGAAACCCACCGCCTAAGCAACTTCCTAGATATTCTGCTTAAACCTTTCCTAAAACACATAAAAAGCTTCATAAGGGACGACCTTGACATGCTCAACCACCTCCCAACAACACTCAATAATGAATATACCCTACTAGTTACCTTTGATGTCATCAATTTATATTCCAATACCCACACAACCTAGGTATAGAGGCAATACAATTTTGGCTTGAAAATTTCCTAGGGAACTCCGACAGCGCATCCCTAAAGAATTTGTGTTGGAGGGACTCAAATTCATCTTGGAAAACAATTTCTTCGAATTCAATGCCAAATACTACAGACAGAAATCTGGGGCTGCCATGGGCCATACGCCAACCTTGTCATGAGATATTTGGAAACCACTATCTACCGCAAAGTTCTAGACAAATACGGTAACCACTTCTACCAACACCTAGAAAAGAACTGGAAGAGATATATGGATGACTGCTTCATCCTCTGGCATGAACGTATAGATAGACTGTTTGAGTTTAAAACCCTTCTGAATGGACTCAACACAAACTTACAACAATTCACAATGGTATACAGCCATGAACAACTCCCTTTCCTCGACATCCTCATCAAGAAAACAAGCAACACAATAGAAAGTGACATATACTACAAACCCACAGACTCCAAACAGTACCTCCCATTCAACTCGTGCCACCCTAGACACACCAAAATGGAAATTCCTTATAACCTAGCCAGAAGGATCTGCACAATAGTTTCAGATAAATACACATGCTACACACGACTAGAAGAATTAAAAAACACACTTATCAGCATAAACTATCCACCATCCCTAATCAACAATGGATTCCAACGTGCCCTAAAACTAGACATCCAGGAACTCAGACACCCTAAACCCAGGAATGAACCGCAACAAAAACTCTACCATACATCTCCACACACAACCCCCTCAACAATGAGGCATTCGACACCATCCTCCAGAACATTCCTTTACTAAAAAGAGACCCAAGAATGAACAAAATCCTCCAAACACACAATATCATAAAGAGCAAAAGACAACCTAAGTTCATAAAAAACATCCTCACACAAGCCAAAATCCAACAAACCCTCACAATGAACCCTACAGTAACAAAATGCGGAAGGCCCAACTGTGGTATATGCATAAATCTAATAGAAGGTTCAACATTCCATTTTAAACAAGGACAACATTTCACAGTTAAACACAACTTTACATGTGCATCTGAAAACCAAATCTATGTTTTGACCTGCTCAGGTTGTCAAGAGCACTACATAGGACAGACAAAAAACAGCCTCCGTCAACGTATGACAGTCCATAAATCACAAATTAAAATACAGGAATACAGAAAGATTGCATTTAGTGAACATATCGCCAATTGTGCACACAACCAACATCCAAACTTTAAAACTTTCCCCATTTACAAATTCATAGACAACGCTACTTTCATCCATCGTAACCAATTCCAACCTCGACTTAATGCACTAATTATCGGACCAAACTAAAACTGCAACAAACAATCAAACATTTACAAGTGTTACCTGCCTCACACCCTACCTAATCCTTTTTCTTATATAAATTAAATATCATCCAGCAAGAATTGCTTCCCCCTGCATATTAACTCTCTAAAAAGGGAAATCATATCAAACCTCAGTCCACCATTTGCCTCCATCATGGAATCATGGATCAACTAAGCACTCTTGCTATATTAACACATTTTGATCTGCTTAACTTCAAGAACTATGCCTGTAAATAACATTATTTCTTCTTTCACATTGACTTTTTATGCTCTACATTACGCCCGTTTTTTTTTTCTTTTTTCTTTTCACTTCATAAACCTTGTTTGTAAATAACATTATTCTTTCTGCACCTTCTCTTTAACACGTGCGACACCGCACTAATACATATCACTATCATTTGATAATGCATAAAAATGCTGAAACCGGTAATAGACAATTATTAAATATATAAATAGATAAATAAATGCCATTGTTAGATAATAAATAAATCAACTAATACCTTAACACTTCACACAAAGTAAAACATTTATTTTTAATCATTTTCTAACCCAGAAAAAATAGTGAGAGACATAAAAAAGGAATAAAATATATTTTCTTCCTAATAATCGTCTCTTTCTCCCTGTTTTCATATATATATATATATATATATATATATATATATATATATATATATATATATATACATATACATGCATAGATGTATATACATATTTATACATTTTTGGATGACTGTTGACTCATGAGTTCTTCCGCCCTTTGTCAGGCTTTGTTTTTTGTCCTGCAGGGTGTCCAGAATCACCCTCCTCAACTTGGTGAGGTTACCTATTTACCGATTTAGTCGCCGAGGACCCGACCATGCGACAGGTTGTACTGGGTTACATGTTGCCAGTAACACTCAAGAGTGACCCGACATAACATACATGCATACATACATACATACATACATACATACATACATACATACATACATACATACATACATACATACATACATACATACATACCGCCTTTACTTGAAACGTAAGCAGGGAGGCAGAGGCCTAACATCAGTCCAGACAACATTTGAATGTCGCATCATATCTCTCCGACAACATCTACGAACCTCGAAGCGTAGGAGCCCGTTTCTTGAGCAAGTCTATCTGAATGAAACAGATAAGATTATGAGAGTTGGGAAGGAACTCCTCGAGAGATATTCCCTGCGTGATAATCAAAAACTCACACCCAGGGATGTCGCTCAGCAGTATCGCAGTGAATCCATGGATGAAAAACTGCATGCCTATCAGCAAAAAATCATGCATGGATATGTTGCCAGGAAGCTCCAGAGTGAGAGTAATATTGATAAGGAAAGTAGTCTATCTTGGACCAACAACCACTATATTGACTCCCACTTTGAAGAATGCGCTTTTGCAATCCAGGAACAGGAGATTAGCACGAAATACCTGATTCACAAAAGAGATAGGGATGCAGGCAAAACACCTAGATGCGATAACAAGTGCAGACTCTGCAGAACTAACATCGAGGATATCACCCATGTCATCAGCAGTTGTCCAAAGATGTCATCGCGGTACTATCTACCTATGAGGCATGATGTAGTGGCCAAAACACTGTACAATGCAATCCGTAAGAAAGATAGCCCCGATAATAAACACATTAAAAGCTACAACAATGTGGAAGACATCCATGTACATAATATGAAAGAGTACTGGTGGAATGTTCCAGTAAAAACCTCAATAAAATGCAGGCATAACAGACCAGATATTATGATATGGGACAGGGAGAAGAAAGCATGCACAGTAGTGGAAATTAGCTGCCCAGCAGATGCCAATATAATATCAAAGATTAGTGAAAAGGTGAATATTTATGCAGAACTGATGAGAAATATGCAGATACTCCACCCTGATTACACTTTCAGATTTATGCCTGTGATTATTGGGGCACTGGGATATGTTAGTAACTGCCCCAATACAAATCTTGAGAAGCTAGGCTTCACAGGAACAGAAAGAACACAACTAGTTAGGAAATTACAAGTACAATCCATTAATGGAACAGTAAAAATATGTAAACATTCCAAACATTTTGTATCTAATAACTGCATATACACATATACAGATGCAAAGCATATACACATGCACACATACAACTCAAAACATACACATCCACACATACAATAACATCCATATCTACACATGCATGCATATATACATATCTACCTAGTTGATGTTGTGTAAATTCCAATGAGAGAGACTTGTGTCTATGTTAGAAACCGACTCTCTCTCTATTGGTAAAACTTTGTGAAATTATAAAACCAGAAGAATATACATACATACATACATACATATACATACATATTTTTGGCCGATAGTTCTTTCTTATCTACTCTATTCCCTTGAAGTGTATTTTGCTGAAAATATTTACTGTATGTAACAAGGTGTGTTTCAAACTGTTCCCCCGCAGCTAATAACATCTAGAATTTAACCAACCACATGTATGATATTCGCATTGTTTATTCTACTATTTCCTATCCTAAATTTCCGTTATTCTCTTGGCTTCCATGTCTATTCCTCACTCAATTTTACTCGTTCCCCATATCCTTAGTTTTCCTCTACCTATTCTGGTCCTTGTAGTTTATTGATATTTCCATAGTTTATATTATTCAATTCATTTATCTATCAATTAAGCGTAGAAATAAACGTTTCCTATTTTCATTTTAACGACCGTTTTCACTTTTCAATTTTTGTCTCTTAATTAATTTTTCATGATATTTCTTGAGACAGCATTTATTCTTTTGTTGTTGTTGTAGCTATTGTTATTGTCGTTGTACTAATTTTCTCAAACCCGGGATAATGAAAGATATGAATAATGATTTCTAATTTAGGCATAAGGCCAGCAAATTTTTGCGGCAGTAGTCAAATAAATCACAATATTTAACTGGTACTTTATTTTATCTACCCCGGAAGAAAGAGAAGCAAAGTTAACTTCGTCAGGATTTTAAAAGATAACGATAAAAAGCTGTTAAATACTGATGGAATCGTTGAGTCACCGTCCTGACATTTTCAACATGGCGGAACACGTCTCTCTACAGATCGGAACGCAGTCGATTTGTTTCTAGATATGGAGGGAGAGATAGAGGAAGAATCGATTACAGTAATGGAGTGGTACTTTATTTATCGATCTTGAAAGAATGAATGGCAAAGTAGACATCGGCAACTTAATGCCACAAAGCATTTTGTCCACTGCTCTAGTGACTCTGCTAATCCAACGCTCTTATAATGATTTCTAATTAAGACACAAGACTTGAGCAAGAAGAAAGTCGATTATTGAGTCCCGTACTTTACTGGCACTTTATTTTATTGAGCCTAGAAAGATAAAAGGAAACGTTGAACTCAGAGCGTAATGGTACGTATTTGAATGCCACAAAGCATTTTTTTCCGATGCGCTACCGACTCAGCCAACCCACCGCACTGAAAGGTATCAATAATATCACGGAAACGATGTCTTCCAATTACAATATCCTCTTCGCCATTGTCACTTCCGCTTATCGACAGCGACAGCGACATGTTGTTCTTCGCCCACATATTCCTGAAAAGCTCGTGGGGGCATAGCCCTGAAACACTCCTTCCAGCGGGTCCTGTCAGAAGCAACTGTCTCCAACTGATCCGACTGGATCCCCAAGCTCATGGACGTTATCCAACCATCTTATTCGGGGTCTACCCCTGGGTCTCCCGCCAGTTGGTTTTGCCCATAAAATCGTTCCAGCGATACTTTCTTCAGACATTCTTACCATATGCCCATAGTATCGGAGCTGTGATCTCTCAATTCAGAGAAATAGAGGCTCTATCTGGAGTAGCTCTCGCTTTTCCGAGCTAAGCACTCTATCGAGTAAGGTTACTTTAAAGACCATTCGGAGGAACCCCATTTCGGCCGCTTGTATTCATGATCGTATTCTTTCGGTTATTACTGACCATAGGTAAGGGTTGGTACGAATACCGAATTGAAGACAGCGAGTTTGGCTTTTAACCTACCTCTTTTCTTCTTATTACTAAATGCTGCAGCTGGCGCATTACTACACCAGCTCCTGCAATTCTTGCACTTAATTACGCCTCCTGCTTTCCATCACTCATGAACACGCCCCCGAATTACTTGAACTTCTCGACCTGCTTCACTGTAGAGTGCACTGCGCAGGCTTCCTTGAGAGGTCGGCCTCAGTTTTCGCAGCACTGATTTTCATTCCAGCCATGTCAACTATGTAATTGTTTCTACTTTTGGCACAAGGCCAGCAATTATCCCAGTGCATTACTGGTACTTTCTTTTATCGGCCCATAAGGATGAAAGACAAAGTTAACCTCGGCGGGATTTGAACTCAGACCGTAAAGGGGCATAACTCTATGCTGGAAAGCATGGCGTCCGACCCTCCACCGATACTGTCAATCCACCGCCCAACTATATAATTGTTTCTACTTTAGGCACAAGGCCAGCAATTACCCAGTACATTACTGGTACTTTATTTTATCGACCCCGTAAGGATGAAAGGCAAAGTTAACCTCGGCGGGTTTGAACTCAGACTGTAAAGGGACGTAACTATGCTAGAAAGCATGGCGTCCAACCCTCTACCGATACTGCCAATTCACCGCCCTCCGCCCAACTATACAATACCACATCACTAGCTTCTGCCTCATTTTTCATTCCTTGTCTTTCTTTTTTTAATCACGCTCTTTCTCTCTCCCGCTCTATATATTTCCTATTCTTTCAGTTAACTTTAGCTTTATGCTTCGATGTCATTCGTTACACTTTGATGTCGTTTGAAATCCAAATGAGACACTTAATATCTATCAATTACATTTCTATTTAAGGTTATATTTATTCAATTTCTCTGTAACTTAAAATTTGTTGTTGTTTTTTTATCTTTTGTTTATTTATTTTTACATGCAATAAGAATGATTTTATTTTCAGTAATGATTTAATTCCTAACACTACCTATTCTAATAAAAGACATTCTATAAAGAATTGAAATATTTAAAGAAGAGGATGAAATGTTATCTTTAAATATAGTTTGAAGTGAATTAAAAATGTTGTCACGTTCACTTAATCCCATGTTCTTATACTGTATAAGATGCATGGATTAGTTATATTGTATCTATTATTTATGCAATTAAATAATGTTTTATATTATCTTGGTAAATTAGGTAGAATATTGTAGAATATTGACCGTTCACATGTAGCGCAGTACATAAGACACCATGCTGCTATAAACGTGTCTGAAAAAAAAATAAATTCGTACTTCAAATATACCTTTCCAAGAGAAATTGGATAACGTACTATTCACCTGAATATGTTTTAATTAAGGACATTTCTGGTACATTTATAGTTATTTTTAAACCTGGGCAACGTCAACTATTCTGCTACTAAACATCATTATCAACATCACCGCAATTTTCGTCCATTATCTATTGTTTTATGGGTTAAACTATATATATGTGTGTGTGTGTGTGTGTGTGTGTGTGTGTGTGTGTGTAATATTTGAATTGTGGTAAAAAAAAAACAGGAGGTTATATCTGTAGTAAGTTTCACAACAAATCAGCAAACCATGTGACTGGTGTGTGTGTGTGTGTGTGTGTGTGTGTGTGTGTGTGTGTGTGTGTGTGTGTGTGTGTGTGTGTGTGTGTGTGTGTGTGTGTGTGTGTGTGTGTGTGTGTGTGTGTCGGGGATGAGCAAGAATAGTAATTTTAAAACAAAACACTACTAAAGTCATCGATGTCAATTAAATATATCAAAGCACGTTTTTTCTTTAAATCTTTTTTCATGTCGAATATTTTCTATTTCAATAGAGAAAGTAATCCCACTTCTATAATTATAAAATGCGGTGAAATATATATATGTAAACTAAATTATAAAGAATCAAAACAGGGTTATACTGAACTGCAGTTAAACCGGAGTTAAGTATATGAATAACAATGTCTGGTTAGCTTGTTTGTTGTGGAACTAACTCTATAATATATGTATAAACGTGTGTGTGTGTGTGTGTGCGTGTGTGCGCGTGTGTATATATATGTGTATATATATTATATATGTTTGTATGTATATACATGTATGTTTTTAAACTGTTTATTTAGGTGAAATAGTCCTACATTACATCAAATATGAATATTCTCCTTGGCTAGTTGTGTTCATCCGTGATAAATGAGAAGTGTGTTCTTTTCCAAAAGACTTAAACGTGTCCTCTCTTAGAAATTCTTCACCGAAGTAGCCCTAGTATGCATTTCATAAGCAAGTTTTTTTTATATTTGTTGAAATGCATTTGTCAGTGTGTATGTGCGGGAGAGAAATGTGGGACTAAGAGGTAGGAGCGGGAGATAGAGAGGGGGAACGTTACTTTGCGCCTTTATGCCTGAAAGTTAAATACTCTTTAGATATGTCAGATTAATCTAAGTAGCAGCAAACACTTAACTAAAGTGAAAACTATTGTAAACTGAAAGTCAACTCCTCCAAACCCTTCGAACAATTACGGTAAATTGATGGTGATGGATTGGCAGAAACGATATGGCATCTATATGCCTTAAAGTATTTAATTTCTCTATGTAATGTGTTCTATCTACATCTCTACTTTAGTCTTTTATTCCTCTGCTGTCGATATAGTAAGTTCCGAGAAGTATATTCGGGATGAAACCAACTAACTGCACTCTGTACCTTAATGATGATTTTCCATGCGTGAAATGTTACTTTGTTTTAGTCAAGTAATATATTCATCTGATGACAGATACCTGTACGGGATAATTCCCCTTGTATTTGTACTTAAAACCAGGAACTGAATTGAATGACAAGACCACCCAAGACATTTTCAGGCACCGATCAAATGCTGAGTATTGGAATGGTCTCTTGTTTTTTCGGTGTCTGTATATGAACTCTACAACTTACTGCATCCACTCTTCTTAGATAAGTAGGCTGTACCACTTCCCTATACTTGTTTCAAAACAAGATGTTGCTGGGACATTGATAGAGAACTCACTGGTGGAAGTCTTCAACTTTTTATTTAATTTATAATAATTGTTTTCGTCTCCAGAATTTATCTTATTTCTGAAGTTTATATATTGTGTTATTTTAATGTCACTGTCGTAGCTTTCATCCTAATCACCATCATCATCAGCACCATCATTACTATTTCCTATTTGCCAAGAGTCTGATATGGTGGTGAAGCTTATCTGTGAGCAATTTTACAGTCCATTAGTTCGTTCTGCCTTTTTAAGTATGATTTATTTTCATCCTTATCCCTAATATCTGCAACACCATAGAAAGTATGATAGGCCTTTATTTGGGTCTTTATGTTTATTTCATGTCATTTCAGCTTCTTTTACCCCTGTCGTCTAATGTTAATCTATATCAAATGTTGACCAATACATTTTCAGAAAATCGTATCATTTATAACCTAGGGGCAGCAATGTCATACACTTTATATATATATATATATATATATATATATATATATATATATATATTATGTATATATATATATATATATATATATATATATATATATAAATATATATATATATATATATTGTGTATATATATATATATATATATATATATATATATATATATATATATATATATATATATTTCTTCTCGCGAGTCAGTTCTTTCGTTGCTACGGTCCCCGCGGCTGAATTACCGGTCGCTATCTTCAATTTGCAAAGCCCTTTAAACTGAATGTTATTACTCTAAGGTGTTATACCTTATCGAGTGCTTGGCTGCTCTTTCTGATTGCATTCGTTGGCTTAGCTGCGGCTCGGGCTTCGAATATTCTGTACTTCCATTTGTATGTATATATATAAGTGTGTGTGTGTGTGTGTGTGTGTGTGTGTGTGTGTGTGTGTGTGTGTGTGTGTGTAATATGTATATATATGATGGCTGCAACTTGATTTCGAGTAATGCCATCGCTTGATACATAAGCCTGTGCATCACGGACTGGCTTTTTAGTGCTGCTAGTGACTAGCCTATGGCCAGCAATACCATGCATTGTAAAAAATATCACACATCAAGCGATGTCTGTGCTTGAAGCCTTTTTGCACGGGGCCAATCCCACTCTCTGAACACCGAATGCATTTGCCCCAAAAGAGGAACTGGTCTACATCATTGGATGCAAACAAAGTCGCAGGTTTTATATAAGAGTGACCTACTCCAATACTATTTTATTCCTCTTCCACTGAGATAGAATTTCGAGTTCTTTCTTGACGTTATAATATTCTATAAGTTATCCAATCGTCGGTGTATTATATGACATTCTAAATCCATCTGGTAACGTTGTCTTCATATACCATTCATAACACATTATATATTCATTCATTTTCCAGTACTAACCGCATATTGCGATCATATTGAGCCCTTCCTCCTTTATATATATATTCTTCGTTTTCTTATCTTTCATTTTTTCCTAATGGCGTTTGGATGCGATTTATCAACATGATGGCACTCGTTTTTATAGCAAATCCCACCTCGTCCATAGCTGCCTTTTTTAATCCCTCCCTCGTTATAATTCTCCTCCTCGTTTTCCTCCTCATTCACCTTATTCTCATCATAGTCGTCATTAATATAAACTTCATCATCGTCACTATTACTAATTTTCCAGCCCATAGTTTTAATTAGCCTTCATTTCCATTATTCTAATGTGGCATATTCGCCACCCCTATTAATATCCTTAACACTTATGGCCACTATCAATTCAACGATCAATCCTATATGTTCCCCTCAAGCACTTTATATACTACCATTACTTCCGTCCTCTGCATACCGAAATCTCATCTGTTCTATACTACTTTCTATATTTATTATTTCTTACTACTATTACCACCACCAGTACCTCCGCATTCCATCGATACCTACCCATCTTTCTTACTGCTCCACTGTCACAGTTATTTCTGCCGTTATCGCTTTTAACACTATTTGCTGCAATGTATGTTTTATTGTTGTCGTTTTCATGAAACAATACTTTGCAGCCCTATTCTTTGACATTTGTTACCATTTCTTTAGTTCATGTTACATAACAGAAAAGGCTGCAAGTGTTTTTGTTTGGGGATTTTTTTTAATAAGCCACATAAGTTACCTGTTTTCTTCTGGATTCTATAAAGTTAATCGGACTAGAGACTGTTATCCCTAATAATCCAACTCTGGTTCATTACAAGTAACACCACCAAAAAGTAATGTTACACTGCCAATGTAGCCGTGTGCGAAAATGTTACAGCACGAGAGTGATGGCACTACAGTTTTTAGTTTTGTTCCGTTATGTCCCGAGTTCAAATCACAGCAAAATTGGCTTTGACTTTCATTCCTGCAAAGGCAATTAAATTAAAAAATACTGAACATTACTGATGTATTGTAATATTAGACACAACTTTTAGAAAAATATATTTAGAAGAAAACTATTGCTTACGATGTTTTAATAATCATACATGTGAACAAGAAAAGTATGTATAACACACTTTTATATGCCCTATATATAGGTATTGACGTGTCCTTCTTTAAGCAATTGACGTAATACTGCATTAACTATTAAAATAACCGTTCGGTAGATTATTAATAATAATTGTTTCTACCTTTGGCACAAGGCCAGCAATTACCCAGTACATTACTGGTACTTTATTTTATCGACCCCGCAAATAATAATGTCCTCGTAAAGTTGCTATTTTCACGCTGCAATCGAATTGTAAGTCGCTTACATCAATGACATCAATTGTGTCATTCATATAAATTACGAATCTAAGTGAGGTAACCTCAATGATAATTTTGGTCTTAAGTCCACGAGGCTTCAACATATCGTCTGTGAACAGCTTCATATGGATGGCAGAGCTGCATATTTTACTTTTCATCCAGACAACAGAATACCGTTTTTCAAATATTCCTGATGATACCACCAACAATTGATTTTATACTTTACAATGCATATTCGTACCTAACAAAATTAAGTATCTTGAAGATAACCAAAAAACCCTCCCATGCACAAAGCTGAGAAAACCGTTGCTGACTTTCAGCAAAGCCGACGATTTCTTTAGATGCATTTACAAATAATACCTAAGAAAATCTACTTGGATGATAAATTGTACGCTCGCTGCATCATTCATTTTCCTGTTGTACGTCTATGATTTCTACTGCACACGATATGTTTTTGAACTTGTAATTATGAAATTGCAGTTTGTAGCTCCCTCAAAGTCGCCAATACAAGCCTCTACTTTTGATTGTCTCTGAAATTGCTTCACTTGAAACTACTCGTCTCCGTGTTGTCACGTCCACTTACTAAACCAGAACAGTTAAAAACAACATCTTCTGTAATCACATGAATGCGTCTGTGATCTATGATTCCAATCATTCACTTTTTTTTTTAGTACCGCTTAAATATGTTTCTATTCGTAAAATTCTATCAGAAGAAGTTTTACTCAGTAAAAACCTTATTCATTAATCAAGAAACGCTAATCTGTAAGGGGAAAGTGGATCACACATCGTGCCTGAAATGGAAACTAAAAATACTAAATAGAAAAGGTAAATTCATAATTATTGTATCTGCATCAAGTTCCTCTTTTTTGTGTTTGCAAATGTTTAAATAAGTCAAATCAAAGATGAAATGTGAAGGCAAAAATTTGTCTTTGTGCAAATTGTATTCGTGACATTTTTGTACCTGCCTAAATTGATCAACTAAATACATTTTAAGGTGCCAGATACGTCATCATTCAACCTACTAGAAATAATAATATGGTGGTGGTGGTGATAATGATTGGTGTGTCTATTCTAACCTCGGGCGTATGCATATATTTTTAATAAATCTTGAAAATATTTAACTCACATATACAAAACACCTTTTCATATGTAATGTGTGTATGTGTGCTGTATTTGTGTGTGTTCTGTGACCGTGATAGAATTAGTAAAATAGAGATATTTGCGATTATATTTGTTTGGTAGTCTTTTCGCCAATTGATGGTCTATTCCGTAATTTAGTTTTCTTCATTTGTTTTGTATGCCTGTCTGTTGGACTTAACACATCAATCAACATACAGCTTTTGTTTTTAAGTGCCGATTATTTGTACTATCTAATGTCTCACGGTACTCATTGTATTTATATTTCTCTATAACTTTTTCTTGCTTATTCTGATATGACATTTTTTTCCAACCATTATCTAATCTGTATTAGCTAAGAATTTGCCAGTAACTAAAGTTAATAATTTCGTCACGCCTGTGTTCAATGATCAGTACTAAGTATTCAATAACTATGGGATCTGCAATTTCAAAACTCTCTCGATACATATATTCAGCGTCCATATCTTTATGTAGAATGGTTCTTCTGTGACTGTAGTTATCCATATTTAATATATCTATTCTTTCATTATCACACTTTCAATGAAGACATTGTCTATGTTTTACAAATTATTTTGAAAATAATTTACAATTTCATTGGATTTAGCACCATTATTTATCTGGTATTCAGATCATCGCTTAACAAGTTTTCTTACATAAAATTATGATGGAAGGTTTCTAGGTAAATAAAAACACTTTGAAATAAACAGCTTAGCATCGTAGAACCAAGGCGGTCCTAAATGGTTTGGTATCAAAAGGCTTAACAGAATGTTTTTAAGATTCCTAGCGAAAGTTTACAAGCTTGTGTTATAGATTCTTACGTGGTTCTCGAATAAATATCGGGTCTGGAAATAGTTTAATTTCATTCTAATGCATAATCTAGAAAAGGTAATTGTGTTCACAGTGTGCGGTAATACCTTCGTTAAAGTGGGATTTATTATAGTGTGTATAATTATAATATGCAGAATGTTCGTTAACCATGAATTCATACAAATGAATCTAGTCAAATTAGATAATTTTTGTCCAGTATTAGATGTAGTAGATGATGGTGGATCGGCAGAATTGATAGGAAGTCGGATATTATTATCTCTATACATCCTGAGTTCAAATCCTGCCGAAGTCAACTTTGTCTTTTATCTTTCTAAGGTCTAGCAACCTTAAGCTAGCAACCTTACCTCCATTACCTTACCGCCATTAATCAAAATTGTTACAAACTTGACGAACAAACATCTAGACTGGGGGCAAGCCCGTGACAAGTTTTGAAACTGTGCGGCATGGAGATCTCACATCATCCAACACTCCATGGAAAGAAGAAGAAGAGCAGCAGAAGCGACAACAACAACAACAACGGCGTTGGAATTGGAATTTTAACTCAGATATTTATTTCCCGGATTAAATAAAGTAGTTTTACAAAAGACGAAACTCACCTCTCTATTATATATAAGTAAAGGTGGACCTATTCATGTTTGATCGACATCTTACTAGAAATTCTCATATTCACAAATGTTCGAGTACATTCTCAGACAAATATACCTATATACGCAGAAAAAAAATGTATAAATTGGGTGCTAAGATGTTGAAATACTAGTATTCCTGAATATACAAAGGGTAACTTATATATCTATGTATACATAGGGTCACAAGTATCTATTTTGTGTTAGATATTTATAAGCTCATACATCCGATTATGAGATCACGAAATGAGAGATCACAGCTTCGATAAGATGGGCATGTGGTCTCAGGAAAGAATCGCTGGACAGATTTTACGGGCAAAACCAACAGGTAGGAGACCCAGCGGCAAACCCCGAGCAAGATGCTTACATAACATCCATGAGCTTGGCTGGTCATGCTTTGGGATTCAGCCGGATCAGTTGGAGATGGTTGCTTCTGACATGAACCGCTGGAAGGAGCGTTTGAGGACTCTGCCGCTACGACACTCTCTGGAATAAGTGGGCGAAGAAGAAGATGCATATTGTTGGATTAGACCAAGCAGATAAGGATAAGCTCATAATTGCCTCTCAGGTAATAATTGATCAGCAGGAAACCTACTTGATCCAAATAGAAATATACATAATCCTGTTTTTATATATTAATATTTAGTAGAGTTCTATGATATTCATGTTTGCTGACCCAAACTTGTAGGCTAATAATTGCATATTATGTGGAAGAGACCTATTTATGTGCTGTGATACAAATACACGACTGTTTATGGACCTAATAACTAAATAGATTTATCTGCTGTGATATAACTATACTATTGATCATGAAACAAAACCTATAACATACTCTTTTACTTGAGCCCTGGGTTATAAATAAATATAATTTTTTAATTATGTCCAGGGCCGCAATCAATATTACTCATTAAAGTCTACAAGTACCACTATGAGTATGAACATCTATGATATAATAAAGGAAGGAGTGCGGGACAGCGTCCGTTTATAATTTTTGTTATCCCATTAGGAAAATAAGTTGGATTACTTTGAATAAATAAATAAAGTATTGCTTATTCTAAGATCCACTTCTTTAAAATTTTCAAATGTCAATACTTCCGGTTAGCCTCCGTTATATCATAACGCTTATCACATCGCTTATGTAAACCTTCATATATTTGCATCGTTATATAAGATTTATATTTAGGTCACTCATTTTCTGCTTTTTCGTTTTCATAACATTTTACTTTATTATATATGCAGTTTATATATAATATCGTCTTTTTTTAATGTATCATGGATTACTTTACTGATTACAGAAGAGAGTGTAACACAGACTTCGTTTAATTTCTGTGCATATTGTCTATTACGATTTCATTTGACGTATCATATCTACATGCATATATATTTGCTTATAATATAAATATGCACACTACACATACCCGAAGGGTGGTGTTTCTGCTAGTTCTTATAATAATAATAACTATAGAATTAATATGCAAATAACCACTTTGGTGTATATGCACTCATCAGAGTTTGCATGTATTGTATATGCCTATGTAGAAACACGCACGCCTGCACGCACATACAAGCATACAAATGCAGGTGCACATATACCGTCCAAATATACACGTGTACGCTCAGACTAATCCCAATACATATGTTAAGTTTCAGAGTTAAGGGATATAGACAGAGTTAAGGAACTGAAAACGAAAGAGTAAGAAGGGTGGGTGTACGGATGCGATGCAAGTGTCAGAGTAGGATAATATATTGTATTGGTCCCTATACAAATGATAAGCTCATATTTAAGGTAAACAAACAACAAAAGCTCATATTTATGGTAAAAAAACAACAAAAGAGCGAGAAAAGGGAAATATAAAGGGAATGCTATAGTAATCCAAGGATATCTAAGTAGGGTTGTATACTCTATTAAAGAAAGAATATGAAAGGCTATGAGGACAATTTATAACTAATTCATTCCTAGCATCAATAGGGTTAGGGTTCGACATTGTGATATTATTGTACGCTTCAGATAAACATAAATTACGTGATTTTTTTTATTTCCATTGTATGGGGTAGATCTATCAATAATTTCCCAATGTATTTTATAGTTGGTTTTAGACTCGACTAAGCTAGTTATTGTGCTTGTTATTTTAAACGAATATAAGTGGGAATTTACCTGGTTTTAAATTGACTAGCTGTGGCCCCAATATATGAACTAATATAGTGTTGGGTATTTACCGTACATTTATATACTATATTGCTAGTAAGGCACAAACCACCAAGGGGACATTTACTATGAATCCTACAATTACAACTTATTGGATAGAGGGGCGGTATTAAGTGGATAGTTCTAGGCATGATTAGGTTGTACTAGAAGTACTAGAGGCATGATTACTGGTTGTACTAGAAGTACTAGATATGTTGTTTGAGCTGGTATCAAGCAGGTTGTGTTGTATTGAATTATTTATATTATTGGATTATCCATGCTTGTATAATTTCTGATGGTTGCTGAAAGTAAACTAACCCAAGCTCTGCTGCACTTCGGGACGAGGAGAGTCAACTCTCCAAATATCGGTCGCTATCCGACAGGTTTGAGGTCGAGCCTGTAGCAATGGAGACTTCTGGTGTCTTGGCCCTAGAGCCACCTCCCTGCTTACTAGCATCGGCACAGAGTTGGCTACCCACAGGTATGAACCTCGAAAGCTGGAATGGCTCTTCCAGAATGTCTACCTCACCATCCTCCGAGGAAACGACTTCAACATTCTGTCCGCCGGGGCCGCGGGATGGCCAGCGAATGGGGCCCCACTTGCTCATAATAGAGATAGATGGGGAGAGTGAGAGGGACGGAGGTAGTGACAGTGGGAATTTCGTTCTTTTGTGTTCGGAGCTTGTGTAAGTGTATATACAATCATGCATGTGATTACTTAATTACTAATGTAACACCCTAACCACATCTATCTATCACTACCGCATTTCTTTCATTGTTTAGTAAAAAAAAAACTAACAACACAACACATTGGTTATATCTGAAGAAAAATATCAGATGACATTGGCATAAATTAACTTTTTACATCACCTATATTTATCATAAATTTAAGACTAAAACCTTTTTATGCTGAACTGATATAACACTGTTCATATCAGCTAAGTTGGGAGTGGTAGAAAAAGATAACTTAACAGTATTTTTATTGATTAATTTATGGTAATTGTGGTCTTGTGGGAAATTTCTTTCAATTATGATAAAGAATATTTTGGCAATATTTGGAAGATTAAACCAGGGATTTTTTCTTTTGCGTGTGTTAGTTTTTTCCCCTCCTCCACTCCAATATCTCTCTCTCTCTCTCTCTCTCTATATATATATATATATATATATATATGTGTGTGTGTTTAATGGTAGCTATGATGCTTCCATAGGCGGTATGCCAGTTGAGCACTCTATGTTCTTCGGACACATGCAGGTTCTTCGGACACATGCAAAGAACCTGCAGATCTAGAATCAGACAGATCCATACAATGATCGTGTCTCGAGCTATCTGCCGGCGAAACAATTGTAACACACAATAAACTGAGTTCAAATGCATCACTGATTTTTCGTTTAATATTATATATATATATATATATATATATATATATATATATATATATATATATATTGAGTTTATGTTGGTTGTATACCAACACCTCAGTATGCAGGCTGGAGCACTCGACGAAGTGCGCAGGTTGGTTTGGTTGGTTCCCCAGTGAATTAACAACCCAACAAGGAACTGGGCATATCAGAGTATTGACAATATCACACACCTAAACAACATATGTACTTGTCTATACCATACTAATTCAAACTGCCTGAAGAGGTCACAGCCAAAGATGGCTGTCACTGAAATATATATAGCAGTAATAAACGAAGCTAAATTTTAATCATTTGACTTTTATTTAACTTTATTTTATATATATATATATATATATATATATATATATATATATATATATATATATATATATATATTTTATATATATATATATATATATATATATGTGAATATAGACATAGAATATTCGAAAATATTCTGTATGTTTATAATAAACATTTTGAAGACCTAATCGCTATAGAATAGAATACGTCACGTATTACAATTAGATTCTCGATAAAAGCAAGGGAAGTAATCTACGCGTTTCATTCTTGTTAGAATTCATCAGGACTACATATCCAGTGCTTTTATCGAGAATGACACAGCTAGAGACTTATAGGATACTTAGCTGTGTACAGGAACTGGTTTGAAAGAGCGGTTGCCGGTCCGGCAGAAATTAGAAATTGGAATAAATGCTCTGAAATAGCGATATATAAGTGAATATAGACATAGAATATTCGAAAATATTCTGTATGTTTATAATAAACATTTTGAAGACCTAATCGCTATAGAATAGAATACGTCACGTATTACAATTAGATTCTCGATAAAAGCAAGGGAAGTAATCTACGCGTTTCATTCTTGTTAGAATTCATCAGGACTACATATCCAGTGCTTTTATCGAGAATGACACAGCTAGAGACTTATAGGATACTTAGCTGTGTACAGGAACTGGTTTGAAAGAGCGGTTGCCGGTCCGGCAGAAATTAGAAATTGGAATAAATGCTCTGAAATAGCGATATATAAGTGAATATAGACATAGAATATTCGAAAATATTCTGTATGTTTATAATAAACATTTTGAAGACCTAATCGCTATAGAATAGAATACGTCACGTATTACAATTAGATTCTCGATAAAAGCAAGGGAAGTAATCTACGCGTTTCATTCTTGTTAGAATTCATCAGGACTACATATCCAGTGCTTTTATCGAGAATGACACAGCTAGAGACTTATAGGATACTTAGCTGTGTACAGGAACTGGTTTGAAAGAGCGGTTGCCGGTCCGGCAGAAATTAGAAATTGGAATAAATGCTCTGAAATAGCGATATATAAGTGAATATAGACATAGAATATTCGAAAATATTCTGTATGTTTATAATAAACATTTTGAAGACCTAATCGCTATAGAATAGAATACGTCACGTATTACAATTAGATTCTCGATAAAAGCAAGGGAAGTAATCTACGCGTTTCATTCTTGTTAGAATTCATCAGGACTACATATCCAGTGCTTTTATCGAGAATGACACAGCTAGAGACTTATAGGATACTTAGCTGTGTACAGGAACTGGTTTGAAAGAGCGGTTGCCGGTCCGGCAGAAATTAGAAATTGGAATAAATGCTCTGAAATAGCGATATATAAGTGAATATAGACATAGAATATTCGAAAATATTCTGTATGTTTATAATAAACATTTTGAAGACCTAATCGCTATAGAATAGAATACGTCACGTATTACAATTAGATTCTCGATAAAAGCAAGGGAAGTAATCTACGCGTTTCATTCTTGTTAGAATTCATCAGGACTACATATCCAGTGCTTTTATCGAGAATGACACAGCTAGAGACTTATAGGATACTTAGCTGTGTACAGGAACTGGTTTGAAAGAGCGGTTGCCGGTCCGGCAGAAATTAGAAATTGGAATAAATGCTCTGAAATAGCGATATATAAGTGAATATAGACATAGAATATTCGAAAATATTCTGTATGTTTATAATAAACATTTTGAAGACCTAATCGCTATAGAATAGAATACGTCACGTATTACAATTAGATTCTCGATAAAAGCAAGGGAAGTAATCTACGCGTTTCATTCTTGTTAGAATTCATCAGGACTACATATCCTAGCGATTAGGTCTTCAAAATGTTTATTATAAACATACAGAATATTTTCGAATATTCTATGTCTATATTCACTTATATATCGCTATTTCAGAGCATTTATTCCAATTTCTAATTTCTGCCGGACCGGCAACCGCTCTTTCAAACCAGTTCCTGTACACAGCTAAGTATCCTATAAGTCTCTAGCTGTGTCATTCTCGATAAAAGCACTGGATATGTAGTCCTGATGAATTCTAACAAGAATGAAACGCGTAGATTACTTCCCTTGCTTTTATCGAGAATCTAATTGTAATACGTGACGTATTCTATTCTATAGCGATTAGGTCTTCAAAATGTTTATTATAAACATACAGAATATTTTCGAATATTCTATGTCTATATTCACTTATATATCGCTATTTCAGAGCATTTATTCCAATTTCTAATTTCTGCCGGACCGGCAACCGCTCTTTCAAACCAGTTCCTGTACACAGCTAAGTATCCTATAAGTCTCTAGCTGTGTCATTCTCGATAAAAGCACTGGATATGTAGTCCTGATGAATTCTAACAAGAATGAAACGCGTAGATTACTTCCCTTGCTTTTATCGAGAATCTAATTGTAATACGTGACGTATTCTATTCTATAGCGATTAGGTCTTCAAAATGTTTATTATAAACATACAGAATATTTTCGAATATTCTATGTCTATATTCACTTATATATCGCTATTTCAGAGCATTTATTCCAATTTCTAATTTCTGCCGGACCGGCAACCGCTCTTTCAAACCAGTTCCTGTACACAGCTAAGTATCCTATAAGTCTCTAGCTGTGTCATTCTCGATAAAAGCACTGGATATGTAGTCCTGATGAATTCTAACAAGAATGAAACGCGTAGATTACTTCCCTTGCTTTTATCGAGAATCTAATTGTAATACGTGACGTATTCTATTCTATAGCGATTAGGTCTTCAAAATGTTTATTATAAACATACAGAATATTTTCGAATATTCTATGTCTATATTCACTTATATATCGCTATTTCAGAGCATTTATTCCAATTTCTAATTTCTGCCGGACCGGCAACCGCTCTTTCAAACCAGTTCCTGTACACAGCTAAGTATCCTATAAGTCTCTAGCTGTGTCATTCTCGATAAAAGCACTGGATATGTAGTCCTGATGAATTCTAACAAGAATGAAACGCGTAGATTACTTCCCTTGCTTTTATCGAGAATCTAATTGTAATACGTGACGTATTCTATTCTATAGCGATTAGGTCTTCAAAATGTTTATTATAAACATACAGAATATTTTCGAATATTCTATGTCTATATTCACTTATATATCGCTATTTCAGAGCATTTATTCCAATTTCTAATTTCTGCCGGACCGGCAACCGCTCTTTCAAACCAGTTCCTGTACACAGCTAAGTATCCTATAAGTCTCTAGCTGTGTCATTCTCGATAAAAGCACTGGATATGTAGTCCTGATGAATTCTAACAAGAATGAAACGCGTAGATTACTTCCCTTGCTTTTATCGAGAATCTAATTGTAATACGTGACGTATTCTATTCTATAGCGATTAGGTCTTCAAAATGTTTATTATAAACATACAGAATATTTTCGAATATTCTATGTCTATATTCACTTATATATCGCTATTTCAGAGCATTTATTCCAATTTCTAATTTCTGCCGGACCGGCAACCGCTCTTTCAAACCAGTTCCTGTACACAGCTAAGTATCCTATAAGTCTCTAGCTGTGTCATTCTCGATAAAAGCACTGGATATGTAGTCCTGATGAATTCTAACAAGAATGAAACGCGTAGATTACTTCCCTTGCTTTTATCGAGAATCTAATTGTAATACGTGACGTATTCTATTCTATAGCGATTAGGTCTTCAAAATGTTTATTATAAACATACAGAATATTTTCGAATATTCTATGTCTATATTCACTTATATATCGCTATTTCAGAGCATTTATTCCAATATATATATATATATATATATATATATTTTATATATATATATATATATATATATATATATATATATATATATTTTATATATATATATATATATATATATATATATATATATATATATATATATATATATATATATATTTTATATATATATATATATATATATTTTATATATATAAATATATATATATATATATATATATATATATATATTTTATATATATATATATATATATATATATGAGAGAGAGAGATCTAACATATATACAGAAAAAGTAAGCGACACATATACAGATAGAAAAAGAGATAGTGAGAGAGGGAGAGGGAGAGATAGTGAGGCAGATGTCAGACCGGCCGACAACAAACGAAAAAAACAACAACCACCTGTAATTATAGTGAATTGGCGGTATCGGTAGAGTGTCGTACACCCTGCTTCGCAGCATAGAGTTACGACCCTTTATGTTCTGAGTTCAAATCCTGCCGAGGTTAGCTTTACCTTTCACCCTTACGAAGTCGATAAAATAAAGTACCAGTAACACACTGGGGTCGATTTAATCGACTTTCCCTCCCCCCAAATTGTTGGCTTTGTACCAGAAATAATTATAGTAAGTCTTTTTTTTAAAGTCTGTGTTGCGTTGTTGGACAGAAACAGAGAGAAGGAGAGAGACATTACGTTTTAGTTAGTTAGAGAGAGAGGGAGGTGGAGTGTGTGAGAGTTGAAACAGTGTCTCACTCTCTATATATGGTTAGCAAGACGAGGACGGACAGTACATAGGTGCTAGAAAGAGCAGTAAATTCTCCCTCAATTGTCCCCCTTTCTATATTCTGAAAATAATTCGACAGCGAACTTAATGGAGGTCAGATTTGTTGAAGATACACGAAAAACCATAATTATTATTAATTTTATTTTGTGTTATTAGCGGATAACGTACAAACAAACTTCTTTATAAGGATATAGATTTTTTTACGAAGATATTAAAATATTGGCATGGTTCTTACGTAAAACTATGTTGGTAGATATCTTTTATAGTAACACTTTAAAATGGGGGCTTTGTTTCATAGAACCACAGCGGTAGTGTAGAAACGTAGAATACCTGCCTATACAGTCTTTATATATATGCATATGCGAACTCACGCGTATTTCTGTGTTTGTGTATGTATATCCTACCTCTTTACATGCATGGATACATACATATCGTAAAAGCCGTCAGATGTTTATTCAGTTTGTGTGTGTGTGTGTGTGTGTGTGTGTGTAAAGTAATAACAAAATAAAAAAAACAAATGGCACACTACATAGAAGAAATATATTAGTTTAACCCTTGGAATAACAGGAAGAGAATCTAAAAGTTTCGGACACTAGTCCTTCACCAGAAAGTAGAGTTAGAAATAGGAAATAAATAGAAAGTAGAGAGTGATGAGAGGAACGAGGAAATAAGAAAAAAATTCTGGAGAAAAAAACACGCGTGCATATTCAGTCGGCCATCTTGGAGAGTGGCTGGAGTATGGTAATTTCGGCGTAAAGGAGGTATACAAAAGGTATAGATAACTAATGTATAGTGTGTTGGTCTGTGTGTGTCTGTGTGTGTGTATGTGCGTTTGTGTGCGCGCGTGAAGGTGTGTTCTTGGTTTGGAAGCTGGTTGCTGAGAGAGTGACAATCTATCTGCTGAACAACGTAAGGGGATGCATATGAATTTCAACATATACGTACATAAATGCACACACTGTAACAGCCGAGAGGACAGTGAACAGGTTGTAAACGGTATATTACATAACCTGGTAAGGCTGTAAGAGAAGTTGCATAACTTCGCATACAACGGCATTGTGGTACATCCGTAAACGGCTGCGTTTCATTAGCTTATAAACATAGGCAGAAATCTATATGATTCTAGCCTAGTTTAGCATCAACAAAATCGGGGAGATATGTAATCTTGATAAACGCTAATAAGTGCAAATTATAGCATTGTGGATTACTTCTTCCTGTTTTTGCTGAGACTTGGTTTGTGACGATGGTTACAACCTTAACAATTTTTAACGAAAGGAATTCGAATGTTTTTTATAAAGATCCGTATATTATTGTGTGTGTGTGTGTGTGTGTAATAAAGACGGAAGTTTTCAATATACATTATACATATTTAAGTAGTGAAATGTAAAACCATTGATACACATAGACATCCATATGTTTGTGTGTGTACGTATGTATTTATTTATATGTATGTATTCATATATGTCAGGTCACTCTTCAATGTAACCCAGTTCGACCTGTGCATGATCGGGTCGTCGGTGACTAAACCGGCAACCCAACCTAGCTTGCTTGGCGAGGAGGAGGATTTTGGACACCCTGCGGGATGAAAAATAAAACCCGTCAAGGGGCGGAGGAACTCAGGGAAGTCAACGGCCATCCAATAAAGTTTTTTTTTTATGGAGCGAGAGAGCGCCAGTCTTCATTAAGACATCCCTCTAGGATAAGGTCACTCTGATATAAAACCTGCGACTTCGTTTTCATGAAATGAGGTGGATCAGTTTTTATTTTTGGCTAAATGCATTTGATTTTCAGAGAGTGGGATTGGCCCCGTGCTAAACCTTTCCTCGCCTAAAAAAGCTTCAAGCACAGGCATCGCTTGATATGTGACGTTGTTTGCGATACATGGTATTGCTGGTCCTTGGCAAGTCCCTAGCTGGACTAAAAAAAACTCATCCGTGATGCTCATGCTTAAGTATCAA
>OZ024741.1:201237373-201239873 GCA_964016885.1 Eledone cirrhosa
TCTCTCTCCCTATTTTTCTATGTGTGCGTATATGTGTGTATTTGAGTGTGTATGTATGTTAGTATAGATATATATATCTGTGTGTGTGTGTGGGTGTGTATATATATATATAGAGAGAGAGAGAGAGAGAGATGTAATGGAATGTTAGAGCGGATGTATATGTAACAGCGCCGACATACCTAATATACAGATTGTTTGTAGTGGTCAGTTACGGATGGAAATCTGCAGTTTTAAATTGGTTTTTCGGTATGCCTATTCTATTAGCCTGCTTTATGATATGACTTTCCAACTGACTGCCAATACACCCGCTGTGTTTGAAATTAGTGTAGAAGTGTGATGTTAAAGCCCATTTCACATCAAACAATATCTTGATATGGTCAATTTAACCTCTCCTCTTAAACGCAGTCTTCAGTAAGAAGCATCAACTTGTTGACGCCACTGCTGGAAGTCTTGCGAAACTGGGTCTCGTCCAAAATATAGTTAATCGAATTTGAATAGCTATTTTTCACTGTGTTTTTGCTTAAGATAATAGTTATTGCGACAAAAACTATTATAGAATCATATTTTTTACTTTAAAAGGTTAACTTGCCCTAAATCACTCGTTAGTTTCAAATTTAGTTATATCGATATACATTCATCTACAGATATAGATGTTTGCATAAATGTGTAAATATAAGCCTTAGGCTTAAAATCGTGTGAATATCTATAGAAAAATACGTGTATATATTGTACTCTCTGGTCCCAAAATAACAGGGGGGTGAAATAAACTGCGGGTGGGTGGGACATTTGCTTAAACTTTTATAAGCGGGGTTGGTGGGGAATCGGTTAGTGTATAGTGTACGTTCGTGGATATGAGATTTCTTGTAATGTTCTTTTTTTTTGTCATACATATTGTTTTGTCATACATAATTATCATCATCATCATCGTTTAATGTCCATTTTCCATGCAAGCAAGGGTAGGACGTGCTGTCCCATTGTGAGAGATCCAGTCCGGAAAACTTTTGTGCACACAGAACTGATGTTGGCTTGCTTTCTACAACTGGATGCCCTTCCTAACAATGCAAAGCATTTGACAGAGTAGACCATCGCTACACGCACCTTTGGTGAGTTGTAGTGCACCTGAGCACTGTACATAATAATTTTCATTATTATTATTATTATATTTTGTCATATAAAATTTATTAGATTCTCCAGGTGCTGTATCGATATGAATCAAAATAAAATTTCGCCAGAGATAGATTAGCAAATTTAGGGGGGGGGGGATAAAAGTGGGTGGGGTTGAAAAAAAATCTGAAAAATTAATATGCGAGGGTGGGGACGATTATTCAAGAACTGAGAGTACGTGTCTGTAGTTTCACGGGTATATCAAAACATTAACCACGAAGAGATTTCGCACTATTCTCAAACGCACGTACAGAAGCATGTGTATGTGATGTGTATGAGTGTGTGTGTATATATGTGTTTTGTGTGGGAGAGAGAGGTGTGGAGGAGAAAGTAATTTTAAGGAAACGAGATTTTTATTACAAGTTTAGCGATTCTCCACAACTTCAGATGTATAACTGCTGTTACAGGAATATTTGTGAATATTATTAATTCATTTGTAACATTTTGTTTTATGAACTCGTTGTTTTATTTACTCTATCAGCCATATTGTTTTCCCACAAACTAGCTCTTGAACAGGTTTGCCAGCGATATCGTTGTATTATCCTCCTCTATTCCTTCTGTTTCTCTTGACCTCTTTTCCTTTTCTATTGCTGTTTTCTTTTCATTTCACGTTTGCTGCTGCTACTTTTGCTCTGTAACTACTACATCCACCACCCCCACTTCACATTAAATGTCTTCATGTAGACGTTTTAGTCTAGCTTTTTCCTCATCATCTTTTTTTACTTTAAACATTTCACCTGTTCTTTTAATCTTGTTTTGTTTCACTTAACATCTTTTCTTTCTTTCCTTTTTATATTTGACCTACTTTATTTCCATTGCCTTTTCTGGTGACATCGTGTTAATCATAACTCTTTCGTCTTCATTGCCAAATACTTTGCAGTAATCTGTATTATATATACACCTCAGCCATAAAGGTTACAAACGATATTATTCACGCAAACAGCACCATAAGTAGTGTATCAAGAGATTGTTGTTTCACAGAATCGTTATTACTACACAAGATATCATTCATTAGTAATAATTCTACTTTCGGCACAAGGCCAGCAAATACCCAGTGCATTACTGGTACTTTATTTTATCGACCCCGTAAGGATGAAAGGCAAAGTTAACCTCGGCGGGATTTTAACTCAGAATGGCAAGGGCCATAACTCTATTCGTCAAAGCATGGCGTCCGACCCTCTACCGATACTGCCAATCCAATGTAGTAATAATTACTAATGAATAATATATTGTATAGTAATGCACATTATATTATTCATTGTGGAGGCACATGGCGTAGTGGTTAGAGCGTTGATCATGCATTCGTGAGTTTGTGAGTTCAATTCCCGGACCAGGT
>OZ024741.1:201249873-201254873 GCA_964016885.1 Eledone cirrhosa
TTCTCAACCTGTTATTTTTCTCTAAAAACATTTTGTTCCAATCCCACGGCGCTTATCCCTTCAATCTATCTCATTTCAAATTCATTCTTCTGATGACGAAACGTTAACACCCTCTTCCTGCTATTTCAAGCGTTAACCTAATATATTCCTTCCATATACTGTACTGATTGTGTTGTTTCTGTTTACCTTATATATATATATATATATATATATATATATATGCGTCTGTGATTGTGTGTGTGTGTGTGTGAGTGTATGTGTGTGTGTGTGTGTGTGTGTGTGTGTGTGTGTGTGTGTGTGTGTATCCGAACATACTCGAATTAACTTATCTTTCTTTGAATTATTCTCATCTCTCATGGTGCTAACAACTTCGAAAATAGTCCACTGATCTTTTAATTCGCTTCTTTATCAAACTTTGTAGAAACGTTAAGAGAAATGAAATATATTTCAGGTTTTAATAAATCAAGACTTTAAGAGAAAGAAAAAATGTCGAAGTGATGTTTACGTAAATAGCAAACCATATGTTTACTGTGGTGTTTGTTTAAAGAGTTTTCAGAAAAATTGCAGCACTCACAGCTATATAGATATCTACAGCAAACACACACACACACACACACACACACACACACACACACACACACATATAAATACACACTCGTAAAGACTGCAACATATAAACAAGTATGGGTGTAACTCAACAAATTGGAGCGCATACACACATACACTGAGATGATGGACCTAAGTGCATGCATGTACGCACATATGTAAATATATACATTCAAATATGATATGTAAATGCAACTAGTAACAGAAAATATCTATATGAGTGTGTATGCTTGTATGTATATACGTGTATATGATATGGACATAATATATAATGTGTGTGTGTGTGAGAGAGAGAGAGAGAGAGAGAGAGAGAGAGAGAGAGAGAGAGAGAGAGTTTACTATTTTCATTTGTAAGATTAGTATAAATTAAGCCCATCTCTCCTTTTACCCTTCGTTCTTCGGGAACGAATACTTATAGTAGCAGAGCATTTATAATTCAAAATTCAACTATGTTTATAAGTACATTCTATTGCTATGTAATTCTTGCCTTCCTTTTTTATGTTAAACAAATTATTGCTTTCTCTACTTCCGGAAGAGATACGACCTGAAGGAAAGCGACTATATGGAGCTAAGTAACTGGAAATTTTTCGGTTTTCTCCATTATTGATATATAATATCGAGCTGTATTGAAACGACCGTAGATGTGTGAATGAACAATAATTTTGATCTTTAGTCTTATTGAATTTTAAATTATATATACTTCATATATATATATATGTGTGTGTGGGTGTGTGTGTTTGGACATATATATTCTTATGATCTTCTCTATACATAATTGTACATAGTTATCGATCTGAATACGTTGTAAGAAAAAGGATGTAAACAGAATTTACTCCAGTTTACGAATAATTAATTGTATTTTCTCACTTTTAACAAGTCTTTCGGTCTCATGGTGTGTGTGTGTGTGTCTGTGTCTGTGTATGTGTGTGTTAAAGGGCATCATATTTAGTTTAACATACATACATAATGTTATATACCGATTTATTCGAAGAGTATCCACATTTTTTCGATAATGTCTTCGGAATTCCGAAATCTGCAGTTTATTCCAACCTCAAGGCATCCTCATCTTAAGTAGTTACTTGTGGTTGTGCTTGCTTGTTCCGGTTGAACTCGAGTAAATATAGATATACACTAACCTAGTGAACAGAATAACGGTACATTACCACAATAAGTATTGTTGTTGGTTAAGTGTTAATTGAGTTAGTCAATCCGCTAAACACGAGTTCAATCCCTGGTTTAGTGTGTATATATTTTAAAAAAAATAATAAACAACCTTCGGCCTCCAGGACTCATGGTAGATTTTTGAGACTTATTTTAGGAAAAAAGTAGCGTCTTCTAAGTCTCAAAAATCTACCATGAGTCCTGGAGGCCGAAGGTTGTTTATTATTTTTTTTTTCAAATTTTTGGTTGTCAAAATTAGGGTGCGTCCTCGAGGACAAAACGTCTGGAAATACGGTATATATGTAGTCTTCACATTTATTATTATTACTACGGATTGGCAGTATCGGTGGAGGGTCGGACGCCATGCTTTCCAGCATAGTTACGTCCCTTTACGATCTGAGTTCATATCCCGCCGAGGTTGACTTTGCCTTTCATCCTTACGGGGTCGATAAAATAAAGTACCAGTAATGCACTGGGTAATTGCTGGCCTTGTGCCTAAAGTAGAAACAATTATTACTACTATATATATATATGTACTGTTATACTTTGGGAGGGTCATGTTGCCAATAAGAAACACACGCACCAGTTGTTTTACTCCAATTTATTATAAATTGTTTATTAAATTAAATTTATAAATTTAAGAATTTATGATTTATATATATATATATATATATATATATATATATGAAAAAGTATGGACTGAGTCCAGAAATAGCCGTCGAAACGGCTTGAGCCCTGCCGTCGGGGTCATACTTTTTCCTATTTCCCACTCTACTACCCTAAGTATTGAGTACTCTGGTGCGTTATGGTCCATCTGGTTCCTTACCACAATTCCTTATGCTCTAGTTTGCAAAACAGGCAAGTGGTGTCAGACAGAAAGAAATTGTGAGATAGAAAAAATATATATATTAACAGGATCTGGAAAGCAACTGTAGCTTCAAATAAAAACTATAAACTACAATGGAAACAATAAAAACAATTTCTATAAGATTTAATACAATAAAAAAAAACTATAGAATTCAACAATAACAAATTCTACTCGATTCTATAGGCAAATTCAAGTTTATTTTCCACTCATGGGAAAAGGAGCAGCCATATTTTTGATAGCTCTCATTCTCTTGCAGAATACATTTGAATAAGACTTAGTTATGAATAGAGAGAGAAAGAAAAGTAACGAAGAAGTGGAATTTACGGAATGTAGAAGTAGGAAAAGTAATATAATAAAAAAAAAAGAGGAAAAAAGAAGGAAGAAGAAACGTAAATAAAGAAAAGGAATTTGTGAAAAGAGGGGACAAATATATATACAATACAGGGAGAACAGATGATCAATGTTATAATGAATATATGTAACTCAGTAGAAATATGCAGCAGATTCAGCAAACAGATTGAATTCTTTTACCAGTGGTATGAAAAAGACAAGAAGAGGAGAGGCTTATGACTTATTAATATGTTTCAATATTCTGCGAAATACTTTTGGAAAACGCTTACCTACAAGAGAACCGTCATCAAAATAATTTTATCCTAAGAATTGATTTTCTACTTGCTAGAATTTTATGGAGGAATTTCTTTGATGAAATTCTTCGATCATTTTGAAAGTTAGAAATTTTACAAGTATCTTCCCTAAACATAATATTGCAGTTAGCGATCAAAAATTAAGATAAAAAACAATTTTTTAAACATTGGTATACAGAGAGTCTACAAGCAATACTCTCCCAAAAGTGAAAAAAATATCAAAGCGTAAGTTAGCGTCTCAAGAATGGACTGATATTTGTGGTACTAAATTTAGGCTGTTACTCCTGGTGTGGTTATAATGGCGCCGTTGCGCCAGCCACTTTAAGCCTGGCAGACACCCCCTTCCCCATGTGTGAACACAGTCCATTTCTTTCTGAGAATGAGGCAGAATGATAGAGAGGGAACGGGAAAGAGATATAGAGGAAGAATCGACCTTAATATTGGACTGGTACTTTTTCTTGACCTTGGAAGGTTGAAAGCAAAGTTGACTGCGGTGGGATTGAAACTCAAAGTGTAGAGAGTCCGAATGAATACCGCCCAGCATTTTATCTTACGTTCTAACGCCGCCTCCCTAAAATACATCAAACAATTATAATTACAACAAGCTTCATCGCCATTGATAGAAATACTAATATTCTAAGAAAAGTACTTTCATGAAACCTGGTAGAAAAACAGATATACTTTCAGTTTTAGCTTGTAAAAACCTTCATTATGTATATATACAAGAACGAAGGTAAGAAAGCGACGTTAGAACGAGAGAAATAGGAAGATGTTTACGTGTGTGTGTCTGAGTATTACCTTACAGTTCTATAGAAATGCGACTTTTTACATGTATGTATAATAATAGTTCAAAATACTGGGATTAACAGATAGAAGTGACAAGAATGTAGGACATAGGTATAGGTTCTTTTTCAACCCATGATCGCTTGCGTTTGACATTAATGAAGTGACTCCATTTTTCATCACCAGTGGCAATGGAACGTAAGGAGTTTGTTGTGCGATAGTGGGAGAGCAGAAAAGTCGTAGCTGCCGCCCGACGTTCACGATTACGGAAAAACAAAGACCCGAACCTGCTTGACCCGGACAAGGCACTGGTGGCGATCTCTTGCCTCAGGCTGTGCAGAGAGTCATAACCAGGATCCCTAAAGCTGCTCGCATTATCGCGGCCGAAGGGCGAGCGTCGTCTATCGATCGAGCGCTTGAACCGGGTGTCCCGCACAACTGGACCAAACTATTCAGTTTTGCGACCCTCGAATTCGGGATCCCGATGGCAAGAAACCTGACGGTGGGCAGAGATTGGGCCCCTCCCTGACTTTAAGACTAAAGAGCAATATCGCTTCTTTTTGCGACCCTTCGCTTTCGAGCCTCTCGGCCCTCACGTGCTGCCAACCAGTCATACAGCACATGCAGTCCACTTACGACTGCCCAAAACTTCTCTAGGATAGAATCAACCTCAAACTAATTGAGGGCAACGTTTCGACTGCGGTACATGTGCTGGCCTCGAGTGACACTGTACTTCGGCCCACACGGATGTCCTACCAGCGCTTCGCCATAAACACCTGGACTCCCCAGTCGACATCAGGGACGTCCTAGACCCGGCCAGTAATCTTTCCTTGTCTGCGTCTAGTGAGGCTGTAGTAGCTGTCCTAAGATCCTTCACAAGGAGCAGCAATGGCTTGCGCCCCGGCCAAATTAGCGATCTTATCTCACCTCACGTTGTT
>OZ024741.1:201259873-201314873 GCA_964016885.1 Eledone cirrhosa
GATCCATCTTCTCTGTTTAGTGCTGTAGTTTCGTACATCTAATTCCTCTTGACAAAAAAAGTTGCTTTCCTTGTCCTATCATCAGCAAACCTTTTTGATCTTTGTTCTTCTGATTCATTTTGCCTATATTCCACTGTTGATTTTCTTTGCTCTTCACTATCATTCTCTCTTTGTAGCTGCTTTTCCATAGCTTTATGAGAATTTCTTCAAAATAAAGGTCTATTCTTCGGGGGCAATTTTTACTTGCAGCTTCAAATGCCACTATTATTAATTTAAAAATCGTAAATAGTTCTGTTAATGGTGGATTTAAGTCGAGTCAAATTTCGTTGAATGAGAACTCACTGCATTAACTTCTAATGATTTTTCGGATACAACAACCAAAAACTAACGGAAATAAAAATGCAATAGAATATTACAGGTTTCTCAAATGTTATTTTTAATAGTGTTTCCATAAAAAAAAAACCATGTCTATGTGTTCGGCCGGTGCTACGTATATTTAACAGGAGTAAAAATACTTGGGTTAATCTAAATTTCACTCCTGTTAAATATATGCATAGCACCGGCCGAACATAGAGCCATGGTTTTTTTTTTGGGGGGGGGGGTACCATCACGGAAGATAATATTGATAAAATACTGCATTGAGGTGCCGTTCTAGTGCATTTGAGTAATTAATAACTAAATTTTATTAATTAGGAATTTAATTAGTATTAAGTTATATTTGCTTTGCTCTTTAACCAATGTTAGACCTGGCATATTCATATTCACTCTACAATATTCCTTGTTTCTCATAGGTTCTAACCCCCTTTAGAGATAGCTGTAAAGAATTCTCTTTTAACGCATGACCGACCTGGCAGCCACGGGTCAGAATGTCATCTTACTCCCGCCCCTTTGTTCTACAGGCAAGTTCAGCCAACCCCACCCTCACCCGCCGTTATGAAGGAATTTAACTATGTATACGACATCCCAAAATCTTTGACCACTCCCCATGACAGAAAAGAAAAACAACAATTTTAGGATTGTTTGATATGATACTACTGCTATGTTTTGATTACATGCCCATATATGGATTGTACCCCTTGATGAGTTCAACTACATCACTACCGTCCTAACACTACTGGTTTAGTTCAGATCTAGCTGTCGAAACGGCCGGAGCTCAGCCGTCGGGGTCCTGACTCTTTTTCCTTATGTATATATGTATACAGATATTGAATTGCTACATGAACAAATGTTTCTTAATATTAGGTCTACGTGACAGGCTTATATAGTTGAAATAGTTGCCAAAAGACCGCCTGATACAGCTCAACAAATCCAGAGCAGTTTATATATCGATCTCCCTACCATGGTTTCATTTCTGGAAGAAGAAACTATTGGAAAAGACCAATATTTGAAGAATTCACAAAATCTTCAGGGGCGTATTCTTCAATTCAAAGAGACCATATTTGTCATGAAATTCCACATACCGTTTTTTTTTTTTTTTGTCTGTCTGGCATATACTCCCATAAATCGAGTTTTTTTCTCTTAAATTTAATATGTAATATTACTTCTCTGATTGGTATCTATATATTTTAGCCATTCATTGAGATGTTTGAGTATTAGAGACTAATTATTATTATTATTATTATTATTATTATTATTATTATTATTATTATTATTATTATTATTATTATTATTCCTTGAATCTCAGTCATTGATGTTAGTTAACTGGAAAGTCCGTTGGAATGAATATCAAGTCACTACCTGCAGCCTCAGATATTCAGGACGTATCGGAGGGTTCTTGCTGTTCCCACCAAGCATGCCTTTTGAAGCGTTCCAAAAAGCGTGAAGGGGCCGATTTTCTTTAACCATCCCTGGAAACTTTTGGAGATAGTCCCCAGTGCGCCTATGACAATCGGGACCACTTTGACTTCATGGCAGTTCCAAATCCTTTTTACCTTCCACTTTAAGTCCTGGTATCGGTTAATTTTCTCCCTCTCCTTCTCTTGCACTCTCGTGTCGAATGGGCAGGCCACATCCACAATCAGACACGATCTTTTTTCTTTGTCCACAACCACCAGGTCAGGTCTATTGTGTTCCAGTTTCTTGTCCGTCTGTATCCTAAAATCCCACAGCACCTTCACCTGATCGTTCTCCGTCACCGCCTCTGGCTTATGCTCATACCATTTCTCAGAATGTGGTAAATTGTTTACTTTATTATTATTATTATTATTATTATTATTATTATTATTATTGGGGCGGTGGATTGGCAGTATCGGTAGAGGGTCGAATGCCATGCTTTGACTCATAGAGTTACGGCTCTTGCCATTCTGAATTCAAATCCCACCGAGGTTAACTTTGCCTTTCATCCTTACGGAGTCGATAAAATAAAGTACCAGTAATGTACTGGTTAATTGCTGGCCTTGTGCTAAAAGTAGAAACAATTATTATTATTGTTCTTTGAGTCTCAGTCATTGATGTTATTTAACTGGAAAGTTTGTTGAAATGAATATCAAGCTTGATACATTCAGGACGTATCGGAGGGTTCTTGCTGTTCCCAGCAAGCATGCCTTTTGAAGTGTTCCAAAAAGCGGGACTGGACTAATCTTCTTTAACCATCATTGAAAACTCTTTGAGATAGTACCTAGTCCGCCTATGACAATCGGGACCACTTTGATTTCATGGCAGTTCCAAATCCTTTTTAACTCCCACTTTGTTATTATTATTATTATTATTATTATTATTATTATTATTATTATTATTATTATTGTTGTTATTCCTTGAATCTCAGTCATTGATGTTGGTTAACTGGAAAGTCCGTTGGATTGAATATCAAGCCACTACCTGCAGCCTCAGATATTCAGGACGTATCGGAGGGTTCTTGCTGTTCCAAGCAAGCATGCCTTTTGAAGCGTTCCAAAAAGCGTGAAGGGGCCGATTTTCTTTAACCATCCCTGGAAACTTTTGGAGATAGTCCCCAGTGCGCCTATGACAATCGGGATCACTTTGACTTCATGGCAGTTCCAAATCCTTTTCACCTCCCACTTTAGGTCCTGGTATCGGTTAATTTTCTCCCTCTCCTTCTCTTGCACTCTCGTGTCGAACGGCCAGGCCACATCCACAATCAGACACGATCTTTTTTCTTTGTCCACAACCACCAGGTCAGGTCTATTGTGTTCCAGTTTTTTGTCCGTCTGTATCCTAAAATCCCACAGCACCTTCACCTGATTGTTCTCCATCACCGCCTCTGGCCTATGCTCATACCATTTCTCAGAATGTGGTAAATTGTTTACTTTGCACAGGTGCCAGTGGATCACCCTGCCCATCACATCGTGTCTCCAGCCCTTATAGTGGGTCTGGGCTAGGTGTTTACACTCGGACACAATGTGAGCCACAGTCTCCTCTCTCTCTCCACAGATCCTGCACAGTGGGCTAGCCTCCTCCTTGTAGATATGGTGCTTCAACCACTTCGTTTTGAGGGCCTGCTCCTGCGCAGCCATTAGCATTCCTTCTGTAGCCTTTTTGAGGTCTCCTCTTCTCAACCAGTTCCATGTCTGTGGATTTCTAAATTCAGTTTTCTCAAAGAAGGTACTATGAAGGGATTTTCCCTTAAGGCTGCTCTTCCTCCTTGATGTTATTTCCTCCTTGGACATCCCCTGGCCTACTGTCCCCTCCTTCAGTACAGTTCTGAGCATTGGCTCCTTACTATAGGTCACGTATTTGTATAGGTTGTTTTTCTCCATCTGAACACAGTCCTCTATGCTGATAAGACCTCTTCCACCCTCAGATCTCCTTAGGTAGAGTCTATCGACATCACTCCTCTTGTGGAACATGTTGTAGATAGTCAATAGCTTCCTAGTCTTCCTATCCATTTCTTTTTGTTCAGCAACATTCCATCTCAGAATTCCCGCACTGTACCTAATAATAGACACAGCTCGGGAATTTACTGCGCTTATGGCATTTCTGCTGTTCAGATGTGACTTCAATACGCTCCTTACTCTCCGAATGTATTCAGTTCTTAACAATTCCTTCATTTTTTTCTTCTTTATGCCATCAGCCTCCAGAACGCCCAAATACTTGTATCCTTTCTCAGAGTCAATTTCCTTTATCATCTCACCTGTTGGTATCTGGATCCCGTTACTTCTGCTCAACCTACCCCTCTTCATCACAATGACTCCACATTTACCAATACCAAACTGCATACATATATCACTGCTGAAAATACGGACAGTGTCAACAAGCACATCCAACTCCTTCTCACTTTTCCCGAAGAGCTTAAGATCGTCCATGAAGAGGAGGTGATTGATGGTAAGCTCTCCCCTTCCCAACTTGTATCCTGCTCTCACTTTTCGCAGCATAATGGTCAAGGGCATCAGGGCAAGGACAAACAACAGAGGGGACAGGCTATCTCCCTGGAAGATACCTCTCTTGATCATCACGCTTCCCAAGGATACTCCAGTTGATGTCAACTCTGTCTCCCAGGACCCCATACTCCTGCCTAGCAACTGTCTGATGTTATCTGCCACCCTGAAGATCTCCAGGCTTTTGGTGATCCAGGAATGAGGCACCATGTCAAATGCCTTTCTGTAGTCTATCCATCCCATGGCAAGATCAGTGTGTCTCCTCCTGCAATTCCCCATTATTATTCCCCATTATTATTATTATTATTATTATTATTATTATTATTATTATTATTATTATTATTATTATTATTGGTCAGGGTCACTGTGGTCTTTTACTAGGCTTTCTCCACAAATGTCCCTCCGAAGTCCCCCCTCCCCCTATTGGGGAATTTTTCATTGTTATTTTTTTGTTACATCCTCTGTTTTTGTTTTTTACACGCAGAAATACCCATTTGTACCGTACTGTATTGTTCTGCACTGTCCTTAATGTCTACTTTATGTAAACCCTTGTGGTTAATAAAGAAATCATTATTATTATTATTATTATTATTATTATATGTATGTATGTATGTATGTATGTATGTATGTATGTATGCTGATTGGGAGAGGAAATAATGTATATATTTTATCAAATGATTCTATGGACATACTTTATTGTATATATATATTAGAAATAGAATAGCTTTCACCGTATTTTTTTTACTAAAGAAATTTTAGTCTGATAATGGGGTTTAGAACCCTCAGATAAATGGAAAAAGATGAGTATTGATGTACATGGGAGTCGAACCCACATCTTTGGTTATCTAGACGACTGTGCTACCATTACACCAACACATCACCCAGACTAAAATTTCTTTAGTCAAAAAAATACGGTGAAAGCTATTCTATTTCTAATTTCAAACCTGCTCACTGTTTCAAAACATACTTACTTGTCATATATACAATAAAGTATGTCCATAGAATCATTTGATAAAATATATACATTATTTCCTCGCCCAATCAGCATAATCAACCACACAAAAAAACTATTAAACAAGGCTATAAGATTAAAAGGCACCTATGAAGAAATAATAGATAAATAAACGACAGCTATTTATCCGCGATCAACAGCTATAGAATATTTACCCACCATTTCTAATACCACGTGGAAATCGATTAAATATATCGTCAACCATACACAATTAGGTATAAAATCAAAGTTATATATATATATATATAAATTCACTCAGATGGTGGATGGGTGCTACACGAGAATGCTGAGGATGGCTCTGAACATTAATCAGTATAAACTGGGGATGAAGAATTCAGAGCTATACGGGAGCCTCCCAAAAGCCAGCTCGAAAGTAACACAGAGGAGACTGCGGTTAGCTGGACATGCTCACCGACATCCAGAGTTGACACTGCACTCAGTGCTCCTGTGGGAACCCCTGCATGGACACACTAGAAGAGGGAGACCGAGGTTGAAATATGTTGATGCCCTAAGGACAGACACTGGCCTCTTGGAGACGCAGCGATGATGAGGGACAGAGCGACGACAATTTTTTTCTTTCTGATAAAGTGCAATAATTTATTACCTAATGCATACGATTGAGCATGGGATATTGTGGTCAGTGCATATAGATGGATATTGTACAGAAACATATGTGCAGGAATGAACTCTCAATAAATTTCTCCTTCTGACCAATTCCTCCTGCCTAGTTATTCCTGTTTTTTCCTGGTACCAAACTTATTATTATTATTATTATTTGGCAGTATCGGTAGAGTTCGGACGCCATGCTGTGTAGCATAGAGTTACGTCCCTTTACGGTCTGAGTTCAAATCCCGCCGAAATTAACTTTGCCTTTCATCCTTACGGGTTCGATAAAATAAAGTACCAGTCATGCATTGGAGTCGATTTCATCGACTTTCCCCTCCCTTAAAATTGCTGTCCTTGTGCCTAAATTATTACTATTATTATTATTATTATTGTTGTTGTTGTTATATATATATATATATATATATATATATATATATATATATATATATATATATATATATATATATATATATATATATATATATGCACACACACACGACAGGCGGATCATATCTAATTTCAATTTTGTACTTGGCTCGATTTAATTTTCGTGGTGACTGAGTGCGTCAATTAACATCTGAACTGAACACCGAGCACATCCTTGAGAAAGACTAGCACATTTTGTTGTAAACACACTGCAGACGATAAATTATGACTAATTACATGATAGATAAATGTATGATGACTTGCTTTCTATATCCCTTGATACTTTGATGCTTTTCTCGTCTGTTTATGATTTCATCCGCTTTATATCCAAAACATTGGCAGTGTAATTATTATTTTACTTTAACATTAAGAAAGAGATAAGATTTCCAAAAGGTTTCATTTTAAAAAATTGTTATTATTGTTATCATTGTTGTCGCATTTGCGATCGATGCAATTGAGTCATCTTGATCAGCAGCGATTGGTTCTGGCATACCGGATATTCATGCTTCGAACAAATATATATAATTACATTATACACTCCGTTGTGCAGCATGGATGTAATAGTGTGTTGTTGTTAATTCTACTAAGCCATAATTCGATCAAACTCGTTCTTGAGTGCAATTGTCCCGTTTTTAGGAATACTTAATTTAAAGATTTCTTTTCTTTCTTTAAGACAGAAATGAAATTTGCTGGCTGTTTCTAGCAGACGAAACGACCACATAGTCTCACCCATTGACTCAGCAAAGACCATTTAGATAACAATAGATATTATTTAACAAAGAGTAGCAGAAAAACCACCCGAAAGCTGGTTTTCTGCTAGCATGTGTAGTGTGCATATTGATATTATATGCAAATATACATGCATGTAGATATGATACATCAAATAGAATCGTAATTGACAATATGCACAGAAATTGAAGAGAGACTGTGTTATACTCTCTTATATAATCAGTAAAGCAATCCATGATACATTTAAAAAAGATGATATTATATATAAACTTTGAACAATATACGAATATATGCGTTCTATTTAGAGTAACATGAAATGGACGATATGTAAATCAGTTACTGAAAACCAGGAATTATAAAAACAATCTAAAATTGAGGGATATTGCAAAGGTTGTCTGCAAAATCAAATTCGATCCCATATAGTGCATTGGAGCCTCCGATTGGCCTTAACTTTGTAAGTGAAATTTAGAACAGATACAATGCGAAAAGACGTAGGATGTGTGTGGTGAGAGAGAGAGAGGGAGAGAGAGAGTGAGAGGGTATGTATGTGAGTGTGGGGGGGGGTATATGTTTATTATTTGTATAATGCGCAAAATGTTTATGTTTACCAGTGTACTTGTATAATTTTCTTTTATGAGTGCTGCCCTTATTTATTTACTTCCATTTACGCTCTGAGCTTAAATTGCCTTTCCTGCTTCCGTGGTTGGTAAAATATAGTATCAATGAAATACTGCGGTCGATTCAATTGTCTTTCCCCTCCACCAAATTATAGGGTTTTTTTATTAAATTAGAAATCATCCTCATTATTCTCACTATCACCATCATCATTGTTGTTATTATCATTACTATTATTATTATGGTGCACGTTTGCTACATACGTGTTCAAATCGGCTCCAGAAAAGTTGGTTATTTTAAGTTGTTCCAAAGCGAAATTTGTTGAATATTTTTTCCAAGAACTGTATATAAAGTCCCATTCATTGTCCTGAGTAAAAGCAACCCCATAATATTTTACTATTACATACGGAAAGATTACTACGAAAAGTCCCAACCACACCCCTCGAAAGTAATGGGAGAAAACTTTAAATCGAAGACTATGATACGTTATGTGTTTTTAAGAAATAAAACCTGGTGGCATTTTCATTAAAAATACAAATATTATAATACTAGCGTTCGTCATGGCAAAAAAAAACGATGACATTTGTACGTACACACAATAAGTAAGTAAAGACTGTTGAAGGAATCACAGGCACGCAATCTTGAAACTCGGCATGTTTAGGGCATGTTATGCCTGACATGCCATCTCACTCTAATCGGAACACAGCCGATTTCTTCCGTGAAAAGGGAAAGAAGAAAATTGGGAACAGAATAATCAACCTCTGTACTTGAATGACGCATTATTTATCGACTTCGAAATGATGGCAGGGCAAAGTTGACCACAGCATGAGATGATGTCAGAGTGCAGTGAGCCGGAACAAATACCGCGACATTTTTAATCCGATAGCCTCTCGACGGCTGACACTGAGCGCTGCAAAAGGCCGATAACTTCGGCCGACATTCGGAACGCGCATGTCGGCTGCATGAGGCGCAAGTCACCCGGTTCGGATGATCTGCCATACGAGCTTTACGTAGATATGCCAGGATTGTTCTTTGACACTGCCTTCATACGATACCAAGTGATTTTTTTTTTTTTGTATTTTTCTTTTGTTTTTTCAGAGTTGCAGTTACCAGTAAAACCTGAGAAATCCAAACATAAGTAAATATAGTGGTCTGTTATGTTAAGCCACTCAATGTTACTTATAGATAAGAATTACCAAGGAAACTGTGATCTTAAACGTTTGTGTGATTTTTAGTCGCCCTCAAATTTACATCTAGAACAGACTCTCAACAATATGTCGAAATAAATTCTCTTGGTTGAGCATAGTAGGGTTTACGGGACTTCCTGCGTAGATCCAGGGACCAAGAACTCAGCCTCCAAAACAGGCTGCATCGTCAAGCATACTCCCGATCATACCCCTGTGCACCAGCATTTGAGAATTATATGTATTAATGACCTTCGAAAACTACAAAGTTATAGTAAAGTTGTTCCTATTTGAGGGAGCGGAGACGAAAAGGATGAGACTGCCCCACCACCAGTTACTTGCATGATGCCTAAATTTGAAATTACTACTACTACTACTACTACTACTACTACTACCACTACTACTACTACTACTACTACTACTACTACTACTACTACTACTACTACTATGGGTGTGCGCTTCGATAAAATTTCAAATGCTTCATAGTTACGTCATTGTACGTTCTGAGTTCAAATCCCGACAAGCTTAACTTCAGGTTCGGTAAAATAAGTACAAATAATGTTACAGGCAACAATATTCCTCACCTACAAGTTTATGTGTTTAAATCCATGTTTTTTGTGTTTGCGTCTAAATCGTTGGTGTTCACTCTCGTGTGCTTTTTTTCTCTTTATTTAAACTAGTTTGTACAGCAGATTTATACTTCTAAATTTTTTTTCTTTTCATTTCAGGTTTTCCTTATGTAAGTAGAAAAACACTTTTCCACTTATGCATGCGAATTGTTTCCCCTTAAAATTTCGCTCCTTTCTAACTCTCAACACAAATTGCATTTCAGTTCGAAAGTAAGGCTAGAGATAATTCAGTTTGTGAACTTCTTCTTCTTCTTCTTCTTCTTCTTCTTCTTCTTCTTCTTCTTCTTCTTCTTCTTCTTCTTCTTCTTCTTCTTCTTCTTCTTCTTCCTGAGGGGTCGTTGGGGCAGAGTCCTGAACCACATCTGCCAGTAGTTCCTATGAGAAGAAACCGTCTCCAATTAATCCGGCTGAATTTCCATGCGATGCTAGCCGAGCTGATAGGTGGTATGCAACCATCTTGTCTGGAATCTACCCCTGGGACTCGTGCCGGTTTGTTTTGCATGTAAAATTTGTCCAGCAATAGCACCTCAGTTGATTTCTATTTTTATATTTCCACTGTGTTTCCATACTGGGTCAATCTGTCTTCCATGCCTTGGCAACGATATGCCTTCGATCACCCCGCAAACAATTTTTTTAAAAAACTTAAGTAATATTTTGTTCATATACCATAGAAGGAATATACTAAATTCAGTGTAAGCAAGGCTGCATTTTCTATGTCTTCCAGACCACCTTTCTTCATACTTATGCATCCAAATTATATTTATATTATTTTTACTTGTTTTTAGTCAAATCAAATATCTACATTTTGATATTATAATAAGTCAAATTGATTAATTGTAAGATGCTGTGGCGAGAAGGAATACTATCGATGCACACGTCCTAGTGAGACAACAGGGGTGCCTTGCTTGGGCAAGACATTCTGCCTAGATTTTATCGACTTAGGTAAAGCGTTTGGCATGCTTTCAAGACACTGTTTTATGGTCGCTAAAGGAACTAGCGAGAGAGGAATAAATTGTGAGAACAAAACAAGTTATGTACAGGGATGGATGCCATCAGTAAAGTAAGAGTTCAGTGATGAATTTAGCGTGTACATCAGGGCTCAGTTCTCCTCTCCTTCCCCAGGTCGATACATTAAGAAACAGCAATATTCTGGTACAGATTCAAACATGTATCTTGTCTTCCGTCAACAATTTACTTTCTGTTTCTTAATAAATCAATGTTATCTCTTTCACATAAGACGTGTGTTAGTGTCAGTGTTTGAGATTATTAATCCTCTTTCAAATTCCATATGGACTGTTTGTGTCTTGTATAAATCAATTTCTAGTAATTCTCCTTAATTCATTCCAGTAAAAGCAACTGTGACAATGACTTGTTAGTGCTAATGCAGACAAAACCCTCTATTGTGTGATTCAGTATATTAGTATTGAGTATGGGTTTTGCCTGTTAAATTAAGTTAATATTTCAATAAACCACAGCTCTAATTTCTGTAGCAATAAGCAGATGAGAAATTAATCTCTTTTCGGACATGACGCTAGTCATTCGCAGATAATCTAACCAGGATGTGTCTGATGACCACACCCACAGCTTAATGAACAAAAGTAACGAAGAATTAAATGTCCTGCCAAAAACAATGAATCACTTACAACGGATTTGATATCACGGCATATTTGGCTGTCTAAATGCTTTTTCCATTTGGCTATGGCTGACTAAGATAGCCGACATAGAAGCCCACCTACGTACGTGCAAGCCACCTATTGTTTGGAAATCCTCCAAACTCCTGTTAAACATTTGTACAAAAACGGCTTGGAAAAAAGGAAATATTATAAGAGATCGCAAGAATTATGAGCTACGCTTTATTGTCGTATGCATACTGGACGAGTTGCAGACTAAGAAAATAGACTTTTAGTATAATCTTTCTGATTTTTGTCACGAAAACAAAAGGAGTTTTAGACTACATTTTATCTTTTATTTTGTTGGTTTTTTTGTTGTTTTGTTTTTTTGTTGTTTTTTTTTTCTTGCAACATCCTGTTGAGAACGTATCCATTCCTATAGTAAATATATATTTCCTGATGGCTAAACGGAAATGCTCCTACACCCGGATTATCATCATCATCGCTATTATCATCGTCACCATCATGATGATTTATCACCATCATCATCATCATCGTCATCAACCTCATCACCGTTATCACAGCGCCTTTCTACATGAACAACGGCAATATTTCTCAACGATGTTTTCATCGTCTACACTCACGTATATCCACATTGTCATATACAATCCCACATTTACACAAACTCTCACATGAATATTATACAAAATCTCATATGCACATGCACGCAGTTAGTTGTTGCATTTTTTCGCTGCTCTTTCAAATATTACTAATTCAAATACACAGTTGTATTAAATGAGGTTTATTTTATTCATATCCGTGTGTAGTCAGTAACGATCAAATCTATATGCTTAATGTAATTTACCAATAACGATTGGGCTGCAGAGCTAGTAGTAATATCTTGGTTAATCAAATCCGCAAACCTTTTCATACTATGTCATACTATGTCATGCCATTTCACTTACGCACTCAGTACATATGGTAAATACATATGAGTGTCACACCCTGGTTTGACGCTTCCATTAGACTAACTAGGCAGCCACCTATGTCGTAGACGTCAGACAGGCGCAATATGTACGGGAATATTGCTGTATCCATCCGGGGAATGAGAGAACTGAGCCCCGATGTCCGTTAACCTATTCATCACTGATGGCATCTCTGTACATAACTTAAAAAGTCGTATTTTTATGCAAATTTGTATAATTAACTTAAGTATAGGATATTTTTTTGCAATCAATAAATAAATTACAAAACATCTTTGCCACGTAGCAACTTTGTGGAAATATCCAACGCGTTGGAGAGGGTCATATAGAGTCATGACTTGTAATATGATTTAGTGTGGTTGAATGCAGATTGTGTAGTAGAAAAAGCAGTATTAGTTTTTAGTTTGGTCGTCAGAGAAAAAAGTGCCAGAAACTCGGTTTGTCAGCTTGCTAAACTATAAGTTGAAATAATTATGTGAGAGCAAAGCAAGTCATATACAGAGATACCATCATTAAAGTGAGATTTTAGTGATGAATTTATCATTCCCCGGATATTTATATTTTATAATTTCAAGAAGGAAGCCGAGTAGTATTAAGAGTCATGCGCCATCACTTGTTGGCACGATACATTTGTTTGGTTTACCCCGTATCATTGTTACTGTTTCCTATCTCAATCAAGAATTTCTGTAGTGAAAATGGATCGAAGTAATAGGATGGCGATCTCACTCAGAAATTTAAAAGATATGGTTAATGTTTACACAGCTTCGATATTCACAATATATTGTCCCAAATAATACTTCGCTAAATTTAAATATCAGGTTTTTAGTTGTTAATGGTAAGGCGTTTCGGAATGTAATTAATTGGCCTGAAAAAAAATGGTAGAATTATGCAGGAGAGTTTTAACCTTGCGTCAAGCTGTCATTGATCTGAAGAACAAGCTGGTCAATTCTACACATTGATTAGTGTAGTAGCGTTGCATCACATATGCAGACAACATACACCAATATAGTGGTTCGCAACCTTTTGTGAACCATGCTGCCCTCTCAACATCTAAACAAATATTAGGCCCCTCTTTGATATGAAAACAGCGATGATCTACTGCAAAGTACAAACAAATTGGTGTATAGGTGGTGCCAGATGCACAATAACATGTGTGGAGGGGGTGTGACAGGAGTTTCTGACAATAATGTGTAACAAAGTTGCTTTGGTGTAAAAGTAATGAGGTAAAACCTGAAGTTTGTTCTCATAAACATCATCCCCCCCCCCCCCACACACACTTAAATATTCAAATTGTTCCCTGTGGGGCATGCGCCACACGTTGGGAATCACTACAATAACATGAAAGCAGAATAGCCGAACTAGCCCAAAGACCATTTTTAAGAACATGCCATGCTCTAATATTTGTTTCTACTTTAGGCACAAGGCCAGCAATTACCAGTGCATTACTGGTACTTTATTTTATCGACCCCGTAAGGATGAAAGGCAAAGTCAACCTCGGCGGGATTTGAACTCAGATGGTAAAGGGACGTAACTATGCTGGAAAGCATGGCGTCCGACCCTCTACCGATACTGCCAATCCACCGCCATGCTCTAATATTAATAGATGTTTGGAATGACATCTGCGACGTTGCCTATGAAAATATGTAGAATGCTGAATAGCTAGTGAAAGAGGCACTTTAATCCGACAGCTATAGTTTTGACTATTTGGGTATTCTTTCGTGGACGAAAACAAATCATACTATAGTGAATAGAGAGATAATGTGATAGAATGCGATATTTCAGCCATGTCAGCTTACGTAGATCAGCTTTCTAGATGGGGAGAAATATGACATTTCTAAAGTAGACAGCCTATTAAAACATCTCCAGATTAATGGAGTAAGGGATATGTATGTGTGTGTGTGTGTGTGTGTGTGTGTGTGTGTGTGTGTGTGTGTGTGTGTATGTGTGTGTGTGTGTGTGTGTGTGTGTGTGTGTGTTCTCGTTTTATAATTTTATAAATTTTTGCCAATAGGGAGAGAGTCGGTTTCTAACATAGACACAACACTCTCTCGTTGGAATATAAACAACATCAACTAGGCAGATATGTCTGCATGCATGCATGTGTAGATATGGATGATATTGTATGTGGGGATTTGTATGTTTTGAGCTGTATGTGTGCATGTGCATATGTTTTGTATCTGTATATATTACATGCAATTAGTACATGTAGAATTTTTAGAATGTTTTACATATTTTTACTGTTCCATTAATGGATTGTACTTGTAATTTCCTAACTAGTTGTGTTCTCTCTGTTCCTGTGAAGCCCAGCTTCTCAAGATTTGTATTGAGGCAGTTACTAACATATCCCAGTGCCCCAATAATCATAGGTTTAAATTTGAAGCTATAGGTAGGGTGGAGTATCTGCAGATTTCTCATTAGTTCAGCATAAATATTCTCCCTTTCGCTAATCTTTAATATTATATTGGCATCTGCTGGGCAGCTAACTTCCACTACTGTGCATGCCTTCTTTTTCTTGTCCCATATCCTTATGCTTGCATTCACCAGTACTCTTTCATATTGTGCATGTGTATATCTTCGACTCAATATGTTTATTGTCAGGGCTATCTTTTCTTCGGATGTATGTATGTATGTATGTATGTATGTATCCATCAATCCATCCCGTAAGGAAATTTCAGGCAAGCAGAGGTGATCTCCTCTCCAGAACATAGCTGATTTCTCCGAGAGAGAGAGAGGGGGGGAGACAGAGAGAGAGATAGAAGAAGACTCGACACCAGTACCGAGCTGGTACTCTTTTATCGACCTCGAAAGCTTGAAAGGCAAAGTGACCTGAGCGGGATTTGAGTACAGAGAACCGAAACAAATATCACAAAGCCTTCTTTCTAACGGTTCTACCAATCCGCCGCCTTGGAGCAAAAGTTAACAAAAATAGTAATAGGTAATTGGATTAGATCTTATATATATATATATATAATAATAATAATAATAATAATAATAATAATGAAATTATTGTGTACAGTGCTCAGGTGCACTACAACTCATCAAAGGTGCATGTATAGTACATAGAATAATTGTTTCTACTGTTGGCACAAGGCCATCAATTACCCACTGTATTACTGGTACTTTATTTTATCGACCTCGTAAGGATGAAAGGCAAAGTTAACCTCGGCAGGATTTGAACTCATAGAATAATGTACAAATGTCAGGAAAATGAACAGTGTATGAGTCATGATATAGTAACAATATATTGTATGAGTCATGATATAGTAACAATAACAATAATGAAATATTGTGTACAGTGCCCAGGTGCACCACAACTCATCAAAAAAGTGCATGTACAGTACATAGGGCAATGCACAAACATCAGTAAAATGAACAGTGCACGAGTCATGATACACACATGTGTGCATGTGTATGGAAGGGGTACATCAGGTGTAGTTTTGGCGTATTTCGGGAAGCATGAGTCTCTTAAAGGATGCAGTGTCTCGGCAGCTAACAATTGACGCAGGCAGTTTGTTCCATGCTTCAGCAACTCTGAGCGTGAAAAAATGTCTGCGAAAGTCATGGGAGTTGTGCTGTTTTCTTATCTTGTAGGCATGTCCACGTGTGTTAGACACATGGAGATCAAAGAGGCGCTCAGGGTTGCAGTTGGCGAGATGGTTAAAAACTTTGTGGGTATTCACCAAGTCCATTGCCAGACGTCGGAGCTTCAATGAATCCATGCCCAGGGAAGCAAGGCGTTCAGAGTATGGTAGGTGTCTGATGGAGGGTATGCGCTTGGTTGCACGTCTCTGAACAGTTTCCAGGAGGTCAATGTTCCGAGCAAGATAAGGGTTCCAGACTGATGATGCGAATTCCAAGTGTGGTCGCACCATAGCTGTATACAGTTTTAAATAGATGGCTGGAGAGCGGCTAACAAAGGTCTTGCTGAGTGATGCCAAGACACCCTCGGCCTTCTTGACAATCTTAGAGACATGCTTTGTCCAACGCAAATCGTTGCTGACAGTAATGCCCAGGTCACGTTCACAAGAGGACTTTTTGATGTCAGTGTTGTGGAGGGAGTATGTGAACGCTGGATTTTTCCTTCCAAAATGCATGGTGGTACACTTGTCCACAGCCAGCTTCAGTTGCCAGTCTGTGATCCATTGCTGCATTGTGTCCAGGTCTGATTGTAGGAAAGAGTTGTAAATTTCAGGATCAGTCCTTTTGATTTCAAGGTACAGCTTGATGTCATCTGCATATTTTAGTACCGTGGCATTCTGTAAGTTGGCATCTATGTCATTAATATATGCCACAAACAAAAGAGGACCAAGAACAGATCCCTGTGGTACACCAGATGACATCTCATATGGTGAAGAATGCTGTCCTAGAACCGTGACTACTTCCTTTCGGCTGAGAATGAAGGATTTCAGCCAGTCGAAAAGATCATCCCTCACACCCATTGCAGAGAGTTTTGCCATAAGTCTTTTGTGTGGCACAGAATTAAAAGCCTTAGCAAAGTCAAGGTAAACAACATCCACCCGTGAGCCGCTGTCAGTGATCCGGGTGATGTCCTCAAGGAACTCGATAAGCTGATCACAGCAGCTGGAGTTAGGGATAAATCCAAACTGTGAGGGCCGGATGAGGCTGTGAGAGCTCCAGAAGTTCCAAAGTGTTTCTCTGACACAGGATTCCATCAGTTTGGCCATACAGCTAGTAAGACTGACTGGGCGATAGTTGACAGGTGACATGCGGTTGCCCTTTTTGAACAGGGGAATGACACTGGCAGTTTTCCACTGCTCCGGAGTAGCACCATTGCTGAGACAGTATTGAAAGAAAAAAGAAAGCTGGCGCAAAAGGAAATCCCCGCCACGTTTGAGAAGCAGGTATGTCACACCATCAAGACCAGGGGAGGCATAGTTGCGCTTATTCTTAAGGTGACGTCGCAACATTGCAGGTGTAAATTCCATAGTTGTTATGGAATTTGATGTTAGAGATGGTGGAGATGGTACATTCTGGTTTTCAACAGTAAAAATACTTGCATAGCACTCAGCAATGAGTTCTGCGCATTCCTTGGGATCGTCAGTGATCTGGCTTGTGTGGGGATTGCGAAGAGGACCAACTGGAGAGTGAGGTCTCTGCTTTGAATGAACATATTTCCAGAACACCTTACTGTCAGGATTGGTTGCGATGCACTGTTCAAGTTTGGGCGCTGTAGCTCAGTGCAGTACAAGTTCCAATCCGCCCTCTTCCAATCAAAGCAAGCAGATTGGAGATGGCTCTGGTTTTTGTTGCTGCCCTCACGTGCCAGATTGGCAATGATCATAGCATGATCAGAGTCGCCTAGAGGTTCCTCAGTAGTACAACTGATAACCACTTCAGGAGTAGTGGTGAAGATCAGGTCCAAAGTGTTGTCACCTCTTGTTGGAGAGGTGACTACTTGTGACCAGTTTGAGTCCAGCACTAGTTCAAGGAAATCGTTTGCACCCTGTGGCCAACGAAAGGTTTCCCAATCGATCTCAGGATGATTGAAGTCACCTGCAATAAACACATAAGTGGCTGTTTTCTTGGCAGCAACTCTGAGGATATCGCAAAGCTGTGTGTCCTGGTGGTAGTTTGGGGGGCGATAAACAACACCAAGCAGAAGTGTTGACATGGTCATACGTATGTCACAGAAAAAAACTTCTTCCTGTGATTCGTTCAAATCAACGCAAGGAATTACCGAAAAGTTTGAACGAACGTAGACCATCACACCACCACCACGGCGGTTAATGCGGTCCTTGCGGAAAAGGTTGTACCCAGTAATGGTGAAAACCCCATCACAGAGTAAGGAATGTGCCCATGTTTCCGTGACTGTGATGAAGTCAGGGTCGATGCTTCTGACGTAGGATTCGAACAGATGTATCTTGTTGCATAAACTGCGAGCATTTAAGGACAACAATTTGTACCCTGCTCGCATTTTATGATGGTGTGGGTGTTATCGCTTGTTAAAGATAATCTCCTTCGACCAGTTTGTTTATTAACATTACAATCTAGGATCAAGTGTTGATCAAGAGAATGTGACATTTAAAATACTACTACATTTTTTTTTAATAGGAAGTATATATTTATATATATGTATATATATATATATATATATATATATATATATATATATATAGAGAGAGAGAGAGAGAGAGAGAGAGAGAGAGAGAGAGAGAGAGAGATGTGTGTGTGTGTATGTGTGTGTGTGTATTCTTATATATATATATTTATGTATATATATTTATGTATATATATTTATGTATATATATTTATGTATATATATTTATGTATATATATTTATGTATATATATTTATGTATATATATGAGCTGCTGGGAGAGGCTAAAAGAACTGAAACTCTACTCCTTGGAACGAAGACGGGAGAGATTCGCACTGATATACATATGGAAGATCCTAGAGTGACTTGTACCAGAATTTGGCATTGTGAGCAGGAGCAACCCCCGAACAGGACGCCACAAATGAAATAAAACAAGCTTAGCGTAAATCGGGGCACGGGGTGCCGAGATACGTGGTTTTACCGGCTACCTTCATTAATAGAGTTAGAGCGAAAGAGATAGTGTTTGTGAGAGAGTAGATTGAAAGAGAGAGACATAGAGAGAAAAAGAATGAGACAGAGAAGGAAAATGGAAGAGAGAGAGAGTCGTGTTGTTGAATGAAATTTTAACAAGTGACCAGTGTATATAGGTCACAGACACCCATATATATATATATATATATATATATATATATATATATATATACTCAGATGGTGGATGGATGCTACACGAGAATGCTGAGGATGGCTCTGAACATTAATCAGTATACACTGAGGATGAAAAACTCAGAGCTGTATGGGAGCCTCCCAAAAGTCAGCTCAAAAGTGACACAGAAGAGACAGGTTAGCTGGACATGCTCACCGACATCCAGAGTTGACATTGCACTCGGTGCTCCTGTGGGAGCCCCTACAGGGACACACTGGAAGAGGAAGACCAAGGTTAACGTATGTTGATGCCCTAAGGTCAGACACTGGTCTGTTAGAGACGCAGGACATGGCAGCGATAATGAGGGACAGAGACCGCTGGAGAGAACTCGTCCATGGATCTCGGGAATTTTACCCGCCCTAGATATATATATATATATATATATATATATATATATATATATATATATATATATATATATATATATATATATATATAAGATATATATATAAAAGATTTTGGAAGACCCATATATATATATATATATATATATATGGGTCTTCCAAAATCTTTTTACATTATATACATGTCTGTGTATTTCAATTATTTAAAAAATACTTTTAAGGGAACGTGACCCAACGGGTCACGGGTGGTCTCGTATATATATAAATGTATATAAATGTATAAATATATATGTGTATATATGTGTGTGTACATATATATGTGTATATATATGTGTATGTACACAAATGGAAGTTCAGTAAAATCGAAGCTCAGGCTGTGGCCAAGCTAACGAGGTATGTTTTTTATTATTATTTGTTGTTAAAGGACTAATGATGAAATAAAAATGCATGTTTAAAAAATGAGGCGCCGAGTCTGTGTGGCACTGAGCTATAAGCTTGTTCAGCTTTTAGCTAAGTCCTGCACTGTCTTCAAGTCGATCTCTTGAAGATTGGAATACTGTCTTCCTTCTCTTTTAATGGCCACTGCTGGTTCAATCCGGATTCCTGCGCAGTTAATATCTTCGTATTTGGTTGTAACTGCAAAAGAAGTCATTTAGAAACTGAAGTTGAAATGGTTCAAACCTGGTATTCATATTTCTCATATATTTGTTGCAATCTTGCCTCGGCAAAATTTTACATTGAAGAGTAAGAGAACTGGCTTAATGTGGAGACGTGAGGTGAACCTAGGTTTCAGGATTTAAACTGAATGAACGTTTCACACAACTTGAAGATACGGGTGAACAAGGTTTCAAGTTTGAATTTATACTTTACTTTATTTCATATATTTATAATTCTATTTACTTCATACACATTTCTCGTTGCTGGTTATCATCATGGCAGATAAAGTAATCTCCATTATCATTATCACGATCATCATCACCAGCAGCATCATTAATATTGTTGCTACCGCTCTTGTAGTGTAGATGGCGGCGGTTGCTTTTGTTGTATATCAAAAGTTACTTGTTTATCTTTCCTCATGCCAAATTAAGCAAATGTTTCATATTAATGACCATTCAAATAGAAGTCACTTGACTGACTTTTCGCTAGTTTCAACACAGCTTTATATGATCTTACTCGTGTTTATACATGTAATATTCTCTAGCTGTACACCCAAATATTTCTTTTATTTTACTATTGTATAAATAAAGAGCAAAGATTCAAACAAACGAAAATAACACATATACAAACAACACATTAATATTTTTGTCAATGCTTAACCATATGTGACTTTCGTAATAATATTATTGGTGGCCACCTGTAGCTTTGAGTGATGCTTCAAGTATTCTTTGACATTAATTCAATAGGATTTAAGCAATAAGCTTCATTAATTCTTGTAACCTATGCATGCTTGGTGGCATTCTCCACATGTTTCACAATTGATGGCTTTATATTCATTTCCAAGTCATTCAGTGTTTTGTTGCGTTTAAGTTTCCAATAGGGCAGTCATTTAAACAGAATTAATATAAATCGTCCTAAAAAGTATCTTCCCTTTAAGACAAAGGGTGTTGTCACGTTGAGCAATATTACAATTCTAGTTAGCCATACTATTCTGGAAGCTTGCCTCAAGAAATATTCATGTATTTTGAAAAATCTAATATTAGTACTGGGCACAAAGTACAATTTCGTCACCCATTATTCCTGTTTTGTGTTTTACGTTTGTTAGAAAATAACATATATATAATAGATAGTAATATACTCATAAATCCCGATGGGAATAACACATTTTAGGTGTCATCTCTTTCTATAATATGTGAAGCACCATAGTTAACTTGATTAGTATTTATCACGAGTTTTTGTGACATTCAGAGGATAACAAATAAATTCCCCGCTGGGAGAGTTGCTAGCCTATTGCCTGCAACTTTTTCCTACCGAGATATTGTCTTCTACATTACAAGCCAACGAATAATTCGTCAACTTCACAGTTGCGATCTATATATACTAGATTAGGATATAAGTAAAACTATGCAGCCGGAGCCATTTTTACTAAGCATTTAGTCGCCAACAACATGCAGTATTAGTAACAGAATACCAAAAACCGATCTTTTGGTTGGTTTTTGTTGTTGTTTAGTCAAAGACAGTCATCATCAAGCAGACATATTATCAAAGTCAATTCGTCTATTTTTTTTCCAGACACGGTGTATCTAAAACTATATTTTCCAATGTGTACTTTTTTAAATTGTGGTAGAGGATGGTTTGAGAGAGATTTAGGTTCCCTCGCTTGGTTGTCCTGTAGTGTATTTACTCGATCACTTAGACACGCTGTTTTCATTGTTATGGACTGTCCGATTGGGTATGTGAATAAAAAATACAATATGGAATTCTTTCACAATTTAACAGCCATCTATTGTGACGTGAGTTTTTAAAATGCACAGTCTAAGTAAACGATATTGGTAGCCACAGACATTAATTCTCCACATTTTCATTTATATATTTGCAAATTTACTGAAAACTTACTGTTTGTGAATATTTGCAGAAGTTTTAGTTTATAAAATAGGAAAATGAAAACTATCAAAGTTTATTTCAGTTACCTAATATAAATATATCTTAGAAGATTTTTTTTTTTATTTCGAGCCTTCTACCTCTTATATCTCAAAAACAGCAACAACAATTAACAAAATAATGCCAAAACAAAATAACTCTACTTAATTAAGAATCAAGATATAAAGTACTTTTCCTGTATTTTATCTTTACCTTGCTCCGTGTCGAGATACACGTTTTCTATTAATTCATTTCGGCCTCTTTCTCAACTTAATCTTTCCTTTCTATTACTCTATCATGAAATGGGAGTCGATTGACAGTATCGTTATAGCATTGGAAAGATGCTTTGGGACATTTAGTTACGGCTCTTTACGTTCTGAGTTCAAATTCCGCTGAAGTCAGCTTTGTCTTTCTTCTTCCGGAGTTGATAAAATAAAGTACCAGTCAAGTTCTGGGGTCGATTTAAGAAAGATTGCTGTCCTTGTGCCTAAATTAGAAACTATTATTCTATCACAAAGAACTAAACTTTGGCGGATTAACAAGATCGATTTGTAACACTGGTACAGAGTCACACATTTGAGGGGAAGGACCAGTGGATATATAGACTACAGTACTTAACTGGTACTTTATTTTATTGATATCAGAAAAGCAAAGTTGATTTTGACTTAATTTTAACTCAAAACGTAATGAGGTATAACTAAAAATCATAAGACATTCTGTCCGGCGCTATAACAATTCTGCCAAACACTACCCTGACAGATTAAAGAATATTTTTGTCATTAAAGGTAAAATTGATATCAAAAGAAGCATGATTTGTTTTTTGTTCCAAAAAATTAACTTCCTCTAACTGTTATGTAGTTGCTGTTTAGCCCCAGTTCCCGCTTAATCACACAGACCAATGAATAAAGTGTTCCATCCCTGACCATCCCGTCTTTTTCCTATATAAAGGGCAACATTTCCAATGCTTATATCATTCTTTATTTCAGACACTAGGATGTGATTTTAGAGATATTTTGCTATTATTTTTAGCACTGTGTGTGGATGTTGAACATCTTTCATATCATTTCTACTGGTAGACAATAGCTATAATCATGAATCTGTAAAAGAATATTTGAAATGTAGTCCTAAATGTACAAAAAATTATATATCGTCAATACTGAAAATGTTGATAAAGAATGAAATGGTAAAGTGTAACAATTGACAATGAGTCGAGTCTCCGAGAGTACCAAATAGTACTAAACGTATTTTTTACTGTAAATAATAATGTTTTAAGGTTTAGAAATAAAACGCTGAAGTAACTGAAAGTCCTGTGTGGCATAATCTTTATTTTTTAAACCAACATGTGAATTTATATAGATGGGATATTTCAATGTTTTTCATGTAAAATAGGTACCAGTTTGTTCGGACAAAGTAATCTACAAAGGAGTAAGATCCTAAATACTGCGATGATTTGTTTATCATTAGGTATAATCGTAGATGTTCACCAGAGATAATTCAATACTCTTAAGTGGACAAGACAAAACACATAAATCCCGACCAAACGAACACAACAAAAAGATTAACAGAGGAGCTTTACATAAACGATTTCTGTTGAAAACATTTGAGAGAGAGGGTGGGGAGATAGACAGTCAGGCAGAATCTATGTGGTAACTTTATCTGATACTTTGAGGCATTAATTAAACTGGTGAGACTTCAAATCTTTAAATGAAATATTCAGTTATTACACTGTACTAACAACACTTGAGATTTTTGCCAGGTGTAATTAAGACAATTTTTATTTATTACAAAGACATGGAGCTTAGTATATTTGGGAAACGGAATATAGGAAAATACATATATACTAGCAGCAGAACCCGGCGTAGCACGGGGTAGGAAACATGAAATAGCAACACGCATATGCAAAGATTAAGGAATGTAGCTGTGTACTTTTTTAATTCCCTTATTCTCAGGGAATGATTGAGGAGCGACGTAGTCAATTGTGTGAAAACCAAGTAGGGATGTACGTTTAAGTAGGGATATTGAGATGACGAAATCAGCGTGGCAATGCAGCTGCAGCAGAAGGGGGTCATAGTGCAATTAACACAACAGCTGGGCGGCACTGGTTGCACTGCGTTTACACAGCAACAAAGGTGCGACAAAAGGGGTCACCGCGGAATTAGCACAACCGCTGTTCGCCGTACTTGCGCAGGGCGTTCATACTGCGGTGTAGGTGCAACAAAAGGGGTCTTAGTAGAAGTAGCACAGGCGTGAGTTTTAAGGTGTCAATAACACGGCAACGTACACAGGGCCCGGATTTGCGCGTGATGAAAGCACGAAACGTCAACAGGGCGCCGACAAAAGTTTTAAGTTCCTCCTCATTTCCTCAATCCCTTGAAAATGTTCCTGCTTAAAAGTAAGTAAGTGTTGTGTCCTCTGTTAAATAAACCAAATTTTTAACGAAATATTATACGCTACTTACGATGTTTAAGTAGCGTTTATATTGAAAATGAAAATGGCATGTAATGTCCAATGCTAATCCGTAAATTTACTAGAAACCATTAATGCGGGAGGACTAACTAATGTGTGTTGCAAATTTCGAGGAAATCGGTTAGATTATCTTAGAGTTACGCCTCAAAAAAGCCTAAAAATGCCTTTAAAATACGGTTTTTCGGGCAGAAAAAAATAATAAATTTTTTAGCCATTGCACTTCAAGAAATATAATTAACGCATGTGTAAAGTTTTAAAAAAATCGGTCGGGTACTTCTCGAGTTTTAGGGATTTACACAGACAGACAGACAGTTTTATATATATATATATATATATATATATATATATATATATATATATATATATGAAAAGTGTAATTTTCTACACAAAACGAAGGTTATAGAGAAAATTGAGGTTGGTAATGGCACATGGAATATATAAGAGACAGAATACTTTTTTGTGAAAAAACATATTAAGGTAAGGAAATAATAAAGGGTATAAAAAATGACCGGTTTCGATGGGTCTGCAAAAGCCATCTTTTCAAATGTTGATTAATATTAAGAAAAATTAATAATACGAAGAGTTAAAATTTGAGATTTGAAAATTCAAGTATAAAATTCATTGTGGGATTTCATAGTAGTTTTCATCTAGGTAGCAACAACAAGTTGACTGCTGTGTCCCTTTCTGGTAGTGAATGAGAAGTTATTTGGGGTGTGGGTTATTTTATAAAGGTCAGATTTAGCAATGGCCAACTGGCAAAGTTATATATATATATATATATTAAAATAACAGATTAAAGTTTAAGCAAAGAATCGTTGCTCTTCGGATTTTAGTCTTCACATTTATTATTATTAGTATATATAATATACCTATACACACACACACACACACACACACACACACACACACACACACACACACACACACACACACACACATTGATTGCCAGAAAAATATAAAATATACAGACGCGAAAACCAATCCAAACCAAACAGTGAGTGTTTTTTATTATTATTTCTGGCAATATTATAACAATATGACCCTCCCCAAATATAACTATATATATATATATATATATATATATATAATATATATATATATATATATATATATATATATATATATATATATATAATATATATATATATATATATATATAATATATATATATATATATATATATATATATATATATATATATATATATATATATTCCGTTTTTGCATTTGTTTTGCAAGATTTCTTATCTGAAAACGTGTGTTGAAACAGATATCGTTATACGTTGGGAGGGTCATGCTGCCAATAAACACTTTAAAGTTGTGCCTGTTGAATAGTTTCCTATAAGGGTAGCTAGATGGAAAGTGTTTATCTACTAGAGCTAGGAATGTTCTGCCGATGCTTAAATACTTGGAATTCATTCCTATCTCTATAAATGAACGCTTGATGACTCTGTGTCTGCACGTGAAAGATGCGCAATGTGATGACAGTGTGACACGTGCCTATGCTCTGACTGAAACCAGTTCTGATGAAGACAAAACTGATGCTGTGCCTTGCTGAGTAGCTGTACAATAGAACATTCTTAAGTCAAGCATGGTTATTTTCCTGGAGGACATCAATATCAGAATTGGGCGTTTCGTTGTTGGAAAGTAGATAGCAATGGTCTCATGCACCAAGAACTTTGTGAAGAATAAGATCTTTATAATGCAGCACTCATTTCACATGTAAATGTGGTCATACAACATGGATACATGCGAGATCAAACGTTTGACACTTACTAGATTATGTAATCATTCGCACTAGTGATATCCATTAAGTCCGTTCATAGCTCAGATCATTTGGATGGACAAGCGTTTAGTGCAAGCAACGTTCTGGATGATAGTTAAGGTTAATGGAGGATGTCATTTAAGATAGATAAGTAAGCAGAGAGACAGACAGGTAGGTAGGTAAGTGTGTGCGTGTACGCACGTGCGCGTGTGTGTGTGTGTGTAGTGCAAGGCTAGCTAAATCATTTGAGTTCAGAAAGTTAAGTTGGAATATTAACACAATACAAGGAATTTAGTCTGGTATTCTGCTCCTCCACCATTTTTGGATTTATTAATATTGCTATGAATAAGTATTGGACACCAGAATGAGGCTGCGAAAGCAGGGTTGTGTGAATAATTGGTAACAGCATCTGAGAAAAACGAAAGCAAAAGCTGCTATTGAATATGAGGTGTACAACTTAAGTTACTGTTGAAACAGAAGGAGAGGAAGTCAGCTCGTTGATCTGTACTGAATGACATAGATACACAATAGGAAAGTTGTCGCCACCTTTTTGTGTTTGAGCATATTTATGTGTGTGTTGGACCTTTGTCGATTGCGACGATGAGCATTACATTTGATTCGATCAATGGAACAGCTTGCTCGTGAAACTAATGTGTCAGTGGTTGAGCATTCTATTGGCATGTGTACCCTTAACATATTTCTCAGGGAGATTCCGCATGAGACAATGTGTGCCGAAGTTGGCCCCTTCAATTACTTCAATGTACGACTCATTTTTCCAGTTGAGTGAACTGGAGTAACGTAAAATAGTGTCTTGCTCAAGGATACGAGGCGCTACCCGGTCCGGGAATCAAACTCACGACCTAACGATCGGGAACCCAGCATCCTAACCACTACTCCACGTGCCTTCACTGTTTGTATGTATATATTTATAAATGTGTGCATGCATACATGTATGTACGTATGTATGTTGTGATTTAATCCCAGGTTATCCCTGGGCCAGGATACCTATAACAACCCCGTCTTTCTAAACAAGTACAGTCTATCCGAGACCACATGAACAGCATGTAACTAAATCACGTGAGTGATTTAGTTGCATGCTGTTCATGTTGGTGGAATGGACGTGATAATGTTATTCTGATACGTTGGGTGATTGCCTTTTTGCTGTGGAAAGATAAATGATTGACTTAATCTCATTGCTCGATATTTTGTGTCCTTTTTTATGGAGTGATTGCAGATTTGGCACGAGGTATCTTTGTTGCCTATGGATGACACTTGGATGCGGAAGGGTGGGGAGAAATGAAAGTAGTTGCATCTGCGTAGGAGTTGGCTTATTTAAGGCATCAGATAAATGTATGAGGAGTAAAAATGACCCTTGTGTTCTAACAGAAAGTCAATGATCCAAAGAGACAAATTGAATGAAGTCTATAGGTGGACAGTGGAGCTAAATACTAAGAGATATAGGGGGATAGGTTTCCAGTATATTTGGATTCATGAAAGCCATATTTGTTGTCATTAAAGGGATAGCGAGTTTCAAGGTGCTAGAGAAGGTTAATGTTGATGGTTTACCCAGACATCTTTGGGATATTGGGAGTGAGTGCAATAGGACTGATTGTGTCTGTCGGTGTTTATGTCCCATAACTTAGTGGTTCTACAAAATACATTATGTTCCAGACTGGAAAAATTAAATTCTGGGATCGATATGATTGACTAAATCAAGGCTGTTACCCAGCATAGTCGCAGTCTAATGACTGAAACCAGTAAACAAATAAAAGGACTATAAAAAAAAGTAGCATAGAGAGCTGGAGAATTAGCAAAGTCATTAGAACGTTGATTGGGATGCTTTGCTGTATTCGTTCTGACTCTCTGCGCTCTTCGAGTTCAAATCCCACCAAAGTCAACTTTGCCATTCATAATTTTGAGATAGATAAAAAAAAGAAACATACTAGTCCAGTACTGGGGTCGATTTTTTTAATATATATATTTCTTTTTATCTTCTTCTCATTCTGTCAATCCTTCTCTGGAAGAAATTGACTGTGTTCAGACACGGAGAGGGAATGGGTTCTAACAGGTTTATAATGACCATGATATGCCATATGTCACGACGGCGCCATTACGACTCCATCAGGTGTTACGCGTCCTACGGGTTTACATGATAGCATAATATTCCTTTGCTATTTCAAGGCTATATTAGACATTTCTCTTATTTCTAAACTCATCCAAGCCACAAATGATTTTGGAATCTGAGATCATCATTCTGTGAGAGCAAAACGAATCATGGAAGAATAAAAATTGTGCTAGCACGATTCAGAGAAAATTTCTTACGGGTACCACTACCCGAATACCTGTTCAGGGAATAATATTATTGATAAAAGATTATCAAACATAATAGTAGTTAGTAGAACTGGAATATATGCGTGCGTGTAAGATTACGTCTGAAAATGTGGGCGACCCAGAAACTGATATGTATATCTTAAATGTTAAACTAAAATATATTTCCAAATAATTATAAACAGATAGTTTTTTTCCACAACAAAATCTTTAAGCAGTTTCCGTACTACTCGTGTGGCTTTGATTATTAGCCATGTTGATTTTGCACTATTTTCATTTAGGATATTATTCAACATCCACCTCCAGTTACTTTTCTTTTTTTCTATTGGTCGGATATTGTTATTTTAATGGTATACCGCCATAATTATTGTTGAAAAATAATATAAATCTCTGTAATTGTCGGAAATATGAAAATCTAATTTCAGATCATAAAGCCGAATATTGGCTATCTCGTAAATCTTATATAAATATTTATATTGTAAGAGAATAAGTATTAGTATATGATATATTTATTTCTGAATGTCTATCATTCATACTTTATTTTTGGGATATTTCATGAAAAAGCTGTAAATCTCTGTAGTGTGTGACTTTTTTTATGAAATACGGCTAAGGTGAAATGCATGCAATAACAAAAATTCTGCTGCTATTCAAGAAAGAGCAGAAAATACAAACATATTGAAAACCGAGGCCGTCAATTGCTAAGTGGATCAAGAGTTCAGGTTTCGCATCTGGAGAGAAATTAAGTGACACGCCTAATTTTGCCTTTATCGTTACATGTTGTTCTTACTATAGACGTTGTTAGCTTTGTAAAAGATCGAGTTTAATGTCCAATGTAATTATCTAATAAGATTGTTTATATTATTGCCTTTACTACCACTTGATGACCCCCTTCAGTCATCTTGAATAAGGACAGCACACACTACTGTATGTACTGTTCGTTTGCAAGGGTGATAGACAAAAAAAGCCACTTTGTGACGCCGATAAACAAGTAATACACACAGTGCTAGCAATAGACAAGAAACCTACACTAAATATGTATTATTTCTAAAAAGAAAAAAAATTCATATACATCATGATTTTAGTGTCTAATATTTCAAAATTTACCCGTGTTACCGTAAGGGAGGGCAGAATTACGGGTGGTATGACTAAATCAATTCTCATACCATCTATAATATAATAAAGGGAGGAGTACGGGACAGCGTCCGTTTTATAATTTTTTATCCCGTTAGTAAAATAAGTTGGATTACTTTGAATAAATAATTGTTTCTACTTTTGGCACAAGGCCAGCAATTACTTTATTTTATCGACCCCGTAAGGATGAAAGGCAAAGTCAACCTCGGCGGGATTTGAACTCAGAATGGCAAGGGCCGTAACTCTATGCGTAAAAATAATGAATGAATATTATGTAATTTATGTACTAAATTTCGTAGCTCTTCATTAAACATAAATATTCTTATATATAAAGTATTGCATATTTTAAGATTCACTTCTTTAACATTTTCAAATGTCAATACTTCCGGTTAGCCTCCGTTATATCATAACACTTATCACATCGCTTATGTAAACCTTCATATATTTTCATCGTTATATAAGGTTTATATTTCCGTCGCTAATTTTCTCATTTTTCGTTTTCATAACATTTTAGTTTATTATAAATGCAGTTTATATATAATATCATCTTTTTTTAATGTATCATGGATTACTTTACTGATTACAGAAGAGAGTGTAACACAGACTTCGTTCAATTTCTGTGCATATTGTCGATTACGATTTTATTTGACATATATCTACATGCATATATATTTGCGTGTAATATCAATATGCACACTACACATGCTAGCAGAAAACCACTCGAAGGGTGGTTTTTCTGCTAGTACTTTATAATTTACGTCAGTAATTCAGCAATAAAAATGGAACAGAATTTCTCCCCAAATGCGATTGCCCCATTGTATAGGTATAAAATATAGTTAGTTTAAAATATAATTAGCTCAAACTTGAATTTTATTTTTGTTTAACATGCGTTAATGTAAGTAGAATTAGTAATTCGAAAGTGTTATGTCTGTAATAATATTGCAAATGGTTTGTTTGCATTCTAGATTTAACATATTAAAGATATAACTTAAATAGAATTGTAGAAATAGGTACAGGCGATAGAACGGCACCGGATATATGAGAAAGCTGATTAGCACACGAAAGCATGTTCAGTCTACACTGTGTGTCTTTCATTGTATATTGTTTCCTCCCAAGTTTTTTAAAGATGATGTTAAACGGAAGAAAACATATAAGAAATAGTTGCAACTAGTGGTTTTTTTTTCTTTTCCTTTTTATAAAATGCCTATATACTTTTGTAGAATGGAGCTTAGTTTAAAATATTGTAGAAAATATTGGGAACGTTTAACAACTGTTTCCAATGAGCTGTGGGAATGTTGTCGTTTTCATAGAATCTGCTATTTTCTAACGATGTAAGGAATTTAATGATTTTACATTGTATAGAAATATATAGTTAGAGATAATGAAAAATATATAATGCATGTGCGTGTGTGTCAGAGAGTGAGAGATGACAAAATTTAGGATGTATGAAAAATATGCTTACAACAATGAAGCAACTAAGCATCTGTTGATTCAACTAATATTGGAATGGGAGGAGACGAATGTTTTGTAAACTTCAAATATACAAATTTCTTTGTTTTTGCCAAACTGACTGAATATTTTCGCTGTTTGTCAGTAATGAAATATGTAGGAGGGATACTTTGTTCAAACTTTGAATCATAGGTTTTCCTGAGGATTTGCAGAAATACAAGCTGTTAGCTACTCTGAATAGAGTTCATTTAGTGCAAATAATTACAATGACGGTTTAGTTGCCATAGGTTTCCGGTGTAACATCAAAAAAGAGAAGGCTACATTATTGTCTAAGCAAGTTCAAAAACATTCTAGTTAAAACAAGAGATGTTTGGTTTAGTTAAAGCTAGAGGTGCAGTCTTTTCTTTCCATATATATATATATATATATATATATATATATATATATACATGTGTGTGTGTGTGTGTGTGTGTGTTATTGATGGGTGTGAGAAAAAGTACTCAATACTGTGGTAGAATTTAAATATTCATTTAATGGCTGAGTAGTGAGCCTTCTCTTACTCTGGAGTTTTAACTGCGCACTCACAGGATCATCAGACAAGTCTTGTCTGATATATATATATATATATATATATATATGATATATTAACAAATGGAAACTATATTTATAAAACCATATTTATTTCGTTATACATATTTCAAGGACAATAATTTGCTGAGTGCTTTATATCAGTTATAAAAATATTTGCTTGTTGTATCCCAACAATTTAAATAGAACTTCTACACATATATATATATATATATATGTGTGTGTGTGTGTATATATATATATATATGTATATTTATATATATATATATATATAGGAAAAGGTATGACCCCGACGGCAGAGCTCAAGCCGTTTCGACGGCTATTTCAGGACTGAAATAACCGTTGAAACGGCTTGAGCTCTGCCGTCGGGGTCATACCTGTTCCTATCACCCACTCTACTACCCTAAGTATTGAGTACTCTGGTGCGTTATGGTCCACCTGGTTCCTTACCACAATTCCCTCATTATATATATATATATATAGTAATAATTATTTCTACTTTTGGCACAAGGCCAGCAATTATATCAGTACATTACTGGTACTTTATTTTATCAACCCCGTAAGGATGAAAGGCAAAGTTAACCTTTATATATATATAGTAATAATAATAAACTTGAAGACTAAGATCCAAAGAGGGCTCGATAAGGATAAATATATAAGAACCGTAGAGCAAATATTTATTAAAATAACAGATTAAAGTTAATAAAAATATATATATATATATATATATATATATATATATATATATATATATATATATATATGTGTGTGTGTGTGTGTGTATATAAATGTATATATAAATATATATATATATGTGTGTGTGTGTGTATATACGCACGGTGTTTGGATACTTTTTGTCTTGGCAATACTCCCTGGTGTATTATTGTATTACTGCTCCTAATATTTTTTTTTAAATATTAAATTAATGGAGCTGGCTTCACGTTCTAACGTTGGCTATCTTTAGCACTCCTGTTGACATGGGCAGACAATATGTTCATACGCGCACGCATGAGTATGCGCACAAACACGCATGTATATGTGTATGCACAGATACACACGTACCACTGTATACGCACTTGTGTATGTGTGTGTGCGTATATTTGCCAGGGATGTGTGGCTATTTGTGTGTAGTGTGTGGTTGCGTGTATTGGTGTATGTGTGTGTGTGTATATACGGATGGGGTGGATTTTCGTATCTAGTATTGTCTGAGATGGGTTTTCGTATTGAGGCTAGTAAGTCCAAAGTGTATAGTGAGCGTGTGTAGGGTGGAAGAGAAAGGGATTTGTGGGTGAGTGTCAGTCACAGGAGGTGTGCTGGTGTGTGTGTGCGTGAGGGATACAGTGGTGGAGCGTTCTAAGGGAGGACTAGGGGGTGCAGTGTGTGTCATGGTCAGCAGTCAAATTATATTTGTGTATGTATGTTGTGGTTAATGTCATCAAAACATAAAACTTGCTAATAAGAAATCAGTCATTGAGGAGGTCACAGTATTTGTGACGAAAGAGCTTTGACAATATATAAACAACCATCCAGTTATTGAACTAACCAACCGGAAATTTATAATAAATTGAAGCGAAAACCAACAGGTGCGTGAGTTCTTTTTTTATTGATAGCATGACCCTCCCAAAGTAAGACAGTATCGGTTTCAACACACGTTTTCAGATGAGAAATCTTGACAAAACAAAAAAAACAAATCCCAAAACGAAGTATATTTACATATATATGTGTGTGTATATATATGTAAACATATATATATATGGATAGTTGTAACTACTTATAAACATTCACTAAAATATAACCAACGTAATGGAAAAGAAAACCGTAATATTAATACCCACAACACATGCACATTTGAATATTACAGAAACAATTATCACACTACATCCACCATAAACTTCATAGAAACTACTTTTAATACACGAACATCTCTGTCTGCTTAATATGCTTTTAAATCTGTATTGTATTATGTGATATATTTGCCACACTGTAATATATATATGCCTAGTACCATTGCTTGTTTCCTACCTAGCTATTCTGTACATGCCTAACACATTTGCATTCTCTATACGCTTGCATATGTACTGCTAATGTCCTCGTTTTGCGAGTAACTTTTTGCCTTAATTCCTATATAATTGTTATATTATTCTTTTGTAATCTTTGTCGCATCCACTGTTACTGACCTCAACATCTCCACTCTGTAAATATGATACTGTTGATGACAATATTAATATCTATGTATCTTTATGATTGTTCTGTAGAATAGAACGTTAATTATATGTCTAAATTTTGCTAGTGCTCCGATGATCCCAAACGAAAGTTTGGAAGAAACGATTGTCAGCAATAAAATGTTTTGAACATAGTCTTGATTATTCTGTAAAACATCTGATGTATTTACATTGAGCTATTTTTCTTACTAGTAATAAGGTAGTAATGACCTTTCCTGTTTATAATTATATATAGTGTATATATAAGTATAAATAATATTATTATTATTATTATTATTATATATATATATATATATATATATATATATATATATATATATATATATATATATATATATATATATATATATATATATATATATACATATATATATATATATATATATATATATATATATATATATATATATATATATATATATATATATATATATATATATACATGAGTGTGTACATTTGTGTGCGTATGGTGATGTTGGGTAGGAGTGTGTGGGTGGTGGAGGGGTTATTTGTTTAGTACTGTTATTAGTTGGTGGGGTTATATACATCTAAATTAAAATATTTTTTTGTAGTTCTTTTTAATAATTGTTTCTACTTTTGGCACAAGGCCAGAAATTACCCCAGAAATTACTTTATTTTATCGACCCCGTAAGGATGAAAGGCAAAGCTAACCTCCGTGGGATTTGAACTCAGAAGGTAAATGGCCATCACTGTATGCTGCAAAGCATGGTATCTGACCCTCTACAGATACTGATAATCCACCGGCAACAATAATGTCTATAATATTGCAATGCTGCATGGTTTGTTACTGTTTTTATTTTTTATCATTAAAATTCAGTTTATTATGACTACCATGATCAATTGTTGTAGTGGTCCTTAATGTTACACTTGAGAGTATGTGTGGGCCCATAACTCTTGATAATGTCGTAGGGGTGCCTTCGTTTTATTTTAAACCCCACTTCATGTCGGAACACAGCCGATCTCTTTTAGAGGAGGCAAGAGAGATTGATAGAGAGAAATCTCTATACAGCATGGCTAAATATATTTCAATGTATGTAGCTTATTGTGTTTTAGTCCATTTCATTTGCCAAAGATACATCTTCGTTGAATGTGGATTAAGTTTTAAACCCAAATCTCTATACAGCATGACGATTTATATTTCAACATATGTTGCTTGTGTTTTAGTACTTCAAATATTATGACTATTGTGAAATAAGAATGTATCGTGAAGCCATACGTTTACACTCAGCGAAAGGATTGATTCATTCTCTTGTATGTTCGTGAAATCAGTTGAATTCACCAAAGATAATTCCTTAACCAGTTCTGAATATTAAGACAAAAATAATTGAATTGGCTCCGATCTCACTTTATATATGTATTTTTAATGAACTTGGCTATAGATCAATAATATTGTTTTCAAACATTCTACATCTCCCTTACTACAGAGTTTCGGGTTTAATCAGGCTCCAAATGTTACCATCATTAAGTTGATTCAATACTTGTATCCTGTTACAAAGTTATAAGTAAACAATTTTCTAAATTTCGTTCCAACAAAACTTATCAGAATTTTCTATTACATGAGCATGAAAACTTTAACTTTAAAATAGACAATAATCCATCACGACTGTTTAGTCTTTCTGAAATATATAATGCTGCAACTATTTATACACTTTTTAAAATGAGCAGGGAGTGATATTAAAATGTTTGTGTAGTTGTTGTTTAGCCACAGGTCAGTACTATCACGCAGACTTGTGATCAAAGCCTTTCCAGCGGTGAACATTCCATATTTTTTATAGCTAAGATTACATTGCCAATGTTTCTTTATTTGCGGAATACTTGGCTGATATTTCTAGCATATAGTTGGCTCATTAGTTGTATAGTAGAGTTGTTGAATGTTAGTGATGTCGACAGCTAATTGTGAAATCTTCCAGCACATTGCATCAGAGGTACATACAAGCGTTCACGATTGACTACGCATTTAAAGCAGCTCATTGGATATATGTATAGAGTTTCAAAGAATGAGTGAAAAATAATCAAAATAGTAATCACAATAGCGTTTTCTTTTACTTCCATTATATAATTTTAAGCTATATGTATTAAAAAATTGAAATTATATTTATTGAAGGCGTAAATTAATTTATTACATTGATACATACTAGTTTATGTAGCGGAGGAATGAGAAACAAGATCACTCGTTGGAAGAAGAAAAAACAGCACGCGGAGATGTGGGCCCAGCTACCCTAGTTTGTTAGGAGCAATCAAGGGCCGAAACACTTGATGAGAGTTTTTCCTCTGAAGACCCTCCTGCTGTACGCTCGCCCGTCGCAAGATTCTGCCTACTTGCAGCGGAGGGCTAAAGAGGTATAATTGATCCTAGTATAACTATCAACCCCGGAGATATGAAAGTTGTAATTGACTTCAGTAAGATTTGAACTCAAAACCTACAGTCTATTCTTACACCTCTTCTCTAATAATCGAGAACTCTCATTCAAACCAAACACTATACATCATAAAAGGGATAAGTATAGGCCGTACAAAGTGCAAAATAACGAACCACAGATCCGGAAACAATGCAGTCTTTAAAACATGGAAGAGAACATAATGAAGACATCTATCGCCATTTTGAAAATGTTTTAAAGACTACATTGTTTCTGGATCTGTGGTTCGTTATCTTTCACTCTCTTCTGAAGAGTCTGAAGGGATATAATTCTACTGGTGTATAAAAATCTTTATTTAATCCCTTCCATAAGAATACGAATGTTACTCTTCAGATGAAACATCGTGTAAGGAATAAAACCTTTTGATAAGATACTTGTTTTCTCCAGCGTAAATTTCTACTTATAGGCATCTAACACAATGTATCATAATATCTTCTCCTCTGAATTTACGATATATTACTTCTATTTTTTATATATATTTGTATATATATGTGTGTGTGTGTGTAAAGTGACCGTTACAGAACTAGACTTGTAGGAGTCTGTTTTTAATAAATCAATATACCCTCTTTACTTATGTTAATTATCTTACTCAAATTTTGGTTCCTTATTTTACAACAATTAAGTTGCGTAAGAGACAGTTTTTTTGTGCAGTATCAATTTATGTCACGTAAATCAGCGATTCGACAGATACAGACCAATGAAATACGTACCAGATTGAAATATTTTTCTGAGATCGAAATGATCATTTAAAACATTGAAGGCGGTGCCCCAGCATGTCCATAATTCATTGATTGAAACGAGTAAAAGAATATATGAAAAGATTGAATATTTGTAACACTTTTCATCTTCTTCTTCTTCTTCTTTCTTTTTCTTCTTTTTCTTTTTCTTTGTCTTCTTCTTCTGTTTCTTCTTCTTCTTCTCCCACATATACTTGGGAGGGTCGAGGGGGAAAGTCCTCAAGCACGCCGTTCAACGGGTCCTTTTAGAAGTAGCCATCTCCACTAGATCTGGATAGATCCCCAATCATAACCAACCGAGTTCATAAACGTTATACCACCATCTTTCCTAGGACTCCTGCCAGTGTGCTTTGCCCGTAAAATCTGTCCAGCGATTCTTTCCTGAGACATTCTAACCCCATGTCCTTTCTATCGGAGCTGTGATCTCTCAATTTGGAGAAGTAGCGGCTCTGCCAGGAGGAACCCCATTCCACCCGCTTGAATTCGCGATCGTATTCTTTCCGTCATTATCCAATATTCATAAGCATAGGTAAGTGTTGGCACGAATAGCAACGTAATTTTTTTTACACATTGTACACATTTCTCTACGTTTTATATGCGTATATTTTGCCCAGCACTTGTCTTTTTGCACATTTTGTTAACCTTATTTAATGCTACACCCTGTTTAACTGACGGCCCTGTCTTCACCCATTCCTCTTTATTCTACTTGTCATTTTGCCTATACATATATATATATATATATATATATATCTTTAGCGATCGACTTTCGTCAAATCGGACCGAGGAAACAATGTTTCCGTTGGTCTTTCCAATTGCTAATACTATCTATCGGTCGCAACTCCAGGTAGAAGGAGCAACGTGAAATAAAGTGTCTTGCTCAAGGACATAACGCATCGCCTGGTCCAGGAATCGAACTCACAACTTCACGATTGCGAATCCAATTCTCTAACCACTCAGCCACACGCCTTCACTTATATATATATATATATATATATATATATATATATATATATATATATATATATATATATATATATATATATATATATATATATATATATATATATATATATATATATATATATATATATATATATATATATATATATATATATATATATATATATATATATATATATATATATATATATATATATATATATATATATATATATATATATATATATATATATATATATATATATATATATGTAGATAAATCTACCAAGAGTTTACGGTAGTGTCCAATCCGTATGAAGAACTCAATGTAATCCGGATATCATGGAAAGAAGAGATGCAATGAAAAATCACTTTCGGTGAAAGATAAACGGAATACAGAGTCAAGATAAAATATTAAAAAAATAATGAATAAAACAATGAAACAGTTCCTTATATTAAACAAAAAAAGTTCATTATTTAACGATCGTTTCTGGGATATATATGTGTTAGAATTGGCATGTATATTTAACAGATCTATGTACAAAATTATACAAAATTATACAAACTATCAAAATTAAATATACATACCAACTCATATATATGCCTGAAGATATATATGCCTGAAGATATATATTTCTGAAGATATATATTTCTGAAGATAGATATATATGCCTGAAGATATATATTTCTGAAGACGGCATATATATGAGTTGGTATGTATATTTAATTTTGATAGTTTGTATAATTTTGTATAATTTTGTACATAGATCTGTTAAATATACATGCCAATTCTAACACATATATATCCCAGAAACGATCGTTAAATAATGAACTTTTTTTGTTTAATATAAGGAACTGTTTCATTGTTTTATTCATTATTTTTTTAATATTTTATATATATATATATATATACTATAAAGTATGACCAAAGAATCATTTGATAATATATATACACCATTTCTTATCCCAATTAGCATAATCAACCACATAAAAAATCAATTAGACCAGGCTATAAGATTAAAAGGCACCTATGAAGAAATATTAGATTAATAAACGACAGCAATCTCTTCGCGGCCGACCGCCATAGAATATTTACCCAACATTTCAACAGCACGTGGAAATCGACTAAATATACCGTCAACCATACACAATTAGGTATAAAATTAAAATTAGAAGAAATGCGTACACACTTAACAGGATTATGTCTCTACCCTGGGGTTTCGTTCGCATTTTGAGATATTTTATTAAGGATAAAATCTCGAGCTTCGAACTCGTCAGGAAACAAACTCATAGGACAAGTAATTTTCAAAATGGCTAAGATTATGTATATATATATTTGTACATGAATTTTCTTATATATGTATATATGTGTGTGTATACATATATATGTGTGTGTGTGTGTGTGTGTGTAAGAAAATGAGGTTTTTTTATAAAAACACAAAAGAAAAAGAAAAAACGAGATGTCCTATACGGGTGAATGTATAGGGAAAAGAAATCGAAAATGCAACTGGAATCTTTTTAAGAATATTTATTTATTTCCTTTACTAGTTTCACAGTTCTAATGCTTTTCAAAAGTAAAATGGAGATGGAGGGTTTGTGGTTTATTCTCTTTTACTCTTTTACCTGTTTCAGCCATCCGGCTGAGGCCATATATATATATATAACCATATATATATATATAACCATACACATACACACATATATATATATGTATGTGTAGTGCGCGCGTGTGGTTGCAAGAAAAATTGCGTCCATAGGCGGTATGCCGGTTGAGCACTCGATGCTCACGCAGAACAGAGTATAATACTATAATAATGAAGGGACACAGATTCAGTGTTGCATCATAACATATTTAATAACATATTACATATGTTTCACTATCGATCAGCTCGAGGAACGACCTATTATTGATCGAACCTGACACTGTAATGGAAAGATCATCATATATATATGAGCACACACACCCACACACACACACATATATATATATATATGTGTGTGTGTGTGTGTGTGCGTATGTGTATGTATGTGTGTGTACACACACACACACATATATATATATATATATATATATATATATATATATATATATATACAATATTAAATAAATGGAAAACTATATTTATAAAACCATATCTATTTCATTATATATATTTCGGGGATATCATATTAACAATATGCTATGCCTTCATCAGACAAAATACAATATAAACAGTTTTATAGATAAATAGATTCGACATACCGTTATAACACCGACTTCATTTGAAGAGGTTTACGCTGGCTGTGAAAAAATGTTTACACAGAGAGAAAGAAAAAGAGAGAAAACAGAAAGAAAGACAGAAAACGAAGAAAGGGAAGAAAAAGAAGAGAAAGAGGAAATGCATGGAACAAAATAGAGAGATGGAAAGATAGATAAAGCGAAGAACTTCATGTAAAGAAACAGAAAGAGATATATATATAGAGAGAGAGAGGAAATAGAGATAGATACATATATATATATAGAAAATTAGGTAGTGGGAGGTCATTTTGAGTAAATGTATCAATGATACGTTTATTTATTTATTTATTTATTTAGCTCAAGTATTAATGTAAGGGAGATATATAGAGAGAGAAAAAAAAATATAGAGAGAGGAAAAAATAGCGAGAGAAAAAATTTAAAAATAGCCAGATATATTCGAGGCGTAAAATCCCTATGTTTTAATGTATTTATAAAACTTACACTATATTGTAAATATCAGTATTCCTGAATGAAACAAGTATCTATAATGTGTGAAAATTAATTATCTTATGTTTAGTTTAAAAAAATTCATATGTTTATGTGACAGCTACAAACATCCATGCGAATCCAACTGATTCACTCTGCAAACTCTAAGTTCACGGAAAACATTCTCAATGTGGTATAAAAATTTGAGCATACAAATATGTGTATTATTATTCCTGTCATTACTCTACAAGATTATCTATCAAGCAGAAGTAGAGAGCAGATTTCAGTATACTAATAAAAATATATATCATAAACAAAACTAAAAATAAAAAGATAACAATAATAATAATAAGTAAAAATATAGAATAGAAAACTAAAAAAATTAAAAAATATTACGAAAGAATATTACATAATAAAAATATTATATATTAAACATACTACGTATTAAAAAATATTACTTATTAAAAATTTACATATTAAAGATATTAAAAATACAATAAAAATAAAAAATATTATAGAATACTACAATAATAAAAATAAAAATAAAAATAAAATTAAAAATACACCACAAAGATCAACCCTTCAAAGTTAATTGACAATATATTGCCAAGTTCTTTACAAGACAAAGCCAAAAATTATCTATCAAATCACATCTAGCAAAGATCATTTCAAAAAGATTATGATGTCCAATTAGGTCTATATATGTTCTTATATTTAATATAGAAGTTTATCTAGTGTAAGGTTTATTCAAAAAATTTGGAGCATCAGCTTTTAGGGTAGCTTAATTTTTCATGAGGAATGTTTAGATAAAAATAAAATAAAAATAAACAATAAAAAGAGAGTAAAAAGAAGGAATCAAAGATTTAGGAATCAAAAATTTATCGGCTAGTTTCCCATATAAATATAAATCAAACTAAATATACTACATTTTAAATTTAAATTTATATTTAAACGTTGAGTTTAATCTATGTTTGCAACAACTGAATAAATTTGTCCGTAGGTTAAGGGAATTTTTAGATTTTAGTATAAAGAATATCTCCTCTGCGCAGAGGTCACATGTCTCAGAGGATGAATTAAAAGGAATCCCTCTTGAGACTATATTCCAAGCCGTCGAATATCTAACGTTATCTAGCTTAAGTTGCCAGAGTACGCCTGATAGTGCCGTTGAAGATTTTTTACTTGGATCTGTGAAAGAATTCTTGTGGTTATTATAGCGAAGTTTAAATTCCGTCGATGTGGAACCGACGTAGTTAAAAGAATTAGAGTCAGTATTAACATTACAATTGTATACTATATTTTTAACTAAGCAGTTGTTATTTAACGGACATTTAGATCTATCTCTACAGTTACATTTGTTAACTTGTATATTATTTATGTTATTATCAGTAGGTTTTAAGTTCTACCAGTTATAAATATTTACTAGTTGTAACCCAACAATTTTAAATATAACTTTCCATATATATATATATATATATATAGAAGTAGTTCCACAACAGGTAGTTCACCATACCGAGAACAAATGTTTCACCTTATTCGGATCCTTAGACCGAGCTAAGGATCCGGATAAGGTGAAACATTTGTTGTTGGTATGGTGAACTAACTGTTGTGGAACTACTTCTACCAAACTCTTCCCATGGACTGAGTGCTCTACTACTACGGATATAATCCACCAGTGTTCTACTATTATATATATATATATATATATATATATATATATATATATATATATATATATATATATATATATATATATATATATATATATATATACGTGTGTGTGTGTGTGCGTGTGCGTGTGTGTATGCATGTGCATGTATTTTTATATGTATAGGACTGTGGTCATAAAACTGAAAAAGACAATTTCTAACGAAATAGTAGCAAATCTTAAAATTTAAGAACGTAGAGACACGGACAGCTTAAAATACCAAAAAACTAAATCTTGAAAATATACTTCAAGAAGACAAAATTAGAAAAAAGGAATGTTAAAAGGTGTTTATTTACAGCTTTTATTTATAACATATATTGATGCGTTGTGTATATGTGTACGTGTGTACGTGTGTGTGTGTGTATGTGTGTGTCTGTTTCTGTGTATGTGTGTGTGTGCGCGCGTATGTATCATATTTCATATATTTCATATATATATGTGCGTATGAATGTCTATAGTTCAATTTTAATGTATATTTTGTTACTGTCTATGTGCGTATGTTTATATATATATATATATAATATATATATATATATATATATATATATATATATATATATATATATATATATATATATATATATATATATATATATATATATGCAGAGGTTATATTTAATTTGTTGGGATTCAACAAGCTTAAACATTTTTTTATAACTGATATAAAGCACTCAACAAGTTAGTGGAGTAAATACACAATATATTAATAATTTACAATATATTAATAATTTGCCTTTGTTGCCCTTGAAATATATATAATAAAATAAATATGGTTTTATAAATATAGTTTCCATTTATTAATATATTGTATATATATATATATATATATATATATATATATATATATATATATATATATATATATATATATATATATATATACATATATATATATATATATATATATATATATATATATATATATATATATATATATATATATATATATATATATATATATATATACATATATATATATATATATATATATATATATATATATATAGAGAGAGAGAGAGAGAGAGAGAGAGAGAGAGAGAGAGAGAGAGAGAGAGAGAGAGAGAGAGAGAGAGAGAGATTACATGTGTGTGTATGTGTCCATACTTTTAGCATTTAAATTTTATTACCCGTTCATTCTTCATCTTTTTTCTTCTACATTTGACTCTCACTGATCAATTCCAGAAAATAATATGTTTTCTGATGTGTCTAACTGTTTGAAATTATATCCTTTTTACGCTCTGTCGTCTGATTCTAATTTAGATAAATTAATACACTGAAAATCTCAGAACTAGGGAATTGAATCTTTACACACGCACAGCAAGATTTTACGATAATACATTTTATTCATATAAAAAAAGAACGGAGACCGAACGCCGTCCTCGTTGCCCTTTGTAATGTACGAAGCTTATGACCTCCGAAACAGTCATCGATGGTTATCTTGCAGAAATTAAGCAGCACTCTATCAAATGTAATATCACCATGGCCGTACCGGCAGAAGTGCGGTCAAGCAGCCAACGGATAGAAATATCTGGCATCATAAATTAAAGATAACATTTGACACGATGGGTCGACTCACTTTTCAAAATTCGATTTCATTTTGACATTAGATCCGCTCCAATGATGTTCTGAATAGTTTTAATACAAAAATACAAAATGAAGTATAAAAAAACAAGTACTTTTCTAACTCATATTCTAAGTTCGTTCGTATTCATGTAAGTGCGTTGGTGTCCGTGCCTGTCTGTGTGTGTGGGAAGGCTCAACGTTTTCCTCACTAATCTTTGTTGATGTGTACTTATGCATGGATGGGTATATATTTCATTATATTCAATAGACACTTCTCGGGAACAGAAAGGAATTTTTTTCTTTACTTTCCTTTTAATTCATTTATTTTTTCATAATATGTTTTTAATTTTAAGATCAACAATGAAATACTCGTTCCTTTTGAAATTATAAATGGATTAAATAGAAAAGAATTCGTGTTTTGACTTTATTACATGCTTACAGAGTACAGTGACTTGGTGAGTGGGTATTCGATTCGTTGAAACAAAAGCGTATAAAAATTGCTATCATGTTTATTAATTAATTATACATACATACATTCATATCTATATATAAAAATATATATATATAAAATATATATTTATATATATATATATATATATATATATATATATATATATATATATATATATATATATATACCTTCATACATATATATTAGTTGGGGAAGTCTTTACGTTTCGGACGCTGGTACTTAACCTTTTCCGTTCCAATGACCCGGTCCTTCCCGGTTAGGGATTCCTACAGCTGCGCCTCCACCAACTTTGTCTATGGGCTCCATTGCATTCTGTACGGAGCTATCTACATCGGTGAAACAGGCCATCGTCTGACTGATAGATTAGCTGTACACTTTCGGGATATCCGGATCGGTAACCCGACTCCGATCTCCCGACATTTTCGATCCGCCAGCCACGCCACACTCCACTTCAGTGTCTTCGGGCTTGCACATTTTGCTGGACCCCCTGCCTCGCGCTGGCGGAGAGAACAGCAACTTATTTTCCCCTTACAAACCTTTCTTCATCCTCACCTTAATGCCCCACCCATCCTTTTTTAATTTGCTCTGTCTTATACTCTCTATGACACATTAAACATACTTCCTTTATCCCATGATACATACTCGTTCATACATACACACTTACGTACACATCACAGTTAGATACTTTTAACATACACATTATAAACTTCTATATACATACACGCGTTATTTTCACACATACAAATCCACACATCTCTTGTTTTCAATCTTCCTTTTCGATTTTCTTTGTCTTTACTGGACCTTTTTTTCTATTTCTCCATTGTGATCTTGTCTCTAATTTGTACTCCTGAAGAAGGGCTTAAGCATGACACGTCGAACTTTCTTTCCTCTTTCCAATATAAAGCATGAAACTAATAAGATTTTTGAACCTCTCTTTGTTGTCTACTTGAATTTTACATGACTACTTTTGTTAAGCTATCTCCCTTTACTATGGCTCTCATGTAAATTGGAAAAGTGATAAATATTTTTAATGAATATTTATCATTTGTTTGCCATGTCTACATATTCAATGTGTAAATCTATAGACATATTTATACATTCTCACTTACCTCTGCACTGTACATGTAGATATAAATGTATCGTATACCTCGGCTGCTTGGCGCACAATTCTATATATATAAAAAACTTAACTAACAATATGGACGCTAATAATATGCATATTAGTATCACCAATTCAGTGATACTACAATAAGGCTATATAACCCCTTCAGTTACGTATTTACCTGTGGTTATTTAAGCCATATAAATAAATACCTTCTGATGAGAACCTTCAAAATTTATCTTCACATTTATCATTGTTTCAATTTGCAGGGAAATACCTAAATTGTGACATGTTTACATGTTTATATAATCAGTGTGTAAAGCTTTATGCATATTTACCTAATCACGTTTACATTTGTACATGCATGCATGCATGCATACATACATACATACATACATGGTGGCTGCCAACTCGTTTTCGAGTACGGCCACTACTTTATATCCATGTAGGAGAACCCCTACCGATGCGCTGAATGAGTGTGACTTTTTAGTCCAGCCAGCGACTTGAAAACTCTGGTACAAACACTACACTTGTGACAATTATTGACACATAGTGCTGGGCCCATGGTATCATGTGACGACAAGTGCAGAGAGTTCTCCAGATATAAAGCAATGCCTGTGCCGTGAAGCTTTTATAGTGAGCAAAGGCACTGCACAAAGCCAGTCCCACTCTCTTAACCAAGATGATATTTACCAAAAAGAAGAACAAGTCAACATCATTGGATACCATGAGGGTTGCAGGTGTTATATCAGAATTTTCCTTCTCCTAGAATTCTGCCTTGACAAAGGCTAAGGGGTCATCTCTCCCGGTGATTTTGGATGGCCATTGACTCTTAAGAGCTCCTTTGCCCTTTGACAGGTTTTGTTTTTAGTCCTGCAGGATGTCCAAAGTCACCCTCCTCACCAAGAAACCTTGGTGGGATTTCCAGTTTAGTCGCCAACGACCCGACCATGAGACAGGTTGTACTGGGATACATGTTACCAGTAACACCAACTGGTGACCTGACAAACCTACATACATACATACATACATACATACATACATACATACATACATACATACATACATACATACATACATACATACGCGGTATCACAAATTAATATAGTGTAAGTGCAATAAACAAACACCACGCTACTATTGTTTATAAATAGACACATTATCATTATTGGTTGAAAACCCAAACTCATCTATTTCTTTTTTTTTTTTTTTTTTTTGTCTTCTTTAAAATATTGGGAGAATCTTTCATTTCAAATTTTTAAAATACGAGGTGGTATCAAAACGTTTCCAAACTAGCTCTATAGTGCATTGCTTCGATCGCGGGTTGGGGTTATAAATGATGTTAAGACGCCCCTGCTCACCACGGAAAAAGACGTGTTTATCGTAGGACGACACCCTGGGTGGTCAATCGATCTACTAAGGATATCAGCCAACAAATCATTCACATGGTTATTAAATTCTAATGGCTAAACTCAAATCCTTTATCAACAACAGACTAGAATTCAACATCCAGTGGCTAGCATAAACAGACCTACTACCACATTTCATTCCCCTTCAAAAATAGATACAGCCAAAGCTGAGATCAGAACATGGCTTAGAACACATATCACGTGAGCCATTCACCCTTCCCAGCGTTGTATAAAACAACCATTTTCAGATTAAAAATTGGCATGAAAATCACGCAAGTTAACCTGCTCCGAATAAATGTCCATAATTCTTTTTTCTTTTGGCGAAGCGATTTTATCTCGAAATATTAAAGACTATTATACAACTCCAAAGTAACATCCCAATATCTTTATTATTATTATTTTTAACATTTAATGACCCATTTGTATTACTGTAAACTTCTAATAAAATACTAATTCATACATTTTACACAATGCTTCAAACACACAGCACACACACATGTACACACACACACTTATATATATATATTTGAGTGAGTGTGAGCGCACGTGTATCTTTTGCCTGTGTACAACCACTCACATGAGTAAAAATGTAAATGTCCATAATAACTCCGATTCAATCCCTAATGTATGCTGTATGGACCCGTAACTCCTGGTGGAGTCGTAAGGCCGCTGTTGTGACATGGGGCATTTGAAACCTGGCAGAGCACACCCCTTCTCCAAGTCTTAATACATCTGATTTCATCTAGAGAAGGAGAGAGAGAGAGAGAGAGAGAGAGAGAGAGAGAGAGAGAGAGAGAGAGAGAGAGTGGGAAAGATATATAAAGGAAGAATCGACCTTAGTACTGGACTGGTAATCCTTTTATCAACATCGAAAGGATGAAAGGTAAATTTGACCCCGGAAAGGTTTGCAGTCAGAACTCAGAGAGTCGGAACGAATATCGCGAAGCATTCTATCTGACATTCTAACTGCATATAAATACAACCGACATCACTGCATTAACTGTAAAGTGTTTGGAAGTGACGTTAACATATACGCCTTTACGTTATATAACGCGTGAACTATATACACATAAATGCAACCATAGCTTAGTATAGTATAGTATTTATTGATAGCAATGATGGAAGGCAGAGGACTGAATTAAATGCAAGAATTGTTGGAGTTGGTGCAATAATGCGCTAGCTTCAGCAGTGTAAAAACTGAACCCGCTATCCTCAATTCTGTATTCTTGCCAACTCTTACCTATGATCATGGGTTTGGGGCTCTGACTGAAAGAATACGATCGTTCATAAAAACGGCCGAAATGGCGTTCCTCCAAAGGGTCTAGGAGTAACGTTACTCAATAGGGTACGTAGCTCGGAGATCGAAGAATCTCTCCAAGTAGAGTCGCTACTTCTCCCATCGAGAGATCACAGCGTTGATATATCGGACATGTGGTTAAGATGTTTAAAGAAAAGTCACGTCAGATTTTATGGGCAAAGTCAACCGGCATGATACCAAGAGTAGATGCCGAGCATGCTGGATAACATCCATAACCTCGGCTGATCTCACTTGGGGATCTAGCCAGATATTTGGAGACGGTTGCTTCTGACAGGAGCTGCTGGAAGGAGTGTTTGAGGACTCTTCCCCCACGACACTGCCAAGAAGAAGAAGAAGAAGGCGGCAGCGGCGACGACGATGACGATGATGATGATGATGATGATGATGATGAGGAGGAGGAGGAGGATAATGATGATGAGGGGAATTAGCATGGGGCTCCTATGCTCGTGAGAGCCATTGGGGCAACTTCCCTAGCTCTCCATCTGTTAAAATCGCCTTAGTGGTAGTATCCGTCCGTCTCTTCACATGACGGGACTCATCAACCTATCAACCACTATTGAAACATGTCCTACTTAGCTACTGCTGCTTTCACGTCGCAATTCATCCTCTTGGCCATTTGTGTTGACGTTGTCCGTCTTTAAAATAACTTTGCCATATCTTCTTCAGTCTGACGTGTGTATTATGCATGTGTGCGTGCACACATGCATGCATTAAACATGTGTCTTGATAATCAGAAGGAATGCAACGAAGACGATGCTGCTGCAGAGCCGCTTGAGGTGCTAAAAATAGGAACCAAAATCTCCCTATATTTAAATAAAGAATGAAGAAATTATTGGATAATGTAATTTCTAAATAAATACTCTCTGTCTGAAACAAAAGAATATGTGATGATCATAGCTGGAATGTCATTGATCATAGATTTGCTTGATCCCAGATTTGCTTGATCCCAGCTGATTTGGTGTCAAAACAACAGCGACAACAACAACGGCTAACTTGGTGTATACACGGCAACAATAAAAACAACGAAAATAACAGCTGACTTGATATATACACAACAGCAATAACAACGACATCAACAACATCAGCAACGATAACAACAACGGCTAACTGAGGGGGGGGGGGTGAACAGCAACAACAACAACGGCAGTAGTAACAACGAACATGACAACAGCAATGACAACAACACCAACAGCAGCAATTATAACAACAACAATACCAACAATGACAATAACAGCAACAACAACCACGGCAACAGCAGCAATGACAACAACTACAACACCAACAACAGCAACTACTACAACACCAACAACAGCAATGACAACAACAACCACGGCAACAACAACAACAACAACAACATCAATGACAACAACAACAACACCAACAACAATGACAACAACAACAACACCAACAACAGCAACTACAACAACATCAATGACAACAATAACCACGGCAACTACAACAACAGCAATGACAACAACAACACCAACAACAGCAACTACAACAACAATGACAACAACTACAACACCAACAACAGCAACTACAACAACATCAATGACAACAATAACCACGGCAACTACAACAACAGCAATGACAACAACAACACCAACAACAGCAACTACAACAACAATGACAACAACAACAACACCAACAACAGCAACTACAACAACAGCAATGACAACAACAACACCAACAACAGCAACTACTACAACACCAACAACAGCAATGACAACAACAACCACGGCAACAACAACAACAACAACATCAATGACAACAATAACCACAGCAACTACAACAACAGCAGTGAGAACAACCACCACCAACAACACCAACAACAACAACAACAGCAGCAGCAGCAGCAGCAACAACAACATCAATGACAACAATAACCACAGCAACTACAACAGCAGTGAGAACAACCACCACCAACAACACCAACAACAACAACAACAACAGCAGCAGCAGCGACAACAACAACAACAACGACACCACCAACCACCAGAGGGAAGGAATTAATTATTTATCACATTAGATAACTGGGTTGACTTTAAAACAACGCTATCTATCCTACATAAACCGTGAAAACAGCTTGGCTGCTGCTGCTGATGGTCTTCTCTGACTTCTCCCTTCTATTTTATACCCCCGCTTTCTCTAGTACCCGACTCTCTCTTCCTACTCTCACTTTCTTTCTCTCTCCATGCCTTTCTTTTCCTCTCCCCCCTGCCTTTCTCTCCTCTTAACCTACCTTTGAAGTTTACAGGTGTGACTCTCGGGTTTCACTTCGGGTTTTTTTTTCTAAGCAACTTGGATGAAAAAATAACAACAGTAATAATAATAATAATGTTTTCATTTATTAGCCACATAGGCACAAGGCCAGCAATTTTGGGGGAAGGGCAAGTCGATTAAATCGACCCCAGTACGTGATATTATAATAATAATGTTTCTACTATTGGCACAAGGCCAGCAATTACCCCGTAAGGATGAAATGCAAAGTTAACCTCGGCGGGATTTGAACTCAGAACGTAAAGTGCCATAACTCTATGCTGCAAAGTATGGTGTCTGACGCTCTACCGATACTGCCAAACCACCAATAATAATAATTCGAATCATTTTACCGCGCCTTTACCATTTTGGATACATTTTGGAATTAGCTGAAAATCGATGAGTCAGTTACTTGTCATTCCCGATCGAAAAGTTTTGGTTCGAGAAATATCGGGAAAATACAGTGGATAATAATTGTTTCTACTTTTGACACAAGTCCAGCAATTATCCCAGTATATTACTGGTACTTTATTTTATCGACCCCGTAAGGGTGAAAGGCAAAGTTTAACCTCGGCGGGATTTGTGGATACAGTGAATAATACTACACATACTAGAAGGAGGGATTTCCCAACTGCTCCTAAGATGTTACATATCATTTCTGATATATTCTGTCTGGATCCTTTCCCATTCTGATTTTAAGTAAGTACATTTATTGTTTTCTTACTGATAAAAGGCAAACTGTGTTGATTCAAAATTTTAAAATCAATCAAATATACAGAAAAATCTTTGCTATGCTCAAAGAAAATTGATTACTTTTCATTTGCATTTTGTTAACTGTTTATATTTCTTTTTTTTTTTTTTTGCTGTTATTTAGCCCCAGGTCGTTCCAACCACAATCATCCCATTTTTACTGTGATTTATGTTTGCCTTCTTTTTTTTTTTCGAACCTTGCCGTCCTCCGGGGAAACGCTTTCTCCATTCTGTCCAATACACGAGTTAAATACGATTCTTTCATCGTTACAACTAACTATAATTATATTAAATAAACATATGAATCTATCTAGATCTACCTCATCCAATGTGTCCTTAAGATGGTGTGATTTGAGAGGTATTCAGCTATTATTTCTAGTAGGTCAAACGAAAGAGGTTCCCTCGTTGACTCGTGCATTTTGTCATAGCTGCTGCCGTTGCCGTGGTTGTTGTTGTCATTGCTGCTGCTGCTGTTGTTGTTGTTGTTGCTGTTGTTGCCGTGGTTGTTGTTGTTGTTGTTGCTGCTGCTGTTGTTGCCGTGGTTGTTGTTGTCATTGCTGCTGCTGTTGTTGTCATTGCTGTTGTTGTTGTTGTTGTTGTCGTTGTTGTTGTTGTTGTTGTTGTGGTTGTCATTGCTGTTGTTGTTGCTGTTGTTGCCGTGGTTGTTGTTGTTGTTGTTGCCGTGGTTGTTGTTGTCATTGCTGTTGTTGTTGTTGTCGTGGTTGTTGTTGTTGTTGCCGTGGTTGTTGTTGTTGTTGTTGCTGCTGCTGTTGTTGCCGTGGTTGTTGTTGTCATTGCTGTTGTTGTTTTTGTTGTTGTTGTTGTTGCTGCTGTTGTTGTTGTTGCCGTGGTTGTTGTTGTTGCTGTTGCTGTTATTGTCGTAGTTGTTGTTATTGCTGCTGCTGTTGTTGCCGTGGTTGTTGTTATTGCTGCTGTTGTTGTCGTTGCTGCTGCTGTTATTGTTGTTGTTGCTGCTGTTGCCGTGGTTGTTGTTTTTGTTGTTGTTGTTGTTGTTGTCGTTGCTGTTGTTGTTGCTGTTGTCATTGCTGCTGTTGCTGTTGCTGCTGTTGCCGTGGTTGTTGTTGTCGTTGCTGTTGTTGTTGTTGTTGCTGTTGTTGTTGTTGTTGCGGTGGTTGCTGTTGTCATTGCTGTTGTTGTTGTTGTTGTTGTTGTTGTTGTTGTTGTTGCTGTTGTTATTGTTGTTGTTGTTGTTGCTGGTGTCATTGCTGCTGTTGTTGTTGTGTTGCCGTTGACTCGTGCATGTTGTCATAGTTATATTAGCTGGTGATTAGAGATCGATCTAATTGTTCGATTCATAATTAGTAATTTAGAACAATTCAATTTCTGAAACAAATATGTCCTGCATATTACAAACATTAATTAGAACTACTTTTGATCGGAATGGTTTCTAAATCAGTGTTATGTCTTAATACTAGAATATATATACTCTAGCTGTCGAAACGGCCGGAGCTCAGCCGTTGGGGTCCTAAATCTTTTCATATATATATATATATGATGGCTGCAACTCGATTTTGTGTTATTCCATCGCTTGATACTTAAGCATCAGGGAAGTCCTGCTAGGGACTGGCGTATGGCCAGCAATACTATGCATCGCGAAAATGTCACATATCAAGCTATGTCTGTGCTTGAAGCTTTTTGAAGTGAGGAAAGGCTTTGCACGGAGCCAATCCCACTCTCTGAATATCAAATGCATTTTCCCCAAAAGAAGAACAGGTCTATATAATTGTTCTTCTTTTGAGGCAAATGCATTTGATATTTAGAGAGTGGGATTGGCTCCGTGCAAAGCCTTTCCTTTCGACGGCTATTTCAGTCCAGAAATAGCCGTCGAAAAGGCTTGAGCTCTGCTGTCAGGGGTCTTGAACATTTCCCTAATACCCACTCTACTACCCTAAGTATTGAGTACTCTGGTGCGTTATGGTCCATCTGGTTCGTTATAACGTTGTAGTTCCTGTCTGTTTGTTTGGTTGACTGGTTGTTTGTTCACCAACTCCTCCTATGGTTTGGGAGATAGACCCCCCTAACCATATATATTCTGAAACTACATTTCCCAGAGTACTTGGATAAGTATATTAAATTTTAATCAAAGAGTTCCCTCGGGGCACAAACCCCAGCTGAAAATGTTTCTCTTCGATTTATATGAAATTTAACCATAGGTAAATGACAAGATATAATACCTATTCACAAAAGTTTTGAATTGATATTTTGAAAAAAAATATTTACAAGAAACAAAATAATTATAAGATTTAATAATGTAATTTTGATTTAATATATTACAAAAAATAATGTTTTCCAATTTTTCATGCATTACATTTTACATTGAGTAATATTGAAATGCAGAGTTTTTCTCCATAAATTATATCACTGATTTAAAATCAATCATCATTTTCTTACAAAGAAAATGTGTGAAACGCAGCAAGGCGCGGGTAATTTGGCTAGTATATATATACATATATATATATATATATATATATATATATATATATATACATATATACATATATATATATATATGTATATATATATATATATATATATATATATATATATATATATATATATATATATATATATATACATATATATATATATATATATATATATATATATATATATATATATATATATATATATATATATATGTATATATGTATATATGTATATATATATATATATATATATATATATATATATATATATATATATATATTTATTTAGGTTTGAGTAGACCGAATGGGCAACACTTGGGGGCGACCGGCTAAAGTGGAAGATGGTAGATGGTCGGTCGTCCTCGGGTCTATGATTTTCAGCCCCATGGATTTTATCTGTTACATTCATTTATTATATTTCAAATACCTAATGATATCACCGGATTCATACGGAACCCGGTCATTGAAATGATCATAGTATAATAAACCTTTCAAGGATTTACACAAGTCCAGCCTCCTGTTATTTTATTATAATTATATATATATATATACATATATATATATACATATATATATATACATATATATATATATATATATATATATATATATATATATATATATATATATATATATATATATATATATATATATATATATACGATATTAACAAATGGAAACTATATTTATAAAACTGGTACATATTGTATTTTGTCTGATGAAGGCATACCATAATTTAACATGGTATCCTTGAAATATGTATAATAAAATAGATATGTCGTTTCTGAATTTGTTTAGCAAGATTCTTTATCTGAAATCGTGTGTTGAAACCGATATTGTTATACTTTGGGAGGGTCACGTTGCCAATAAGAAACACACGCACCAGTTGCTTTCACTTCAATTTATTATATATTTATAAATTTATAAATTTACAAATCTACAAACTTATAAATTTCTGGTTGGTTGGTTGGTTCCACAACCAGATAGTTGTTTATATATATAGTCATAGTCCTTTCGTCACACACTCTGTGACCTCTTCAGTGACTGGGGATTCCTTTCTTCGTTTCTGTGCCTTTTCTTTCTTCTATCCTATGACATTTTGTTTCTGTGTGTGTGTTGTGTGCTCAGTTTGCATAGGATAGAAGAAAGAAAAGGCACAGAAACGAAGAAAGGAATCCCCAGTCACTGAAGAGGTCACAGAGTGTGTGTCGAAAGGACTATGACTATATATATAAACAACTATCTGGTTGTGGAACCAACCAACCAACCAGAAATTTATAAGTTTGTAGATTTGTAATTTTATAAATTTATAAATATATAATAAATTGAAGTGAAAGCAACTGGTGCGTGTGTTTCTTATTGGCAACATGACCCTCCCAAAGTATAAAAATAGATATGGT
>OZ024741.1:201317373-201344873 GCA_964016885.1 Eledone cirrhosa
CTCTTAACCAAGATGATATTTACCAAAAAGAAGAACAAGTCAACATCATTGGATACCATCAGGGTTGCAGGTGTTATATCAGAGTTTTCCTTCTCCTAGAATTCTGCCTTGACAAAGGCTAAGGGGTCATCTCTCCCGGTGATTTTGGATGGCCATTGACTCTTAAGAGCTCCTTTGCCCTTTGACAGGTTTTGTTTTTAGTCTAACTTATATATACATACATACATACATACATACAAACATACATATATACATGTATACCTATATACATACATATATGCATATATACATACATATATAAATATTTATATACATACATATATCGCGGATAGGGCAGATAGTTAGGGAGCATTGAATGTTGTTGTCTCTGGATTGCTTTTTAGACAGATATCCATGCAGTGAAGGGCCGGAGTGTGCTAATTGTATGTCCAGTCCTTCTTTGCGGATAGCTCTGCAGATAGCTGTGGTTTTGCTTTCGCTGAAATGTGGTAATTTCATGAAGCAGGTGTTAGGGGACGTCTTATGCCTGCGGCACCTTCGATTTTTAAGTCGATTCATTGTGGATGTTGTTCGTCTTCAGTATATCTATGAAGTGTGCAGTGTGAGTGTTCTGGTCCTCTGTCTTACTACATTTATTCCGGATACGTGTAAGTTCATTTCTTATGTATCCGGTTTTAGCACGGCTGATCTATAATGCACAAACAGGTCTCTGCTGGCAGCTTTCCTATAGGAGTTGGTGTATATAGTACCTTCATCTGTTACTCTAAGTTAGAAGTCCAGCAGAGACAAGGAACTATTTTTATCGGGGTGCTCTGTGGTAAATCGTATGTTGTTATCTATGTTTGGAAATGCCATAGATAATATGTTGGCCTCTTCACGGGGTGATGTGAGGATAAGTATATCATCTATGTATCGGGTGAAGAAAATACAGGAGCAGCAGGCGTTGAGCGCTCGACGTTCCAGTTGTTTCATATAGGTGATGGCTAGAAGGCCTGAAAGACTGGACCCTATGGGTAGGCCTGTTGTTTGTTTGTATGTGTGGTGGTGGAAAGTGAAATATATATATGTTCTACAATGATGGATAGAAGCTGATGTATGTCTGGTGGGGTGAGGCCGAAGCAGTATATGTTGTATGAAATGATGCAGTCAGTCACTAGGTTGACCGCTGGATGAGCGGGTACTATCGTGTAGAGGGAGACAACTTCGAGGCTAAAGGCATATCTGTTGAGCTTAAGTTGATTAGGTTGTAGTTGATGTAGTCTTTGTATGACGTCGTCGGAGCTGCTGACATGTCCGGGAACCGTAGCAAGCATAGGCTTGACGATCTGGGAGAGGAACCAAGAGATTTTATAGAGGAGTCCTTCTATACTAGAGACACTTGGTCTAATCTGGAGATTAACACTGGTTTTGTGGGTTTTAATGAGGTGGTAGAATGTTGGTAGTCTGCTGTTTCTGGTGGTGAGGTTGTTTTTATATTTGTTGGGGATTTGTCTACGTCTGCAGATATCCGTCTACTGGGTGTTGATGTGATCTTCTATCTGGGATGCAGCTATGTTTGTCACTTCTGTATATAGTTCACCGTTGTTAAGGTGCTCATATGCCAAGCTGTTGTATGTCTCTCTCGAGATGACGCAGAATTCTGTCCCTTTGTCGGAAGGGCGATATACGAGGTCCTTCTCTTGCATGTTGTTTAGAATGAGGTGTTCTTTCCTGGAGAGGTTAGGGAGTACCGTCTTATGTTTCATTAATAATCTAGAAATAGACTGATTAAGTCTGAAGAGTGGTATATATATGTGTGTGTGTATGTGTGCGTGTGTGTGTGTGCATCCAGAGACTATGTGGTTGATTCACTGTGTAACATATTTTTTGTTCCCCTGTTCGAAGTGTCATTTTCTCTAGTTTGTTATATCCCATTATTATTAAAAAAACACTATTATTTAATCAGAACTTTTGGTTTGTGGTCAGGAGTTTGTTATTTCGAAATTTTCATATTTTTCAAGAAAAAACACATTTTTTTTTTATTTATCAGTTCATATAATTAAATCAACAGAGTATAGATTTATTTTATTACACAAGCTTATCAAAAGCAAACAAGTAAAAACAAATAACACTTATAAAGCAACTTATACACGTCAGAAATGACTGGATTTCCTGGATTTGCGGTTGTAGTCCAGGTCGCATTCCCGCACTAGCCCCCAGATATAGTCTCCCAGCATTTTTTCATTGTAGTGGCCCTGGTACCTCCGCTCCATCTCTTTCGCATCTTGGTGGAATCGTTCGCCTTGTTCTTCTGAGTAGGCGCCCATATTGTCCTTGAATATTTCCAGGTGAGCGTCCAGTATATGGAGTTTAAGCGACATCCTGCATCCCATGGCGCCAAAAGCCTTTATCAGATCCTGCACCAGTTTCTGGTAGTTTTCAGCTCTGTAGTTGCCCAGGGAGCACTTAACAACTGCCTTGAAACAGTTCAATGCTGTTCTCTCAATCCTATTAAGCTTATTGAAGAACTCGGTAGACTCAAACACCTTCTTTATCTGAGGTCCAACAAAAATTCCACCTTTGATTTTGGCCTCAGATAACTTGGGGAAGAACTCAAGAAGGTACTTAAAAGCGGCTTTTAAGTACCTTCTTGAGTTGATTCTTGGTTGAGAGCCTTCACAAACTGCTTCATCAACTCCAACTTAATGTGCAGTGGCGGCATGAGCACACTCCTGGGATCTAACAGTGGCTCCCACATGAGGTTCCGGGTCCCAACTGTAAATTCTGTTTGCTGCTCCCAGTTCTTTCTTTTGTAGTGGTCAGAGGTGGCTCTGCTGTCCCAATGCAGAGCTTCCAAGAGGACATTCACACTGTAGTAATCTTCCTTCGGGCAGACTGAATGAGCTAGGGGCAGTGTCTGGAACTTGTTTCCATTGTGGAGGAGGACAGCCTTCAAACTTGTGGCGGAGCTGTCTATAAATAGCCGCCATTTCTTGGGCACAAACGGCACCCAATAACGTCAAACAGTGCAAGCACGTCATGGCAGAAGCCGAGGCCATCCCTAAGAGCCTGAGAAAGGTTCGTGTTGACTTCTCTGACTTGTCACCTGCACTTCCTCCTTGACCAAGTTCCACTGCTTCATCCTGGAGACGAATGCTTAAAACACAACTTACCCTTTATTCAGGGTGCGAAAATCCAGTATCAATAAATCTCTTTAATCCACTTTTTAACAATTTTATACTTTATTGCACTTCTATAATTTTCTTTAGGTATTACTCTTTATTTTATAATTTTAATTAAACCTGAAACATATTAAAAAAATCATTTAACATAAGAAAATTAAACTTACATACAACGTAAAATCCAGCATACAAATAATTCTAGTGAATAGCTTAGACATTTTACAAACCCAAACCTTTAACTGTTTAATAGCACTTTTTTTTATTTATTTGGGACCTAAGCAACATAAAAAAGTGATTACAAGCCAGGAACAGAGAAAACAAAATTTTTTGTTACACGGTGTTGTTTCTTCCCTATCTCCACATATTCTACAGTTATAGTGCTGTTTTTTCATTATGTACTTCTGGTAGTTATCCAACGAAAACAACAACAATGACACCGATACCTGTAATAGCGATCTCAGCACCACCAGTAAGACCAGTAGCGGCAGCAATAGTGGTGCTGCTGAAAAAAGGACCACTTCTTTTGCAGGTGTGGCCCGAAATATCGAGGCAGTGTTAGTCACAGGAGGAGATGGCAGTCGCAAGGGCCATGGTGACAAGAAGCGCAAATAGAGTTTCCCTGAAACCTCCACCCGATTTTTTCAAGGACCAGCAGCTACGGAGGGTGACTTACCGCACCGTAAGCAAAATCTCACATCGAGTGGAGAGAGCCACGGAGGCTCAAATCCAAAAGGCCTTGGGGTGCATCTGGGCACGCAAAACCCACATCACCCGAGGCAGAAAGTACGCCACAGTAGACGTACTTTTCGCCACCTCCCAGGAAGCAAACTCTCACTCTTTGGAAACCCTAAAGAGTGAGGAGATAGTCTTGGTGCCCTCCTACTGCGGGAAGAAAATTGTGAGGGTCAAAGTGACCCAGGTCCCACCCTACGTGCCCATACCTTGGCTGGCCGCGTCTGTCCTTGCTGGAATCGAGAACAGGGCTACCATGCTGCAAGTAGAAAAAATAGGGAGAGAGAACTGGTCAGGTATAGGCATGCAAATGCTTATACAAACTGACCAGGAATGTATCGACGCTATCCCCGATATCATAGACATCGAGGAAGGACTCCAACTCCCTATAAGTGTAGAAGGAAGACGGCCAAAATGTTATCTCTGTGGGTCGAAGGGTCACCTCAGGGCCTTTTGCCCGCAGAAGACAGCGAAGAAGGCCCCTCTCCTTCCAATACATGGTCCGTTGCTACCAAGAGCAGGGCAGGCAACAAACGAAGAAGCCCCTTCCACGGTGAGTAGGAGGGCAACGTCCGTAGCACCCGTACCAAGGCCACGGACAACTAAAGCAGCATCATCAGTAGCGGCAATACCAATAGCTACATTTGAAGTAGCTACATCAGCAACAAAATTGCCGAAGAGGGCTCCACTACCACCACCAACAGCCGTGGAGCACATACCCCTCCCAGACGCCACAGAATCCGACATGGAGTTTGAGGCGGGAGTGAAGTGGCAAACGGTCTGCCACAAAAAAAACAAAAAAGAAAAAACCCCTTAGATTCACCCTCCAAAAGCGAAGGCATACAAAGAGGGTTAAAGGCAGCAAGGAAACTTGCAGCAACACCACCACCATCACCACCACAAACACCAACAACGCAAACACAACAAGACACACACACCAAACATCAACAAGAAGAAAACAGCAACAAAATCACCCCTCCCCACAAAAAGTACACAGCCATAAACATGGCAAAAAAAGAACTCATACAATATATAAAGCAGCACACAGACATCACAGAAAAAAACTACTACACCCCACCAACACCAAGAACTCTCCCGACAAACATAAGCATCATCGAAATCTCAATAGAACAGTACAAACCTTTAAAACAAAAGTTCCCCAACGCAGTTGGAGACTTCAGAGGGTCGGTTACCAAGAGGATATACACTGACATCCTCTTGGAAACACCCATGACCAGCGAAAGGGACGGTTCTACTGTCCCTTCACCACACGAACAAGGTAAGTGACCCTTTGTCACTTGCCCCGTTTCTCATCCAACATGGCTGTACTCAGAATAAATGCACGTGGCCTGGGGTCATCTTGGAAGCAGGGTCACCTGCTCAATGACCTCAGGTCACTAAACATAGATGTGGTGGCCATCAGTGAAACCAGAATCTCCGAAGCACAAGCCTTCGCACCGATCTTCGGCGGCTACGATGTATACGCATCTCCCAGCCGTCCAGGATCGGGGGGAGGGGTTGCCATCCTTTTTCGGAGAGGATTGGATCTCGCGATACGGGCCATCTTCCGAGACCCAGAAGGTAAGTAGGCGGTGCTGGACGTGACCGGCAGCGAAGGCAATGCTTTCAGGCTAGTAGCCGTCTACGCCCCAACAGGGGCAGGACGGCCAGATTTCTTCAGACGTCTGGAGACCTTTCTTGGAACATCCCGCTCTTTAGTGTTAGTGGGCGACTGGAACGGTATCTTGGATGCACGCTGGGATCGTGTGGGGCTAGTGGATAGGGGAGGAGGGTGCAAGAGCCTCACCAACCTGCTCAGACGTTTTGAACTGTCTGACAGGTATCGAATGGATCACCCGAATGTGCCAATGTGGATATGGACAAACCGCATCGGGTCATCCAGATCGTATCTCGATAGGGTATTCTGCAGAGAACTAGATAAGGCTAATATAAGTTGTCCACAATTTAAAATAGTCGACTACACAGACAACAAATTTGTGATCTGTGAGATCAACATAGACAGATTTCATAGACAAGGGTCTGGTTACTGGAAGCTGAACGCGTCTTTCCCGGCGCGCAAAGCCTACAGAGACCGGATTACAACAGGTGGTGGTTCGCCCTGAAAAGGGCAATTAAAGTAGAGTCGATTAGGTTTAGCAAAGGCGTAGTGATAGAGGAAAATAGAGTAGAGGGAGAGCTAGTCAGAAAGCTAGAAGAGGCGTTTAGGACAGGCATCGCAACCGACGTGCTTGCGGCGAGATTGGCACTCGACCAATTCTTCAACGCAAAACACGAAGGCTGCGTTGTCAGAGCTAGAGCGCGTGCTCTGAAACACGAGGGGACAAAAGCCGTCCAATGGGCCCGGGTGGCAGAGGCGCGACGTGGCAACAAAGCCACAATTCGGTCTTTGTCTGACCAAAACGGGTGCGTGATGCTCGAACCCGAGCGGATGTGTGAAGCTTTTCAGCAGCACTTTGCTGAACTGTTCGGGAGCGGCGGCGGCCCGGATTGTGGGATGGATTTCAGTGCATACCTCGGCGGACTGCCTCGGCTCTCGATGACCACAGCACCGTGTTGCCAATAACAGCCGGTGAAATACGGGAAGCGATGGCTAACTGCACAAGGGGTAAATCGCCAGGTTTAGATGGTCTGCCCTACGAGCTTTATGCATTTATGCCAGACTTGTTCGGTGACCTCTTGGCAGACGTCTACTGCAACTGGCAGCAGAAAGGGAGCATTCCCAGTTTTGTGAGTCGGGGAGCAGTGGCGCTGCTGAGAAAAGACCTGAACAAGGGGGATGTTATCGATAATTTCAGGCCCATAACCCTGCTAAACGCAGAGTTCAAGATTTTGGCCAAAGTGTTAGCAACGCGGTTGGCGCTTGTCGTCAAGGGTCTGGTGGGAGAGGCGCAGACATGCGCTATTCCGGACAGATCCATACACGACAACCTCCACCTCATGCGATACATCATAGAGAAGGTGGTTAAGGAACCTAGCACGGGTGGGGCCCTGATCAACTTGGATCAATCCAAAGCATTCGATAGGGTCGACCATCGGTACCTGGCGGCGGTCCTCGAGGTAGCCGGTTTCGGGTCCATTTTCAGGGGTTGGATCGCAGCAATGTACAGCGACATCCGCTCAGTTGTGAGGGTGAACGGTCACCTGTCGCAGCCATTCAGCATCATGCGCTCAGTCCGCCAGGGTTGTCCCCTCTCGTCCCTCTTGTACGTATTGGCTCTCGAGCCGTTACTGCACAAACTGGGGGCGATTAGGGGCGTCCCACGCGAACTAGGATGAGGGAAATCCTAGTCGGCTTACGCTGACGACGTCACCGTGGTGGTGTCGAGCACCAGACACGTCCAGATGCTCGGCACCGCTCTCAAGGAATACGAAGCGGTGACAGGAGGAAGCGGTGACAGGAGCAAAGAGAAACCAGGAAAAGTCGGTGGGCTTGCAGCTAGGCACCTGGAGAGGCAAGTCCATGCCGTCCGACAGCGTTGGACGGACGGACCAGTTAAATTGCTCGGGGTCTGGTTCGGACCGGACCTCCAGATGGAGAAAAACTGGAACGAGGTGACGAGCAGGGTGGCCTCCCTCACCCAGAAATGGGCTGAGAGGAAGCTGTCCCTGAAAGGCCGGGCGGAGGTGGCGAATGCGTACATCGCATCCGTCATCTGCTACCGCCTCACCGTCGTCCCTTGCTCCAGCCCAACTCTCACCAAAATGGAGCGCCTCCTCTTCCGCTTTTTGTGGAAGGGACGCGCTCCCATGGTCAGACGATCCATCTGCTGTCAACACCCGTTGCTTGGAGGACTGGGCATGCCATGGCTGATGATGCGCAAACATGCGCTGAGGCTGCGACATCTCTGGTGCTTCCTTGATGGTGAACGGGTGTGGTCGCCGTTCGCCAGGCACGTTTCCCCACAGCTCGTCTCCTTGACGGAGCTGCAGTCCTGGGTCAGAAAAAGACAGGGATAGCGCTTGGAAACTGGAATGTCTCCAGGCGCTCACTGCCCTCGCCCAGCTGGGCACCAGTATCGGTGGAACATCCACCTCGGCGTTCTATAGAGGACTAGTGGAGGGGAAGAGCGACGCCATTCTCGGAGAGATCCTGGGCGTCGAAGAAGATCAGCTGTTTGCTCTCTTCAGCCGAGGGCCTATGGATAACTTCCAAAAATCCCTGGCCTGGCAGTGCTACCGGGGAGCGCTGTCGGTTCGAGATTAGCTCTACAGGCACGGAAGTGCCGTCAGCCGAGCCTGTCCGAGATGCGCACAGAGCAACGAAACCGTTGTGCACGCACTCGTTCAGTGCCCGAGCATTGCTGACTTGTGGAGCTATGTCGAACAGTTGCTGTCGCGTGTGGGACTGATCCGGTTGTCGACTGAGTCCATTCTGCAGATGGTCTCGCCGTCTTCCTTCGAGGAGGGAGGGCAGGCTGTTTTCATCTGCCTGGTGGCCATGGCGAAAGAGATTGCGTGGTGGACAAGGTTAAAGGGGTTAAAGACAGACACTTTCCTCTTCGGCGAATCCCTAATTAACTTTTTCAAGTTTCACTTGAGGAGGAAAATCAGGGTGGAGAGACAAGTTTGTTGAATATACGTCTGTAGTTTGAGAGATGGAAAAATTGAGAGAGGGCGCTTGCCCTGGTGGTCAGGGTGGCCGTGGTCTTTTGTGTGGTTTTCGCCACGAGTAACCCTCGGAGGTTTCCCACCTATTGGAGAATTTTTCATTGTTTCAATTTTCATTTTTATTGTTTATATATATATATATGTTTCTATGTCCTTTTTTTCTTTTCTTATATAAATAATAAAAATATTTACACGCACAAAACCCACATCGTACCGTCCTGTGCCGTCTGTAATGTTTTTCTTGATGTCAGCCCTTGTGGCCAATAAAGAAATCATTATTATTATTATTATTATTATTATTATTATTATTATTATAAGGGCGGTGGATTGGCAGTATCGGTAGAGAGTCGGACGCAATGCTTTCCAGCATAGTTACGTCCCTTTACGATCTGAGTTCAAATCCCGCCGAAATTCACTTTGCCTTTCATTCTTACGGGGTCGATAAAACAAGGTACCAGTAATGCACTGGAAAATTGCTGGCCTTGTACCAAAAGTACAAACAATTATTATTATTATTATTATTATTATTATTATTATTATTATTATTATTAAGGGCGGTGGATTGGCAGTATCGGTAGAGGGTCGGACGCCATGCTTTGATGCATAGAGTTACGGGCATTTCCAATCTGAGTTCAAATCCCGCCGAAGTTAACTTTGCCTTTCATCCTTCCGGGGTCGATAAAATAAAGTACCAGTAATGCACTGAGTAATTGCTGGCCTTGTGCCAAAAGTAGAAACAATTATTATTATTATTATTATTATTATTATAGACGAAACCGTCCTGCACGTACTCGTTCAGTGCCCCAGGATTGCTGACTTGTGGAGCTATGTCGAACAGTTGCTATCACGTGTAGGACGGATCTGGTTATCGACTGAGTCCATTGTGCAGATAGCCCCACCATCCTCCTTTACAGAGAGGAAGGGCAGGCAGTTTTCATCTGCCTGGTGGCCATGGCGAAAGAGATTGTGTGGTGGACAAGGTTGAAAAGGTTGAAGACGGACACTTTCCTCTCCGGCCAATCCCTGATTACTTAATTCACCTGTTCGGAAAACTGCTAGATTTCAACTATCAACTTTTCTCACTTGCTAATTTTGAAAAGAAACGCTACGTGCAATAATCTGTTTCCTGTTAAGTAAATACGTTACAATACGTGTTCATAGCAACGCTAAGTAAGACAATGAAATCACATTTTAAATACCGGGTATGCATTTCTATGGATTTTAATGACGGATGGTTCCGTCAGATAGAAAAAAACGTAAACACTACGAAGTTTTAGTAAAAAATTTAAAATCAAGAAATATATGTATAAGAAGGTAGATATATGAAATTATTATGTTAAATAATAAAAAATATTAACAAAGTTATTTTTATAAATACCCATCGTTGATTAAGTCTATGAAAAATCATTGGTCAGTCTGATGTCGATCGGATAGGTCGCACCCCAAAAATTTATACTTATTTATGGTTAAAAAGTGCGACCTATACGCGAGTATATTCGGTAACTTTTTCAAGTTTCACTTGAAGAGGAAAATCAGGGTGGAGAGGCAAGTGTTGTCTTCTAGTAAGTTTAATGAAAGGTGGGTGAAAGTGGCGAGTCTGGTCCGAGTAAACGGACCCGCTCTGAGTATGCGCCTGTAGACTGAGGAGTGGGAAAACTGAGAGAGGGAGATTGCCTTGGTGGTCAGGGTGGCCGTGGTCTTTTGTGTGGTTTTCGCTACGAGTGACCCTCGGAGATTTCCCCCTTTTTCGGGAATTTTTGTTGTTTGGATTTTTTTTATTTCTATCTTGTTATAATCTTTTTACACGGGCAAAACCCACTTTGTATCGTCCTGTACCGTTCTGTGCCGTCTGAATGTTTTTCTTCATGTTAGCAATAATGGCCCGTGTAAGTGGGCCATCTCTCTATATCGGCTTGTACAGGTAAGAGAAGAAGAGAGCACCCCCCTCTCTCTGTACTCCCTGGCAGAAAGGTCGCACACTTTCTACGGGGGTGTGTGTGACCCCAAAAGGCTAATAAATCGCAAAAAAACAAACAAACAAAAAAGGGGCAAATAAAGAAATCTATGCCCCAGTGGCAAATAAATCGCAAAAAAAATAAATAAATAAATCTATATTTCTTTTAACGGCTAAAAAAAGGGGGAATGTAAATTTGTTGGAATAGCCTCATACATTGAAGTAAGCAGCAACTACAGCAAGTAAGCGGCATTTAGACAGCTAAAATTGGATATCGCCGTAGAGAGAGAACTCGTCAGAGGATATGTACTGTTCCTAGTAGCCCGATCTTCTGTAGCTCTTATTTGATGATCTTGCAGGAAAGGACACTAAGGTGGGGGTCTGAGGATTTCGGTATTAATCCTAATGCTTCTACCGCCACAGGGATGGTGGTTATGGTCATCCTCCACATGCGGTTGATCTCTATTTCTAGGTCTTTGTATTTTGACTGTGTTTCCATTGTTTTTATAAATGTACTAGCTGAGGTGCCCAGCTTCGCCTGGGGGAATAGTTAAGAGAAGACGGATAAAAGAGAAAACCATTGTATTGGATGTGTTGTCTGGTTTACAGTATGAGGTGAGACCGTAATGTGTGTGAGAGAGAGAGAGAGTGAGAGAGAGAGAGAGAGAGAGAGAGAGAGAGAGAGAGAGAGAGAGAGAGAGAGAGAGAGAGAGAGAGAGAGAGAGAGAGAGAGAATAATCATAAAACGTCCTTATTAGGCTGGGGGAGTAAACTGCCGATTAAATGGTAGCATTGACCTTGGATTTTAAATGTGAAATAAGCATAGTCAGTGTGATCTTTTTTAACTCCAAAGACGTCTCTGAAACACAGCAACATAAACATAACATTGCTTCATTGCAACAACAGAAACATAACATTGCTTCTGAAGTGTTTAGCTTCGTAAGTACGGTCTGTAAGCAGTATATGGATAAAAGCTGGAGGGTCCTCTATCAGCAGAAGTATGGCCTTTCCTCCTAAGCAACACATGCCAAGTGTAATATCCATGCTACCAATTGCGACTTTAGAATCATTTCTATAATTCTTGGATGGATTATATGAAAACGCAGCTCTTACCCAGTTTATTCTGCCTTGAAGAGTCTTTTGTACTCGTCGAGTTTGCATCGCAGCTGTTATTGCCTCTTGGTGATTTTCATATTGAACCTCTGTTTATTGCGATAGTCTTTCTTCTTGCCTTAATCTTTCTGTTTCCTGTCTCAGGTTCTGTACACTTTCAGAAAGTTACGATCGTCTTTCTTGTTGTCTTAACCTTTCTGTTTCCCGTCTCATATTCTGAATTAGGTCAATAATAACATGACACTATCTTCAAAAATCTAAATTAATATACACCGTAGATAAATTTCAAATAGTATCAATTTAGTATCAAATAGACTGGTGTAAAACGACTTTATAAAAGCTAACGCAATAATGTTAAACATTCAACTGATACTTTGATCTATAGTGTAAGACGATTCTCTCTCTCTCTCTCTCTCTCTATATATATATATATATATATATATATATATATATATATATATATATATATATATATATATATATATATATTTGTATGTATGTAAAAGGTAAACAGAAATAACAACACAATCGGTACAGTATATGGAAGGGATATATTAGGTTAACGCTTGATATAGCAGGAAGAGGGCCTTAACGTTTCGGACGCTAGTCCTTCATCAGAAGAAAGAATGAGAAATAAGATAGATTGAGGGAACGGGCGGGATGGAATTGGAAAAAATGTCTTTAGATAAAAATAACAGGTCCATTCATGTTGTCATCTCTTGCAAAACTGTTGATGTGTGTGTTCGTTATGTCAGTCGTCACAGAAATGTATGTATACTCACACACACATACACTCACACGCATATACTTGACAGTCAACATATATGTACATATATGTATAGGTGTGTTTGTGTGTTTAGTTCTCTGTGCATCTGATTAAATATTTTCGTGAAGATAATGTGTATGCAACTTACTAAGGCCTAACATACATAACGAACGCGCAAACACACACACAGACACATACACTCTCATATACAAAATGTGACGTCGTCGAGATCGTATTATAAAATTTTGTTTACTTATAGTTGACTATAGAAAGATTTTAGATAAAATGTTGTATTGTTTTAATCCAAATGAAAATAAAAGATACATGCTGTTAATCCCGGGGTTTAATACTATTTCCTTGTAAAATTTCATTTGATTTGGTCGAGCCGTTTGAGAATGCACGAGAAAAAGACAGACAGACAGAGAGAGACAAAGAATTTTATAGAGAGAGAGAGGTTCTTGTCAGCTGGTACGGAAATATCTATAAGGCTACATGTCCGATCTGTTTTTATTATGATATCTGGTCTGTTGGCAGCGATTTCTCGGTCGGTTAAAGCCTTCTGTCCTCAGCTCAAAAATGCAGGGGTTCGCAAAACTCCTTTGCTGCCAACGCCTGTGTCAACACGGAAAGCTGCACCACCCCCACCGCCAATAACAACAACACCAACAATGACACGAGCAACCCCACCAACAGCAAAACAGCCGGACCACAACCAACACCGAAACCAACCCAAGGGGAAAACGAGGAATGCTCTCCCACTCCCCCTACCCCTCAAATTATACACATGAACAAAACCATAAATGCACACACAGATACAGATACACTCACAGCCACAAACCCTTTGCCCTCCAGTGGTGAAGATGAAGGAAAACCCAAAATTGCCAAAAACAAAAGAGAAAACTCACAAAATACTAAAAGCATACACAACAAAAAAATACAGACACTACCAACGCAAACACTTCCCCAATAATATCAACATCAACACCACCCTCACAATCCCCCAAACGCAAACAACCTAAACAAACACAAAAAAACAAATAAACACAGACACCTGAAATTGCAGACACTACACCTACAACAAACACAGACACACCCAAAACAACACCATCACCACCAGTCACCGAAACGAAAACAAAAACCACACCAACAAAACATTAAAAACTTCTTCCTTGTCAGAAGGGCCAACGATAAATTGATGGCCCTCTTAGCACGAAGCGAAGACATTCAAACAGAGGGGGAGATCTTTGAATTGAGCACATTTTGCGTGCCAGAAGAATTGTTTCTGGTGCGAATGTCGTTCGATTCCTACAAAGAAATTCGAGAGGGCTTTCCTCAGGACGTGAGAACCCCGAACGTGAAACCCACATCGAGACTTTAAAGGGGTTCCCAAAAGAAACTCCACCAACCATGGAGGTCGAACCACCCGACCTTCACAAGACCCCAGGAGGTAAGTAAACCTCCCCTCTCTATTTTAGCTTGCTAACATGGCCATATTAAGAGTAGGAAGCTTAACTGTTAATGGCCTGGGGTCACCCTGGAAGCAGGGTCGACTGCGCAACGACCTCAGGTCTCTGGAAATGGATGTGATTGCCGTCAGCGAGACCAGGATTTCCAACACTCGCGCACTAAACCCCATTTTCGACGACTATCAGATCTTCGCATCTGTTAGCAAGTCGGTAGTGGGAGGCGGGGTAGCAGCACTGTTTAGGAAAGGCCTGGATCTCGAGGTAAGGTCGATATTCCGGGACCCAAACGGTAAGTTGGTGGTCCTGGATGTGAACAATAGCAAAGGTGGTGCCTTTAGACTGCTGGCCGTCTACGCCCCTGCCGGGGCCGGACGACCGGACTTCTTTAGGCACCTGGAAGCCTTTCTGGGTACGTCTCGCTCTTTACTGCTAGCGGGGGACTGAAACAGAATCTTAGACGCACGCTGGGATTGTGTGGGAGTAGATGATAGGAACGGGGGATGCAAAAGCCTCAAGGACCTAATCAGCCAGTTCCAAATGTCTGACAGGTACCGACTAGATTTCCCCAATGCGCCAGTGTGGATGTGGATCAACCACATAGGGTCATCTAGATCGTATATAGACAGGATCTTCATTAGGAAAATAGATAGAAATAGTGTAGGCTGCCCACTTTTTAAAACGGTCGCCTATTCAGATCACAAATTTGTGATCTGTATAGTCGACCTAGATAAAACTCGTAGGTTAGGACCTAGTTACTGGAAGCTGAATATGTCATTTCCGGCACGTAAGGCTTACAGGGATCGGGTCAACAATTTAGTTAAGCAAAGGTTGACAGGGGGATCGTCAACAACAGATAGTGGGGGGGGGGGGGCTCTCAAAAGAGAGATTAGAGTAACTTTGATAGTGTTAAGCAAATATGCAGCGTTAGAGAAAAATAGAAAGGAGGGGGTGCTGGTAGATAAATTAGACAAGGTTATTTGTAATGGCATTGCAATGGACGTGCTAGCGGTGAGAATGGCATAGACCATTTCTTCAATACGAAACACGAAGGTTGCATTGTCAGAGCTAAGGCGCGTGCTCTGAGAAACGAGGGGACCAAAGCTGTTCGATGGGCCCGCGTGGCGGACCGAGACGGACACGAGATAAGCGATTCCAGGTGGATGTGTGAAGCCTTTCGCCAGCACTTTGCTTGGTTGTTCAGGGAGAGTGGTGGGTCAGAGACGGTGGCGGACTTCAGTCCCTACCTTGACGGCTTGCCGCGCATCTCGACGGTCGAGGCTGAGCGCTGCGAAAGGCCAATTACTTCAGCCGAAATTCAGGACGCCCTTGTCGGCTGCACGAGACACAAGTCACTCGGTTTGGATGGCCTGCCCTACGAGCTTTACGTAAATATGCCAGACTTATTCTCCAAACTCCTCGAATCGCTCTACTGCAACTGGCAGCAGAATGGGAGTATTCCCAGTTCTGTGAGCAGGGAGTAGTGACGCTGATAAGGAAAGATGAGAACAAGAGGGATACATTAGACAACTTCAGGCCTATAACTCTGCTCAACACAGAGTTTAAGATTTTCGCCAGGGTGTTAGCAAAGAGATTGGCGCTTGTCGTTGAGGATTTGGTTGGGAAGGCGCAAACTTGTGCAATCCCAACCAGGTCCATACATGACAGCCTCCACCTCATGCGATACATCATAGAGAGTGTAGGGTGTAAACCTGGCTTCGGTGGGGCACTGATCAATTTAGATCAATCGAAAGCATTCGATAGGGTCGACCATCGGTATCTGGAGGCTGTCCTCAAAGCAGCTGGTTTCGGCCCTGTCTCAGAAGCTGGATCGCTGCAATGCACATCGGCATCTGCTCGGTGGTCAAGGTTAATGGCCACCTCTCGAAACCGTTTCAGGTCTCCCGATCAGTCTGTCAAGGGTGCCCTCTCTTTTCCATTCTGTACGTATTGACTCTCGAGCCTTTACTGCGGAAGCTGGAGCTGTTGCAGGGCGTCCCGTTCGAACCGGGACGCGGTAATGCTGTGTCGGCTTATGCGGACATCACCGTGACGGTGTCGGACACCTCGCAAATCGAGGTGATCAGCACCTTATTGAATGGCTCTTCAAATTCTTGTGGAGAGGACAAGTCCCGTTGGTGAGGCGCTCCATCTGCTACCAGCACCCTCTACGCGGTGGGCTAGGCTTGCCGGCCGTGGCTAATTATGCGCAGACATGCGCTGAGGCTGTGACATCTCCAGATATTCTGCCTAAACGGTAAACAGGTGTAGTCGCCGTTTATCAGACGGGCCTTTCCGCAGCTCGTCTCTTTGACTGAGCTGCAGTCCTGGGTCAAGAAGAGACCGAGACTGGGTGACTGGTACTTGGAATGTTGCCAGGCACTCACTTCCCTCTACCAAGCGGGCAATGCGATCAGTGGAACTTCCACACTCGAGTTCTATAGAGGATTAGTGGCCGAGTCCATAGTGAAGATCGACCTGCCGCTTTGCTTTGGCCAGGAAGGGCAGGCAATTTTCCTCTGTCTGGTGGCAGTTGCGAAAGAGGTTATATGGTGGACCAGATTGAAAGGACTGAAGATAGACACTTTTCTCTTCGGCCAATCCCTCATCAACTTCTTCAAGTTTCACCTGGAAAGGAAGGTGAGGGTGGAGAGATAAGCCCCCCCCCCCCCCCCCAGTACATTTGCTAAAAGATGGATGAATGTGGCGAGAATGGCCCGTGTGAGTGGGCCTACTCTGACCATGCACCTATAGGACGGCTAATTTGAGGAGGAGAAGCGTGCTCTTCCCGGGTGCCCTTGAAGCGCAGAGTGGCTCAGGATTGGTGGGGTACCTAAGTCACCCCTGGGTTGTATTGGGGAATTTATTTTGTTATATTTATGCATAGTTTATTTTATATATTTTTATATCTTCATTGTTAAATTAGTCTTGCCATTGTGCACCTTTACTCGAGCTTATTGTAAACACCAACTGTCCGTGTCTTTGTACTGTCCCCTGCATGTCGGCCCTTGTGGCCCATAAATGAAGGTGGATTGGTAGTATCGGTAGAGGGTCGGACGCCATGCTTTCTAGCATAGTTACGTCCCTTTACGATCTGAGTTCAAATCCCGCCGAGGTTGACTTTGCCTTTCATCCTTACGGGGTCGATAAAATAAAGTACCAGTGAGGCACTGGGTAGTTGCTGGCCTTGTGCCTAAAGTAGAAACAATTATTATTATAAGGGGCGGTGGATTGGCAGTATCGGTAGAGGGTCGGACGCCATGCTTTCCAGCATAGCTACGTCCCTTTACGATCTGAGTTCAAATCCCGCCGAGGTTGACTTTGCCTTTCATCCTTACGGGGTCGATAAAATAAAGTACCAGTAATGCACTGGGTTATTGCTGGCCTTGTTCCTAAAGTAGAAACAATTATTATTATTATTATTATTATTATTATTATTAGGGTCAATGTGGCTTTTTTAGTGGGCTTTCTCCACGAATGTCCCTCGGAAGTCTCCCCCCTCCCCTATTGGAGAATTTTCCATTGTTTCCTTTTTCGTTACATCCTCTGTTTTTGTTTTTTTACACCCAGAAATACCCATTTGTACCGTCCTGTATTGTCCTGTGCTGTCCTTAATGTTATACTTTATGTCAACCCTTGTGGTTAATAAAGAAAGTGTTGTTGTTGTTGTTGTCGTCGTCGTCGTTGTTGTTGTTGTTGTTGTTGTTGTTGTTGTTGTTGTTGTTGTTGTTGTTGTTGTCGTCGTCGTCGTCGTCGTCGTCTTAGTCATTGGTGTTATTTAACTGGAAAGTTTGTTCAAATGAACATCAAGCCGCTACCTGCAGCCTCAGATATTTAGTACGTATCGGAGGGTTCTTGCTATTCACAGCAAGCAGTCTTTTGAAGTGTTCCAAACAACGGGACTGGACTAATTTTCTTTAACCATCCTTGAAAATTCTTCGGGATAGTTCTTAGTGCTCCTATGACAATCGAGGCGAGATTAATCTCATGACAATCCGAAATCCTTTTTAATTCTCATTCTAAATCCTGGTATCGCTTAATGTTCTCCTCCTTTTCTTGCACCTTTGTGTCAAAGGGGCAGACTACATCTACAATCAGGCACGATCTTTTTCCCTTGTCAAAAACCACAAGTTCAGGCCTATTGTGTTCTAATTTCTTGTGTGTCTGTATCCTGAAATCCCATATCACCTTCACTTGCTCGTTTTCTATCAGCGACTCTGGCTTATGCTCATACCACTTCTCAAAATGTGGTAAATTATTTAGTTTCCATAAATGCCAGTGAATCACCTTTCCTATTATATCGTGCTTCCATCCTTTGTAATGAGTCTGGGCTAGGTGTTTCTACTCGGATACGATGTGAGCCACATTCTCCTCTCTCTCTTTCTCTCTCTCTCTCTCTCTCTCTCTCTCTCTCTCTCTCTCTCTCTCTCTCTCTCTCCACAGATCCTACACAGTGTGTTAATATGGTGTTTCATCCACTTCGTTCTGAGGGCTTGCCATTAACATTCCTTCTGTAGTTTTTTTTTAAGGTGTCCGTTTTTTAACCAGTTCCATGTCTGTGGATCACTGAATTCTGTTTTCTTGAAAAACGTGCAATGAATGGATTTTTCATGAAGGTTGCTCTTCTGCTTTGTTGTTAATTCCTCCTTGGACATCCCCTGGTCTTCTTCAGTACATCTTTGAATATCGGCTCTCAGACACATATTTGTACAGACATCTCTTCTCTATCTGAACACAGTCCTCTATGCTGCTAAGACCTCTTCCACCTTCAGATCTCTTTAAGTAGAGTCTATGAACATCGCTTTTTTGTGAAACATGCTGTAGGTAGTCATTAGCGTCCTAGTCTTTCTATCCATTTCTTTTTGTTCAGGAACATTTCATTTGAGGATTCCCGCACTGTACCTAACTGGTCTTTTGTACCACGGGACTACTTTCGGCATCCTTTCTGTTCGTCTGGTAACAAGTTGTTTATGTGCAGGTGATAGTAGATTTCCTCAGACACAATACTTCTTAGCAGTTTTCACATTACGGACAGACATGTGATAGGCTTATTGGTAACCTCATTACCCTTGATTCGATCTTTCATTACCAGAACTGTGATACCTTTTGTCAACCACTCTGGTACTTCACCCAACACCAAGCAGTCATTGAACATGACTGTCAGTTTTGGGTGGAGGGATGTTATAATTTTTGTCCAATATCCTTGCACACCATCAGGGCCTCGTGGTTTCCAGTTGGTTAGTTTATTGTTCTGCTTTTTCAGAGATACACAAATCAGGTTGTTGGTGTGCTTGTTCACTAATCTCCTTTTTAACTGTCTCAATCCACACTGCCAGACTATTATGTTCAAAATGCCTTAATCTGTTCAGCTTCAGGGATCACGTCGTTACCTCTTTCTTTCCCTTCAAGTTGCTCAAATAACATCTTCTGGTTGTTGTCAAACATGCGGTTCTGTCTATACTGACTAACTCTATTCTCATATCGTTCAATCTTTGCGCTTTTTGCTACAATGCATTGCTTAAATTCCTCTATGATAACATTTAGCTCTTTTCCCTTAGTGTTGTATTATATTTTCAATCTATCTTTAGTGTCTATGTTTTGTAATGTCCCATTTAGTAAAGACTCAAGCTTTCCAATGTCTTTTCTCATTTCCTTGATTTGACCTTTCAGTCGTGTCTTCCACCAAGGCTCTGTTCTTTCTTATTTGTTGTTTCCTCTCGTTTTTATACCAAGTAATTTTTTCACATTTGCGGTTGCTTTGAGGATATTGTTGCATTGGTGAAGGTTCTTTGCCTCAAGGTATGGGATGACCCTGTTCACTATTTTACATTCATTAACCGTCAAACTGTCTCTATCATCATCTGAAGATGGAAGAGTATGTCTTTATATGTATATGTGTGTATATACATGCGTGTGTGTTGTGTGTATATATATATGTGTATGCATATAAGTGTGTATGTATATATGTGTGTGTGTATACCTATATATACATATATATATATATATATATATATATGTGTGTGTGTGTGGTTGTGTGTTGGGTCTATATATACATATATACCTATATATACATATATACATATATATATGTGTGGTTGTGTGTTGGGTCTATATATGTACGCGTGTTTACGTGTGTATGTATATATAGATCTATATGTATGTCTGTATGTGTATACATAGATGTGTGTGTATATACGCATATATACACATGGGGGGTCTCCCTATATTTGTACATATGAGTGCTTATGTACAGCGTATGCACCTAGATTAGGAACCTGTGTACTGATCTGGGATGTGTGTATGTGTGTGTGTGTGTGTGTGTGTACCTATATATACATACTACATTGCCTGATTGATAACACCTATATGTCTGTGTATATGGGCGCACTTCCATACATGTGTGTGTGGGGACGATCCCAGATCACATAGTATGAGAATGTGTGTGCGAGAGAACCCCTGTTATCTAATTAGCCTGCCACTATTAATTCTAATACAATCACTGATAGAAATACTATTATTATTATTACCTAAGGGCGGTGGATTGGCAGTATCGGTAGAGGGTCGGACGCCATGCTTTCCAGCATAGTTACGTCCCTTTACGATCTGAGTTCAAATCCCGCCGAGGTTGACTTTGCCTATCATCCTTACGGGGTCGATAAAATAAAATACCAGTAATGCACTTTAGGCACAAGGCCAGCAATTACCCAGTGCATTACTGGTACTTTATTTTATCGACCCCGTAAGGATGAAAGACAAAGTCAACCTCGTTTCATCACTTTATTATTTTTTTCCTCTCTTTGTATATATATATGAACACACCCCATACGTTCTTCTTTCATAGAGATTACCTTCAGTCTGGCACTTATACCTATACACATACGTAAAACAATCATCATATTTATGCACAGGCCTAAATCTTATAACAATTCTTTAATGTTCTAATCATGATTTACTTTTACTATTATTAATAAGCTTTGTCAGTAATGCACTGGGTAATTGCTGGCCTTGTGCCTAAAGTAGAAACAATTATTAATAAGCTTTGTCATTTTTGTTTAATAATTTTATTTACTGTTATACTTTGGGAGGGTCATGTTGCCAATAAGAAACACACGCACCAGTTGCTTTCACTTCAATTTATTATAATCTATATATATAAAACTGTGGTTGTCTGTCTGTCTATCGATTTTTGGCACACATCTCCTCTTAGAATCTCTCACGGAATTGCACCGAAATGGCTATACTTGTACATTGAGCCCTAGCGAAGACATCGGAAAAAAAATATTTCAAATTGACCCACCCTATGTGACGAAATCGAATCTAATGTATCGATTTTTGAGCGTAAGTGACGAGTTATTTCCCTTTGTTCTATATATATAAAGCTGTGGTTGTCTGTCTGTCTATCGATTTTTGGCACACATCTCCTCTTAGAATCTCTCACGGAATTGCACCGAAATTGCTATACTTGTACATTGAGCCCTAGCGAAGACATCGGAAAAAAAATATTTCAAATTGACCCACCCTATTTGACGAAATCGAATCTAATGTATCGATTTTTGAGCGTAAGTGACGAGTTATTTCCCTTTGTTCTGTTTACATTGAGCGTCTTACGTTCTGTTTACATTTTCTGCGTGCAAAAATTAAAAAAATTACGCTGGCTTTCTCAGCGTTTAAAATTACATTAACACAATACACGAACAGTTGTCGAGCCAGCAAAATTTTGACCTGCAAAATTCATCAGTTCGAACACTAAGCTTCCGTTTTGCTTCATTTCCATTTAAAAGCTTTTTAAAACAATATTTTTACTTGAAAACAAGTCTATTTAAAGACTACGTAAAACAAGCAAATATTTCGTAAAAAAAAGCAAAAATTATATAAGTTTATTTAAAATATATGTATCTGTAAATTTCGTTAGGCGTGCAGACAGACAGTCGTGCAGACAGACTTTAAGCCAAAAAAGAAACTTAACATTGTAACTTTAACACAGCTACTGAGCGACTCCGAGCAACGCCGGGCTTTACTGCTAGTAAATTTATAAATTTATAAATTTCTGGTTGGTTGGTTGGTTCCACAACCAGATAGTTGTTTATATATTGTCATAGTTCTTTCGTCACACACTCTGTGACCTCTTCAGTGACTGGGGATTCCTTTCTTTGTTTCTGTGCCTCTCCTTTGTTCTGTCCTACGCCATTTTGTTTCTGTGTGTGTGTTGTGTGCTCAGTCTGCGCATGCGCCACATCCGGGTGTCTGTGTGTGTTTATGTTCATTTATTTATTTGTTTATTTACATGTTACTGGTTGGTTGTTTGTTCTATGTGTGTGTGTGTTTTCATTTTGTCCTTAATTGTAAGTTGTGATGTTGCTGTTCCACTCATATTTTCTATTTAATTTTGGTTGTAATTCTTTTATGTTTATTGCCTCTGTAATTTGTCTAAACATTGCGTCTTTTCTGTGTGTGGATTCTATTTTTATTTCTATGTTCTCTAATTTACCCTTGTGTTCTATTTTAGCATGTTGGTAGAGTACAGATGATTCTTTACTATCTTGAAGGTCTCGCCAGTGTTCATTTATCCGTTCCCCTACACTACGAGCTGTCTCACCTATGTACACTATATTTTTGTCTCTACATTGTCCTTCAGTACATCTTATGCTATACACTACATTTCTAGTTTTACAGTTAATATGGGGGCTTATTTTACAGGTTATACATTTCTTATCTATACATGAGGGTCTTTGAAAAGGGTATGTCTTGCTAATAAGTGTTTTTTACGGAGGTACCTGGTCTTTCTACTATCTTAATATTGAGTTTATGTTTATTTAGGGCCCTTCTAAATTTGTAAGCTATTTTATTTACATTATTCTCAAACTCCAGAGCTGGAAATCATTCGGTTATTCTAAATAGAATATTAGTCTAACGACACCATTTATAGCATTAATGTGTTTTTGTCTTAGCAAGAAATTATTATTCTCGCTCTATATAACGACGTAATTATCCTCGCTTTTTTCCGTTCATTGCCAAGGAACGTCTTCACGAACCAAAGTATCGTCTTCCTGTTTTCCTTCGGTTGTAACTTTTTTTGAAATATTTACTTCTGCGTTCACAGATTGATTTTTTTACAGTTTCAGAATATCCCGTTAAGGATGAAAGCAGCGATTCTTTGCTTAAACTTTAATTGTTCTTATAATAAATAAATAAATATATATATATATATGTATATATATGCAACCGGTCCTGGCATTGTTAAATACGCCGTGTATTATTATATATATATATATATATATATATAAATGAAAATAGACCGAGAAACGGGACTGACCATCATCAGTGATATGCTGACTATCATTGGTATTTCTTCGCATTAAAGACCAGATACCTCAAAATCAGTGCGAGCATGGTCACACACTCTCTCGGCTGGCCTCTTCCTCACACTTTCACTCACTCACTCTCTGCTACTCCCTCTCTCTCACTTCCTCCCGTCTGACCTGTGTGAAATCCCTTTCTCTCACTTTTCGCGTGGTTCGGACGTGTCTGCCTCTTCTCATCGATTGATTTGTTCGGACTTAAGTCCACAAGTATCATTGACTTGTCTCTCTTTTCCTCTCTTTACGTTGCATTACTACTATGTTGTTTGTTTACTGTTCCTCTTTCCCCATCCAATTCGCTCTGTCCCAATAACTTATTTTAGTTATTGCTCGCACTGATTTTGAGATATCTGGTCTTTAATGCGAAGAAATGCCAATGATAAACAACAGACCACTGATGATGGACAGTCCCGTTTCTCGGTCTATTTTCATTCATATGTATCACACTCGCAACAACGCAGCACGCCATCTTTTCATTTATATATATATATATATATATATAACAGATTAAAGTTTAAGCAAAGAATCGCTGTTATTTTAATAAATATTTGCTCTATGGTCTTATATATTTTTATACATATATTATCCTTATCGAGCCCTTTATCTAGTCCGCCATTTCCCTCAGAGAGGTTACCCCCCTCCCTTGTCCACACCACCCTCGTCCGCGCCATCACCATCAGTTCACGACCTCGCCCCCTCACCTGCCACCCTACCCATACAACGGACTATCCTACGGCTCTTCCAGCACCCTCAGTCAGACCTCTCCACCTCCCCCGTCTTACCACTCCCACCTCTCCCTTCCTTCAAGCACGCACGCAACCTCCGGAACCTCCTCGTCCGCAGCTCCCTACCACCTGCCCTCACATCACCAACACCACTACCTTCCAGAGGCCTAACGGCATGTCCGGCACTCTTTTCGCTGCACTTCCTCCAGCTTTGTCTACGGACTCCGCTGCTTGATTGCTTGCTTGCTCCGGTACCCTAGATTCACGACCATTCTCTAGAAACTAACACCATGGAGAGAATCCAGGAGATAACTAATTCCATACACCACAGCATCACAGTAACTATCGACTACCCTTCCAAACACCCTAACAATATATTACCAGTATTAGACACTGAACTCTGGTTACACACCATAGACGAGAAAACCCAAATTCTCCACTCACATTATGCTAAACCCATGGCCTCAAAATACCTTATACACGTAAACTCAGCGATGTCCAATAGTGCTAAGTTTAATATTCTGATCGCAGACTTGGTAATAGTGATGAAGGATGTGTTCCGTATGTGTGATCCAACTGAAAGACACGTACAGCAGTTCATCAATCGCATGCAGTTCTGTAGCTACAACCAAAGAGACGGAATCAGGGTGTACAAAGGAGCCACGGAGAAATATAAGACCCTCATAGAGATGGAAATGAAAGAGATTTGCCCACTGTACAGGAGCAAATCATGGAATAGCATAGATAGAACTAAACATAAGATAGAGAAAGCTACTTCATGGTACGACAACCACATATACCAGAGTATCATGTTCATGGGGGCCACCCCTGGAGGTGAATTAGCTAACCAATCTAGAAAGGCTCTAAGAAAGACCCATTTAAAGATTAAAGTGGTAGAAAAGCCAGGAACTACCATAAAATCCCTGATCAGCAAAACTTACCCCTTTTAGAAAACCCACTGTACGAATTAAGAAATGTCTTATGTGTAGAATAAATCCACAAATAAATTGTAAAACTAGAAATGTAGTCTATAGCATAAGATGTACAGAGGGTACTTGCAGAAACATAACAACACACAAAGGTGAGGAAGCTCGGAGCATAGGGAAGAGAATAGATGAACACTTGAGTGAACTAAAAGGACAAAAAGACAATTCAGTACTATATGAACACGCCAGACTAAGACATGAGGGTAATATAGACAACATAGAAATTAAAATAATATCTAAACATAGGAGTGACTCCACAATTAGACAAATTAGGGAGGCTACAGAAATAGAATTAAGAAAACCGAAGTTGAACAGAAAAAAAATGAATGGAATAACAACAACAACAACAATACACAAACACACAATGGTGTTCTAAGATAAATATAAATAAATATACACAGATACAATAATAACAACCATACCTAAACACACACTAGTGACCAAAGATAGTATAGAAACACACACAGACTCAGACACGAACACACGAACAAACACCAAACAGAAAACACGCACACAAACGCATGCGCAAAGAGAGACAAGAACAAATAAATAAATAAATAAATAAATAAATAAATAAATAAATAAATAAATAAATAAATAAATAATAGAATGAGTAAACATTACAATACAACGTGAGGAAACATAATAGTATCATTGATGATGTCACAGGTGGGTGACATATATATTATGCATTGTTGCATAATATATGCGGACAGAGGGTGCAGTGCACTCTGCTGCGGCATTATGTGTGGCAGAACTCGAGTTCAGGAATTACTATAGGAACTCGTTTACGTGTGTTGTATTGAAGTGAATAACTTTGTGTATACTCTGGGAGTGTATTTTACATTACCTATTGAGTACGCTGAGATGCAACCAGTCCTAGCATTGACCTATGCTGGGTCTGTCAACTTATATATATGAGTTTTGTAGCTTCCTTGAAGCATTGTCGAATAGGAAACACAAATTTAAATTTTGAAAATCAAACAATGCATTATGAAGAATGTTAAATTGCCAAGATAACAAAAGAATCTTACCTTAGCAAATTTAACGATCCCAAATATTTTCGGGTCTAAAAACACATTATCAAGGGAGTAACCCTAAAAGAGACTCTCTGATTTCCGAGATACGCACTCTATCGAGTGATATTACTTCAAAGGCCTTTCAGAGGAACCCCTTTTCGGCCGCTTGTATTCGTGATCGTATTCTTTCGGTCATTACCCAAGACTGATGACCATAGGTATGGGTTGGCACGAAAATCAAATTGAAGACAGCTAGTTTGACCTTTATGCCTACCCCTTTCTTCTGATTACTGAATGCTGGCCCATTACTGCACCAGATTTTGCAATTCTTGCGCTTAATTCAGCCTCCTGCCTTCCATCACTCGTGAACACAGTCCCAAGATACTTGAACCTCTCCACCTGCTTCAGAGGAAATCCATTCACATGTAGAGTGCACTACACAAGCTTCCTTGAGAGGACGAGTGTCTCAGTTTTCGCAGGACTGATTTTCATTCCAGCCATGCAGCACTCGACATTAAACCTATCAAGTGCAAGTTGAAGGACCTCTTCTGTCTAGTTGAATAACACTATGTCGTCTGCAAATTCCAGTTGATTGATTTTACACCCGCCAGTCATGATACCACTTCCAACCCAGCTGCACATATCAATCCTCTTTATGTTTATAATGAACAGGAGAGGTGGCAGTACACCATCTTGGAGGAGTCCGACTACTACATTGAATGGTTTTGATTCAGCACCATTTATCAGAACACAAATACTCGGCCATTCGTATGGAGACATAAGGGCAGCCAGAAGCTGACCATCACTCCCATACCCTTCCAAAACCTCCACAGCAGGTCCTTGGGAATGTGGTCATATGTCTTCTCGTGGTCGACAAAATAAGAAAATACATCTTGGCAATACTCCGACGATTGGTCGACCGTGTCACATTTAAGCTTATATATATATATATAGTGAAATAAAATAATAAGGACGATTGGTTACTCCTTCATTACGTTTATTGGTTGGTGATGCGCGTTTCGCCACTGATCAGCTCAAGGTTCGTCCTGTACCAATCTGACCCGACTCTGTAATCCACGGCTCGTCAGACCCCTTTTAATGGTAATGGAAAAATGTATATATATATATATATATATATACAAAGTGTTAAAACGATCAAATTTTAGTTTAGAACATTTATTTGCTGACAATTGTTTCTTCCAGAGGGAAGTCTGAAATCATCGGAGCATAGGAAATGTTGAAACATGTTACTAAAATCCTAGTCATTCAGAACATTTAGGGTACATAATTGTTTTTAGTGTCAAAGGCATCATGTGGAGAGTCAGGAGTTAAAAAGATGTTCTGCTTGAGAGAACACAATTACAGGCAACACTGGTTGTATCTCGGCTCTGTAAAACACTTCAAAATTTTGCATTGAGCCTTTTGTCATACCGGTAACCGGCTAGTACCTAGTACTACCCTCCATATTTATAGTTGTATCAAACATATATAAATTTACTCTGTTTTTAAACAGATTAAATAAAGATGGCGTAAATATACAATACAACAGGAGGAACATAATAGCACGACTGACGATGTTGCAGATGTGCAACG
>OZ024741.1:201347373-201427373 GCA_964016885.1 Eledone cirrhosa
GTGTATACACACACACGTACACGTGTGTCCACTTGTCAAATTATCATTTTGTTTCAATTTATATATAGTACTACATATTTCTATCTATTCGCCTGTCTGTCTATCTGCCTATTTATCTGTCTATCTGTTCCCTGTGGCAAATAAAGAAAGATATCTGTTTATCTGAACCAGCTAGCTACCTTTTTATCCGTTTGTCTATCTATCTACCTATCTGTCTATGTATTTGTTTCACTGTTTCTTTTCTATCAGCCTAACAATCAATATGCCTATCTTCGTTCTTTCTAACTATCCAAAATTCATACATATGTCTCTCAAACCCCCCCCCCCCCAAAAAAAAAAGAAACGAAGACTTTTTTTTAAAATTATGTTTCCATTTACTTTTCTATGAAGTAACATTTTCTATAAAATAACAGTTTCTATAAATTAAAGATGTTTTTTTTTGTGTTTCTATAACATAGGGAAAATATTTGCTTGTTTCCATAATGTAAAAGTGTTTTTATAACACAGTGTAATTTTTTTTCCTACCATCCTCTGGTTTGCGTTTATAATTCATTCGTTTCTATAATGTTAGGATAATATTTATATAGCGAATCGGCGGCCTTTCTAAGAATTCCCCTAATATTTATTTCAGTGTTGTTGCTATCAGAATAATCACACACCAGTTTTATACAGCCTTTCATAAGTGTCATCACACACACACATACACACAAAGACCAGACTTTTTGAATTTTATCTGCCGATATTTATTAACAGTTCTCTCTATGTATAAATAAGTATATCCTTTAGAACAAACCTTAACCTGTTTGAAAAAAAAGCGAAATAAACCTAAAATTGCATACTATTTTGATATATTTATGAATATACAACAAAGAGATGGCATGGAAATACTTCGTCATAGGTTTGATCCGTGAAAACTAACTTGAAGTTAAACAAATAGCAACCTCATCTAGCGTATTAAATACGAGCCTGTTTTAATATCTTAGTATAGTATAACTAATTAAGAAAAAGACCAATAAAATGATCTCATGGTATGATAGCAATAAATACCAGAGTGTAATGTTCGTCAATGCAAACCCCCAGAAGCGAACTAGCTTACAGATTTTGAAGGGCTCTAGACAAAAAAAAATTAAATATTAAGATAGTTGAAAGACCAGTTATTCCCACAAAACCCCTAATTAGTAGAACATATCCGTTTCAAAAACACCCTTGCACTGATAGGAAATGTATAGTTTGCAAATTAAGCCCGCAAATTAACTGCAAAACTAGAAATGTAGTATATAGCATAAGATGTACTGAGGGACAGTGTAGGAATAAGAACACAACTTACATAGGTGAGACAGCCCATAGCCTAGGAAAAGGGATAAGTGAACACTGGTGAGAATTCCAAGATGAGAAAAACTCATCAGTACTCCACCAACATGCCAAAATCGAACATAGGGGCACACTAGAGAACATAGCGATAAAAATGATATCCACACACAGAAAAGATGCAATGCTCCGACGAATTATATAAGCGACAAACATTAACGAACTCCAACCAAAATTAAACAGAAAACATGATTGGAAGAGCAGCAACATCACAACTAATAATTAAGGACAAAATAAAGACATAGACACACATAAGAACCAAACTAATAAAACAAATCAGACACACAGAGATAGAACAAGCAACAATTAGTGACAAGTACATAAACACATAAATGAATAAAACACACATGGATGTAACGCATGCGCGAACCAAGTACACAACACACAAAAACAAGATGGTGAAGGACAGAACCAAGAAGAGACACGAAATAAGAAATCAGTCACTAAGGAGATCACAAAATGTGTGACAAAAGAGCTTTGAGAATATACAAATAGCCATCCGGTTATTGAACCAACCAACCAGAAATTCATAATAAATTGAAGTGAAAAGCAACAGGTGCGTGTGCTTTTATTGGCAGCATGACCCACCAAATTATAAATATATATATATATAATAATCCACCTGATTGTGGTGGGGCTGATAATATTGTTAGAACTCAATGTGTCCTTGGAAAGATGGAAGCTACGAGATTCGGCAGTGTGACCATTAGATTTTGAGGTAGGTGATCACCACTGAAGGTATCCTCAAAGAAAATCCGTCCAGGTTACATTGTCATATACATATATGTGTTTGGGCATAGATAGAATAATAAAAAAAAAGGCAGCTGATTGAACAGGGATTTCGAGGCTAGAAATAGATAGTTACTTAACTACTACCATGCTAGTTGATACATTGATCTTCACCAATCAATCGACCCTCTGAAACGATCGTAAAACAATGAACTATCTACCTATGCCTGAATGCCATGTGCGTTTTTTTTTTTCTCTCTCTTAAAACACGCGTTTCATTTAGTCTTCAAAGAATTTTAGCAGTGAAGAGAGTACTAATTCTATACATCTACTGAAGAGCAATCGGATTAGTAACTCACTCCACTTTGTTGCAAAACAGTTTTACCAAAGGCTGTGTGGATTCAGTTTATATTGCTTAATTCATCCCTTTAATTGAGTCTGACAAACCGTATTGTTCATAGTTAGTATCTTATTCACCCTAGCGGTTTAGGTCCCTTATGATTTGAATGCATATATGTATATATCTGTGTTTGTCTCTCTTTATTATATTAAATGACATATATATATATATATATATATATATATATATATATATATATATATATATATATATATATGTGTGTGTGTGTCCATGGGAGCCCCTACATGGACACACTAGAAGAGGAAGACCAAGGTTAACATATGTTGATGCCCTAAGGACAGACACTGGTCTGTTGGAGATGCAGGATATGGCAGCGATAATGAGGGACAGAGACCGCTGGAGAGAACTCGTCCATGGATCTCGGGAATTTTACCCGCCTTAGATAGATGTGTGTGTGTGTGTGTGTGCGTGTAAAAGGTAAGACCAGACAAATCCAGTTGATTCTCCTTTGGAGAATGCTTTCTGCAGTTGACAATAGATAGATAGGAATACATAAAGACAGAAAGAGTAATACATAGACAGGTACAAATCAATGCGTGTGTGTTGTAGAAGCTAAGGTTTTATTATGCTGTCATTTCTAGCAAAACCAATTACCGCAGTGTTGATAGAGAGATAGAGAGATAAATAGATAGATAGGAACACATAGAGACAGAAAGAGTAATACATAAATAGATACAACTCAATCTGTGTGTGTGTTCGGGAATGAAAGTGTTCTTTATATATTAGAAGAAGAAAGCAAAACATGTATAGAAATGTGTTATTCTAAATTCCATTTATTCTTCAATTGAGGGATATGATGAAATCAGTTCTGAATTCATAATACAAAAATTAATAAAAAATGAAAATACAAAATTTATCACTTTTATGAGGGGAGATAAATTCTATCACATATTTTGAAGGAAATTATGTAAGAGCTTCTGGGTAAACAACATTCTTTGTTTTTTGTTTCGGAACATAGACAAATAAGTATAAACTACCCACCCTGGAGCAACCAACATAAAGTTGACCATGAGAAAAGCAAGGTTAACTTAAGTGCAAGTCAGTAGATTTCAAAGTCTGACCTCCAGCTTTAGTGATAGACATTGTGAAGCAAAGTTGCACTGAGAATTGTGTTCATTTGAACTCAAATGGCATGTCTGTTGGTTTGATTGGAATTCTTGGAATGAAAACATCTTCCCCAGAAACACATCCAGGGATGATGGTAGCTTCTATCACATTAGGTGATAATGTCTTTACAATCAACCTTCTCCCATTGCATAATTTAGGAGGATCTAAATGTCTTAGAAGCATTATTGGGACTACAAACTTCAGGAAGTTTATGTGGAGCAGTTGCAGGTGGTTCAAAAGAATTAAGAAACTCTATTGGTTAGTGGACAGCTTGATTTTCATCAAGGATTGAATCAACTGATTTGTACTCCTTAATTATTGTTGGAATCTTATTCATTAGCTCATGGTTAACCCTTGCTTTGTCTCATTTTTTTGGAGCAAGAAATGCTCTTTCACACAACCATTTCTGTGAATTATAATGATTGTTTAAGTCTGGAAATACCCTGTTCTTCAATTCAGCTGGCAAATCCACCATAATAGCAATATGAGCCAAGTTGATATAACCATTCCCATCAATCAGTACTGCCCCATTTTCTAATTGAAGGACTCAGGTCGAAAACTGTTCTGTACATTGGTCCCTGTGTAATAAAGTTTGCATGTTAGTATCAAAGAAATTCTATACTTTATTCCATAACTGTGAAGACTTAATGCATGCTTTTATTTCATCAGCTCTTGTTCCGCTGGGAATGACTGGTAGTGTCTCTGAAGTCTCCTGATAAAACTAATGTAACTCCTCCCATAGATGTATTGTTGCCTCTTATGTCCTGTAAGGTCTTATCAAGAGCTTCCATTGCTCATCTATGTGACATGGTGCATTCATCCTAAAGGATCAGGTGACATTGACGCAGCACTTCTGCTGAACCTGAGCCTTTGCTTATGTTACAAATTGGACTGCCATTTGTGACCAGGTTTAGTGTTAATCTAAAAGCAGAATATGTTGTTTGTCCTCCTGGGAGAAGGATGGCATCAATACCAAACGATCCTACAGCAAGTGCAATCCTTTTTTCTTGCTTTACTTTAAAGGGAAGCAATGTTGTTACAAATGCTTTACCTGTACCACCTGGAGGATCAAGAAAGGAAATTCCTCTGACTGACGAAATTATTTCATAATATGCACAGCATTGTTCTGGGAGACATTTAGGCTCATGTTCATTCACAAATGCAGCTAACTGTGTGATGTCATAATTTGTCTCTCTTGCAAATTCTCTTGAAGTTAAACCATTAATTTGATGGTTTGTTTTCAGCAGTCCGGAACCAGGCTCTCACAAATTCTTACCTCAAATTGATCCTCAATTTCAATCAATGCTTGATTGAAAATTTCTTTGACACCTGGGTTTGCCAGTTGAACTGCATACTTTAAGACATCCATGTCCTTTTAATGTTTCATCCAAAGTAGGGGACTGCCAATTTGGCACATGTTCAGCATAATAGCAAAAACGTTACAGTTTCCTTGGAGAATCTGACACTGATGCTTCAGTCAGTGCAAGGACCCAATGATCATCATTTTCCTACAAACCTTGTTGATAGTATGCTTCCCTATAGGTTTCACACACTTGACCATTTACTCTCCTCAAATCTTGGAATGATTTGGGATCACAAACTTCATGCAAAAGGATCAATTCAATGATGGCTGAGTGCCACTCGTGAATGGGAAAATTGATGATGTGCCAAAAAGCCTGAGGCTTTTTGGCACATGTATATATATGTATATATATATATATATATATATATATATATATATATATGCACAGTATGAGAGAAGAAGATAATTAGTAGCAATGAGGCTTTTTGGCACATCATCAATTTTCCCATTCACGAATGGCACTCAGCCATCATTGAATTGATCCTTTTGCATGAAGTTTGTGTGTGTATATATACCGGGTGATCTGTTGTTTCCTTGAGCAAGACACTTTATTTCACATTGCTCCAGTTTACTCAGCTGTAGAAATGAGATGATAGGACTGGGGTCCCTATCATTCCACTCCAAAGTGGTTGTGGAGGTGCCACGGCAAAAAACCACCCACCACTCACTGTAAATGAGGTTGGTGTTAGGAAGGGCATCCTGCTGTAGAAATCAAGCCAGAATCAGTTCCTGTCCCACCCTTGCAAGCAGGGAAAAGTGGATGTAAAATGATGATGATGATGATGATGTACATATATATATATATATATATATATACATATATATATCTATCTATCTAAGGCGGGTAAAATTCCCGAGATCCATGGACGAGTTCTCTCCAGCGGTCTCTGTCCCTCATTATCGCTGCCATATCCTGCATCTCCAACAGACCAGTGTCTGTCCTTAGGGCATCAACATATGTTAACCTTGGTCTTCCTCTTCTAGTGTGTCCATGTAGGGGCTCCCAAAGGAGCACTGAGTGCATATATATATATACATATATATATATACATATATATATATACATATATATATACATATATACATATATATACATATATATATATGTATATATATATATACATACATATATAAATATATATATATATATATATATATAACTTTGATAACTTTGATAGGTTTCGGCCAGTATTGGCCCAGGCCATGTCTAACTTAATAGCACCACCTAGCGAAGTTTACAAATCAGTGTTTGGGCACCATGGCCCACTCGAGCAGAGACTTATTGTTTATGGAGGCATATCCGAATGTAGGAGGCCTACCCCGGATTTCTTGAAGGAATTTATCCAAAGACTTCTTGAACTTGATGTGGTCTGTCTCTGCTTTGTGGTAATGTTAAAGAGAGCAGGGCCAATTGAGGTGAAATAATTGTGCCGTATTTTTGTTGAGATGCGAATGAGATTTTTGTCATGGGCGGGTAGCACGGGGCCCAAGCCTTGGGTGTACATTAAAGGTGATGCCAACATCATTTGGGAAAAGCTGATGGAATATTTTCCCCATCATGCAGATAATGTAGCGCTCACGGCAACGTTGGAGAGAATAAAGGTTGAGCTTTCCTAATCGACTCCAATAGTCAAGGCCTGTCATGTCATCTATCTTTTTTGTAATTGACCTTTGGGGTGCTTCAACTTTCATGATACTTTGTTTCGTGTGGGGTGACCACATTGGACAACAGTATTCAAGGTGCAGTCGGGTCGGGCAAAAGTGGAGAAGAGAAGGATAATAGTGTGGATATCTCTCGACTGGAAAGTTCTGAGAATCCAGGAACACATTCTGCAGGCCATATCAACTTTGCTGTTTATATGAGTGGCCCAGCCTATGTTGTTGTCCACAATTACTCCCAGGTCTCTGTTGGATGCTACTAGAGTTTCACCCAAAGGAAGAGAGTATGGTAGTTTCAGGGCATCTTTTTATCAAAAGTGGATTAATTCAAACTTATCCTCATTCAATAGCATATTGAACATATTTTGCCCATTGGACAACAGTCAGTAGGTCTGACTGAAGGCAAGTCCGGTCACCCACCTCATTGATGACCCTTTGGAGCTTGGAATCATCTGCGAAGATTCTTATGTTGTTGTGCTTGATGGTGTCAGTAATGTCATTAATGTAGATGATGAAAAGAAGTAGGCCCAACACAGTTCCTTGTGGGACGCCACTGCTGATTTTGGCAGGGTTGATTTTATTCCTTCATCTACAACATGCTGGGTTCTGCCTGTCAGGAAACATTTGATCCACTGTAGTAACCTTCCAGAGACACCAACATTGGATAGTTTTTTCAGTAGAATCTTATGATCAACCCTGTCAAAGGCCTTGCTGAAATCAAGGTAGATGACATCAGTCTTGGAGCCCTCTCCCAAGGCTCTCAAAACATCATCAAAGTGATGTAGGAGCTGCGTTAGGCAGTCCCTTCCATTACGGAACCCATGTTGGTTGGAGTTCAACAGGCTGTTGCTTTCGAGAAAGTGGGTTATTCGTGATCTCACCACCCTCTCAAATACCTTGATAATATGAGAGGTGAGTGAGATCAGATGGTAGTTCACTGCAAGGGACTTATTTCCCTTTTTGAAGACTGGGACAACGGACTGGGACAGAAAGTTTTCAGGAATATAGCCAGTGTCCAGTGAGTTCCTCCACAGATTAGCAAGAGGAGATGCAAGTTTGGTGTCGACACACCTTCAGGACTCAAGCAGGGAACCTGTCGGGGCCTACTGCTAAATTGTGTTTAATTTTGTTTATTGCCGCTAAGAGATCAGGGGCGCCAAACGTTATGTCTGATATAGTGTGTTGGGGATTAACATCACTGATACAGCCCAGATTGGCCATATCAGGATTGCTGAAAACAGAACAGTATTGTTTTTGCAGTATCTCGCCCATGGTTTTGGCATTGTCTTGGAGTGTGCCATTTTCATCAACTAGAGGGCCAACAGTGGAGAGAGTGACCTTGTATTTTTTAGCAAATGAAAAGAACACTGTGGGGTTGAGTTTGATTTTCTCAATGGCCCACCTCTCTTCAGCTATTCTCTGGTTATTGATGGTCATCATGCATTGCTGGAGGTTATATTTTTTTTACTCAAGCAGGGCGATAGCCATCGAATGTGTGTGTTGCTGTTGGCAGTATTTTAGTGTGTTAATTTTTTTGTTTGTTCTTTTTATTTTTCTGATAATTGTTTTTCTGTTTTGGGGGATACTGCACTTGGTTTTCATCACAGGTCTTGGTAGGTGTGTTTTGTACATATATTTGTGACAGTGTCTACAACCGTCTGCCAAGATGTTTTGATGTTGGTGGAAGTGTGTGCATGTGTAAAAGACCAGTCGACATGTGATAGTTCGTTCATAATTGCATCCCAGTTGGCATTGTAGAGATCCATATTATCAAATGGGTGGGCTGGAAAGAGGACCCTGGGATTACCTTTCGGCTAGTGGAATCTCAAGTTATAAAGAACCATGTCATATTCTGAGAGAAGGGTTTTTTCCACTGTAATATTATGTATAGTGTTAGTGTGGTTACTAAACACTAGATCCAGAATGTTCTTCTGATGCCTCGTTGGTGCAAGGACAAGTTGGGACAAGAAAAACTAATTCATGAAGTCAAGAAGTGACTTGACAGCTTCTTTGTCAGTGGTTCAGGTTGTGGTGCCTGGTTTCAAACTACATGTAGACCAATCGACACAGGGTAGATTAAAGTCTCCCATCAAAAGTATGTTGCTAGAATGGCACTGTTTAATAAAACATTTAATACTGTTGAGGCATTCTTTGAAGCAGATTATGGGTATTTGTAGTAGCCTATAGAGTCCAACTAATGTCAGGTCATTGGCTTTATTGTGCACAGTGACTGATTCACAGTATCCATTGGAGAATGTTGTGTTACCATCTACCGTAAAGGAATCATGCAGGAAAATGGCAGTTCCACGCTTCCTTCTGCCAACATGATCCGCACGGATGGTTGTGAAATTTCTCACCCTTACTTCGGCCTCCAAGTGGGAGTTGTCAAGTTGGGTCTCAGTAAGAATGAAGAAGGGGATGTGAAATGGATGGTTACCAACCCAATCCTCAATGAATTGGATCTTCCATTTCTGTGCATTGATGGATGGGCTGATACCTTGTGTATTGAGTGAAAATGTGGAGACTAGTGTGGTGGCTGATTTTCACTGTTGCAGGGGGCTTGTTTTGAGATTGTGTGTTAGTGACAGCAAGGATGGTGTTGGGTGACGACTAAAATGTTTTTCTCTATCTCTTTTGCCAGGTTCATGGCTAAAAAAGAAAAAAATTATATATATATATATAGTATTAGTTATACTATTTATGGTTATGTAAACACAAAACCTTAAGCAGTTGTAAGTATTTTACACACACCCTAAATAGTGGTAGGCAGTAATGTATTACTACCTTATTACCAGTAAGTTAAGTAGCTCAATGTAAAAACATCAGATGATTTACAGAGCAGTTATATGAAATATAAGAATCAAAGAACTGTTCAAAACATTATTGTGCTTACAGCTGTTTCCTCCAAACCGAGGTTTGGATTCTTCGGAGCAATTTATTAATGCATGGACAGTTATATGACCTCCTTTTCAGCCGAGAGACATACCAATACATATTCAAACATTGATACATATTCAAACATTGTGGGTCAACATTCAATGTTTGAATATGTATCAATGTTTGAATATGTATCAATGTTTGAATATGTATTGGTATGTCTCTCGGCTGAAAAGGAGGTCATATAACTGTCCATGCATTAATAAATTGCTCCGAAGAATCCAAACCTCGGTTTGGAGGAAACAGCTGTAAGCACAATAATGTTTTGAACAGTTCTTTGATTCTTATATTTCATATATATATATATATATATATATACATATATATATATATATATATATATATATATATATATGTATATATATATATATATATATATATATACATATATATATATATATATATATATAATGAAGGAAATGTGGTAAGGAACCAGATGGACCATAACGCACCAAAGTACTCAATACTTAGGGTAGTAGAGTAGGTTATAGGAACGAGTAGGACCCTGACGGCTGAGCTCAAGTCCAGAATTAGCCGTCGAAATGGCTTGAGCTCAGCCGCCGGTCTCCTACTTGTTCTTATATATATATATATGTATATATACATACATATATATATATATTTATGTATATATATACATATATATATATATATATATATATATATATATATATATATATATATATATATATATATATATATATATATATATACATATATATATATACATATATATATATACATATATATATATACACATATATATATATGTATATATATATATATATATATATATATATATATATATATATATATATATATATATATATATATATATATATATATATATATATACATATATATATATATATATATATATATATATATACATATAGATATATACATATATATATATATATATATATGTACATATATATATATACATATATATATAAATGTATATAACATATATATATAGATAATATATACATATGATATATATATGCATATATACATATATATAAGAATATATATATATAGATAGATAATATATACATATGATATATATATACATACATATATATGAATATATATATATATATATATATATATATATATATATATATATATATATATATACATATATATATATATACAAATATATATATATATATACATGTATATATGTACATATATATATATGTGTGTGTGTATGTATTAAAATATTGATTAATACGTGAAGTAATTAATCAAGTTTAACAAAAATATATGTTGGCCAAAGTGGTACAGATAGTCACTATTGGAACCTAATATTCAGCTCACCAATATAAATTTTTGAAAAATCTTTTTAATTATATCTTTAGGAGCAGTAACATAAAATGTAAAGGTAATGTGATCTCTAGACACCTGTATCCATACTATGCATGATTATAAGAATTACGCAGGTGCAATTGTTTAAGAAGATATGAGAAAAGATGTTATAAGATCTATTCTCACCATCCATATATATATATACAAACAGACATATATATACATATATATATATATATACATATATATATATATATGTATATAGATGCATTGCCAGATATATATACATAGCTGTATAACAAAGTGCAGGGCAATAAAGATAGACGGTAGCCACGGAATAGGCAGACCTAGAAAAACCTGGGACGAGCTGATAAACTCCGACCTCACACACTTACACCTCTCCAAGACAATGTCACTGGACCGAGACCTTTGGCGGTACTCAGTAATAGAGAAGACCCGCCTTACCTAAATACATAGTAAAACCTACTACAGTCAGTAGGCATCTCTAACAAAATACAATCTCTCTTGTCTTCCTTTGTGAAAATTGGGTTTATCACTCCCAATTGCAATTGCTTAGGTGCCTTTCCAGAGATCCAGGCCACCCAGCACACACAAGTTAGCCAAAGAATACCTTCTCTATTTTAGGCTTTATGCCATTTAACTGTTCTTGTGACATCAGCCTCTGGGAGATTTGTCACCACTCCCACATACACCTCATGTACATTTGAAGATGTTATTGTGACCATGTTTAGGAGATCAGCAAATTATTCTCTCCACCTCACAAGGATGCACCTCTCTGAAGAGAGGAGAGCCCCAGACACATTCTTGATAGCAGGTGTGGAGGAGAACTTCTTATTATGAAATCAGTAGATGGTCTGCCACAATACTTTATTTACTAATCTGAAGTCAGATTCCAGCTTAACCCCAATGTCCTCCCATTACTTAACTTTAGATGCTTTTACTGTCTCTGCTGCGATTTTTCATGCCAGCTTGCACCGCAAGTTCAATAAGGAGGACTTCTTTCCAAGCCAAGCTTTGTATGCCTTTGCTAGAATGGCTCCTTTGACCTTTTGATTGAACTAAGGAGTCCTCCTGCCATCTGACGCCACACCAAGCATTTAACAGCTGAAGCAGAAACTATTGTGCTAAACAACCTCCACTCTGTCTCAACCCACTCAGTTTGTTAAGGGAATTATCTGAATTTGGATGTAATAGTATCTGCATATCTGGTCCTGACTTCCTTATCCAGCAATGCTTCCCAATTTATCCTGTAAGTTGCCCTAGACCTCCCAGTTTTTTGGGTTTCTTTGGCTTTAGGTAGTCTCAAGTTGCAGATAATTAGATAGTGAGTGGTTAACAGCTCAGCCCCTCTCTTAACACAAACATCCAGCACAGAACCAAAAAGTACCCCCCTCCCCCCAATACACAAATCTGTCAGCAACCTTCATCTTTTGACAGCATACTTATATATGGAGTGCTCATTGAAAGGTTTATCTGGTGCAGGTTGGTACATGAGGACAGTCTTCTTCAGAATAATTGTCAGTCCCAAACTATTGCACACATTGGAAAAAGAATCCATGAGGTGTTCTATGTCACTCTGGGAGTGTGTGAAGAGATAACAATCATCTGCATACAGAAATTCTCTGATCAAGGTACTCAGTACCTTTGTGTTAACAGTGAGACGCCTGAGGTTGAACAGCTTGCCAGAAGTTGTATTGTTTTGATTCATTGATATGCTCTGGACTAATATTTAATATACATATATATATATATTTATACATATACATATATATATATATATATATATATATATATACAGTCATTCTTCAAGCAAGCCGCTGTTTTTATTCTGTTTAAGGTCTGTATAATTCATCTATATTGGCTGTCCATAGATACATAGACATCTAGATTTTCTCAGAGTTAAATGTATTATCCCGGCAATTCTCGATTTTTTTTAGAGACCAATACGTACTTATACTTACTTACCTCACATTTTCCTTCCCAGAAGAGCACTGTGAGTTCCTAAAAAATAACCTACTAAAGGTGACAGACGAGATCTGACGTTGGAGTAAGATTACAAGGAGAAGGAGAGTGACTTGGTGGTGGAACAATAAATTAGATGAAACAATTAAAGCCAAGAGACAGGCATGGAAGAACGTGGTGAGCAGGGTACATTACATAGAGACCAAGAGGGAAGCTAGGCGACAAATATACATAGTTAGAAGGGAAACGGGGTATTAAAAAAATCAAGCATGTTTTGCAGTGTGTTAGAGAAAATTGCGATGGCATTGGTGAGAAGTGTGTCCGGGATGATACGGTGCACTTGCCCTTACATATGCTGAGAAGAAAGATGCGTGGAAGAGCCATTATGAAAGATTATTGAATGAAGAGAATGCATGGGAGAAAGAGACCCTACCCCAAGTGGACCCCATTGAGGGCTCAGCAGTACAAGTCAGCAGCAGCGTAGTTAGTAAGGCAATTAAGGATATGAAAACTGAGACAGGAACCGGTCCATCAGGAATAGTTGCTGAGATGCTGAAAGCATCTGGGTCGGTAGGTCACACCTTAACCACGCGTATTATAAACCAAGTAATACCAGATGGCGTCATACCAAATGGTTGGCGCGGCAGCATCATTGTCAACTGCTACAAGGGTAAAGGAGATTATATATATATATATATATATGTATATGTGTGTGTGTGTGTGTGTGTGTGTGTGTGTGTGTGTGTGTGTGTGTTATATCATGGTTTAATAATATATCCTCTGTTATATCGTAGTTTAATAATATACAAGCGAAAAATAAGTGTAGATTTACCTAATTTGATATTGTAGATTTCTACCCCTCTATTACTGAATCCTTATTAATTAAAGCCTTAGATTTTGCTAGACATTTCATTGATATATCTAATTTAGAGGAGGATGTTATCTTACACGCTAGGAAAACACTAAAGAAGATACTTGGGTTAAAAAATCAAGCCCAGAAAACTCTTTTAGTGTCTCGATGGGCTCTTACGATGGCGCCGATGTGTGCGATTTAGTTGGATTATTCCTCCTCCACATTCTTGAGAAATTTCCCAGCCATAATATCGGCTTATACCGAGACGATGGTTTGACTGTTTCTCATACCACCAACGGCCATAATCTTGATAAATTCCGTAAAGATTTAATTAATACCTTCTCTAACTAATACCTAAAAATTACTGTAGATACGAACCTAACTAATACCAACTTCCTCGACATCAATCTTGACCTACTTACCGCTTCTTTCAAACCCTATCATAAACCCAACGAAAATTTGAGATATATACACAAAAAGTCTTGCCATCCTCCTATAGTATTTAAAAATCTTATTCCTAATATTAGTCGTAGGATCTCTACCTTATCTCCATCTATAGATATTTTCAATAAAGCAGCCCCTTATTATAATAAGGCCCTTAAAAATAGCGGTTTCAACGAACAAATCAAATATATACCCACTCCTCCTTCTACCACTAAACACAATAACAGGAAAAGAAAAATGATATGGTTTACCCCCACCTTTCTCTTTAACAGTTAAAACTAATGTAGAAAGAAAATTCCTCGAACTCCTAGACAAACATTTCCCCCAACAACATAGATATAAGATATTTAATAGAAATTTAGTTAAAATTAGCTACTCTTGCTGCCCATCAATGAAATACAAAATTACCAACTCAGATATAACTAAAGGAAACCCAGCATGTAGTTGCAGGAAACCAGAAGAATGCCCCTTACAGGGCAAATGCAATACGAAATCAATCGTATATGAGACCAAAATGACACCCATTATAAAGTACCAACCAGCCAGTAGTGAGCGATATGTGGGCATGACACAAGACAAATTTAAAATCAGATACTATGCACATGTCGCTTCCTTCAAACACCCAGAGAAATGAACATCTACGGCGCTGGATAATAAAGTGTGGGAGTTTAAAGAACGCAAGATTCCATACTCGATTGATTGGTCTATTTTAGACCACTCAAAAGAATATCAGAAAGGCACAAAAAAATGTTCTTTGTGTATAACTGAAAAGTACAGAATACCTCAAAATCTGAAAACTCCTACCACTTGCCTCAATTCTAAAACTGAGCTCTTCAGAAGCTGTCCACCTGAAATCGCATCTCCTTTACAGCTGGCATAACACACCTACGAACACTCAACCGCCCTGAGCTTCCTCTTTACAAAATAACTCTTCCACTTACTACCCAGATTGCTTTATGAACATATACATTTTACCCAGTTCGACTTATAAACACATACTTTTTACCACAACCATTATACACAATCATCTCCCACTTGTTTATTTAATTTATTTTCTTTATACCCTCCCCATTTTCTGTCAAACTTTTAACACATACACACCCACCACCTTCATTCTGTCCACCTTTCTTAACCCACTACCCAGATCGCTTTATGAACACATACATTTTACCCAGATCGATTTATAAACACATACCTTTTACCACAACCATTATACACAATTATTTACCACCTATTTATTTTATTCGTTTATACCCTCCCCCACTTTCCGTCAAACTTTTAACAAATACACACCCACCACCTTCTTTCTTTCCACATTTCTTACCGCCCCCCCCCCCCCCTTTTTTATAGATCCTGTACACTTCTTCCCCCTTCTTTAACCTCACCATGATCTACAACCAACAACACTCACATAGTCACTTTATTCACACATCATTTGTCATACCCTATCACTACCATTATCCCATCCTCTTTCTACCTATTAGTTATACACTTTCTACACACACTCTTACATTTCATTATTTTTTTACGGGAACCCTATTTCTACTGTTCAGATATTATATTCATAGTTACGTATGAATATATGTTTATGTATGTATGTATACATTTTTGTATGTATTTATTTATAATTGCGTGTGTATTCCACTTATTTGTGCAATTATAATGTTTGTCATAGGTATGTGTGTGTCCCTACATGTCTATGTATGCGTGTATATATATATATATATATATATATATATATATATATATATATATATATATATATATATATATATATATATACAATGATATTAAATAAATGGAAACTATATTTATAAAACCATATTTATTCTATTATATATATTTCAAGGGTACCAAAACTTTTTTGGGGAACGCTATCATCAGATAAAATACAAAATGAAATATATATAATAGAATAAATATGGTTTTATAAATATAGTTTCCATTTATTTAATATCATTGAATACTTACTCCAGAAAACTGTCGAATGCTCTGAATCAGTTATAAACATCTATATTTGTTGGATTTCCAACAAATTAAATATCTCTTCTACATATATATATATTTATCCTTATTTAGCCCTCTTTGGATTTTAGTCTTCAAATTTATTATTATTTATATATATATATATATATATATATATATATATATATATATATATTCGTACATATATATAGACGCATATATATATAAGTGTGTGGGTGTGTATATTCTTACCCCTATACTTGTGTACATATATATGTGTCTATGTATGTATCTGTACATATGCATGTGTATATATGTATGTGTATGTGCGTGTATGTACGGATATTGCGTGTATGTGTGTATACACATATATATATATATATGTGTGTGTATATATAAATATATATCTATATGTCCGTGGATATGTATGTAGATATATATATATGTATACAATTGTATGTATATGTGAGTGTGTATATATATATATATATGTCCATGTATATGTGTATGTATGCATATTCGTGTGCGTATGTTTGTATATATGTCCTCGTACGTATATATATATATATATATATATATATATATATATATATATATATATATATATGTCTGTGTGTGTGTGTATGACATATGTTTGTAATTGTGAGTGAATATTTATTCTTATATGTGTGTGTTGGCGTAAGCCTGTATATATGTGTGTGTATGTGTGTGTGTGTGTATATATATATATATATATATATATATATATATATATATATATATATATAAGCAGAAGGGATATTCAATTTATTGGTAATTCAACAAATAAATATGTTTATAACTGATTTAGAGCACTCAACAGTTTTCAAATATTTATAAATCAATTTTGTATTTTATCTTTTGATAGCGTACCAAAATTTTTGAATAAATATGGTTTTATAAATATAGTTTCCATTTATTTAATATCAATATATATATATATATATATATATATATATATATATATATATATATATATATATATATATATATATATATAATTTATTATTTTGCTTGTTTTTGTCAGCCGCTGCGTTTTAGATCCGTTGCGAGCCCGTTCATTTTTATCTTTATTTTATTTTATTTTTGATCTTGTTTTTAATATTTTTCGTGTCTGCTAAATCAGCCACTGAACTGTATCAACGTAATTGTGCGTGTGTTTGTGGTGTGTTGTGTATGTGTTTATGTATGTGTATGTATATGTAACAATGTGCATGTATGTGTGTATGTGTGTGTGTGTGTGTGTGTGTGTGTGTGTGTGTGTGTGTGTGTGTGTGTACATGTATGCATGTATGTATGTATATGTGTGTGTGCGCCTATATATGTATATATGTATATGTGTGTGTGTGAATATGTATCCATATGTGTGTGTGTGTATGTGTGTGCACGCATGTCGGCAAGTGTGCGCGTGTATGTATGTATATATATATACATACCTTTCATTTATATATATATATATAAATATATAAATATGCCAAGACTGGAATTGAACCATCAGAACAGTTGAGGTATGTCATACATCAATTTATATATTTTATCTGATGAGGACGTACTGAGGGAACAGCACAGTACCTCCGAAATATATATAATAAAATATATTTGATTACGTTGAATGTCTATATTTATTAATATTTTGAATTAATATTAATAACTCCAGAACACCTTTTACTGTTGAGTGCTTCTAATCTATTGTAAAACTATATTCATTGATTAATCAATGAACCTTGTTTAACTTTTAGTCATATATATATATGTGTGTGTGTGTGTGTGTGTGTGTGTGTATTTATGGGCATGTGTATGTGCGTGTGTGAGCATGTGTGGGTGTGGGTGAGCATGTATGTGTATGTTTGTATGTGCAAGTATGCGTACATGTACGTATGTGTGAGTGTGTGAGTATAGGTATATGCGTGGGTATGTGCTTGTATATGTGTGTGTTTGTATATATACATATACATTTATTAGTTTCCCCTTTACATTACTAGCAATAGTAATGTTATTTGAAGTGGTGCCATTATTATTGCTAGTTGCACCAGTATTCCCGTTGCTCCCAACACGGTCCGTATATATATATATATATATATATATATATAAGTTCAAATTCTATACTCTCCCACGCCGCCGTGAGCGCTACATAATCTACATGATGCGGAAAATAGTTCATCAGCATTGCCCAAATGATGTTGGCATCATCTTTAAATTACACCTAAGGCTTGGGCCCCATGCTATCCGCCTACAACAAAAAAACTCGCATCTCTCTAACAACAATACGGCACAATTATTTCCCCTCAACTGGTCCCACTTTCTTTTTATTACACCAAAACACACGAAAACAGAAACAGACTCCATAAAATTCAAAAAGTCTTTGGACAAATTCCTCTAAGAAATCCAAATTTCCTACACACGGATATGTTTCCGTAAACAATAACTTTCTACTTGAGTGTGCGGTGGTATCCAAATACTGATTTGAAAGACTTAGGAAACCTATCCAAGTTATTTATTAAGCTACCATATATTAATATATATGTATATTCATATACATATATGCAAAGCATTATCAACCTAACAAATGTTTCTGCCGGTATAAAATTTCAACCATTGTGTTATAATTTTATTATTTAACCCCTAGATTTCATTTCAGCACCGCAATCATCAGAGGTTATTAAAGGCTTCATTAATATTTCACACATAATAACAATGCATTACATTAAAACACTCATTATGGTAACGATTTGGAGAACGCAAAAGTTTCGAAGATGAGAGTGTCTTAAAATCAAGTTGCAAAAGTTTCAAAAATTTCAAAATAAAAAAAACATTTCGAAAACAGTTCGAGTATGGCAACGATGAAGGGATGGCTATTTTTGTGAGAGTTATATGGCGGTTACAGAGAAACTTATTTTGAGTTACAATTTCAGGAATCTTATTTGGAAAGATCGTAGTAATAAGTTCAGGGTCATTATTAATAGAAGTTTCTCATTAATAAAACTGTAGATACCTCTTTTGAGAAATGCGATGTTCATACTTATAATTTGGTTCAGAGGTACTAATGGTTGTAGGCGATAGGATAAATTCAAAATTTATTTAAAATACACTTAGCACAACATATACATGTGCATATTTACTGCGGAGTTGAAGTTAAGTTCGTTGGTAAAAGATGTTATTGGCAAGTTAGCGTAAAACGTTTATTAGTGTGTACGAATGTATAATATAATCCAAATATGCAATATATTAGAGTAACGTAAACTAAAAAATGTGTGTGTTTCAGTGTAGCTATACTTATGTATAGCGTGGAATTTTTTCAAACGAAGTAATTTTTTTTTTAAACTATGATTTTTGTATTTCCCTGAAAAGTTTACATATCTATAAGATTATATAATCTTTATAAATTTTGTAAGAGCGGCCCTTATTAACAAATCATATTCTGTCAAAGTAACCACTGGTATATATTTATTGATCTGAATCTATTACTATAAAATGAGTAGATTTGTTATTATATCAAATGAATGTAATTAGTAGCAGTGAAAGTGGAATAATCCCGTAAGCTTGTAGTTTGAAAGCGGTTGGACCTAACTTGCGTCTCCAATCTACTCCAAACCGAGTCGTCTACTGTTCACTGCGCCGACGTCCGCGTGACTTACATCCGACTAAGGATAACAGAACCGCTCTCACTCACGTTCGCACAACACGTCTACACTCGACCACAGCTTGAGGGAAAAGAGGCAGTCAATCGGCCCTGAACCCTCATGTTACCTCACGCATCCTTGCGCTTTCGGTCAGGCGTCCCCCAACTTCAGGAAGTCCCTTCTCGACGGCCCTACACGCACCCCTGATCTCAAGGATCAATCACCCCATCACATTACTCCATGCCAAAGTCAACCATCCACCTAGGTGGAAAGCGGCCCCGTTGTGATCTATGCACTGTTGTGGCGGTGCTTTCGTTCTCCTTTTCCTCGAAGTCCGTCAAATCAACGATCCTACGGGCATCCAAGGCGTAGCGTGGCATTCCGTCTATAGACACGTTGTTTCGGGGTTTACAGCCATTCCCTTTGCCCACTTATACGAATGCATTCTCTCTCTCTCTCCTCCACGGGTTGTTGTGATACCGTGCACGGATGTCACCATTCTAACGATTACATTTAGATATATTTCCTACACACGGCATTCCTGTATTAATTAAAGACCAATTAATATTATATCTAACCTTATCTTCTTTAAGGGACCAAATTAATTTTGCCCGTGAAGTTGTATTTTTAGCTTCTCGTTTTTAAATGAATGAGTATGAGCATAAAATCTAGTTTTGAATTTAGTGGCAGTGGCACTTATATAATTAAAGCTATTATCATTAGTTGATACCTCATATCTATAAATAACATTAGTTTTAAGACATTTATCCCCAAACGGGCAACTATTAGGATGTTTACAATTACAATTCATCCCAATGGGCTGATTATTATTATTGGTTATAACCTTGTCATTATTCCCACCAACAGAAGTATCACTGGTACACTTAGACCTACCATATTTCATCTTGTTAATATAAGTACCATATACCTTATTATTGATTTGGGTGCTCACATTATTATTAGTATTACTATTATTCCTATTATTACCTTCATTACTATTAATAGTGTGATTACTCCCGATATTAATGAGTGGAGATACAATCAATAACTATATCATTGTTAACAAAATTATTATTAGCATTATAATTTTCAGTACTAATACTCATATTATTTCTAGGGGATCTATTATTTTCTATTATACTACTATTTAATCTAAAGCAGTTAATTTTCTTTTTATTATTCATTGCTATATAATCAACCATATCTGGGGTTGTTGAAAAGGACAACTTCACATTATTTCTATTTAGTATCTTATAATATCTGTGATTGTGAGGGAAGTTTTTTTCCAATATATGAAAGAATAATTTAGGTATATTGGAAGCAACTTGAATTCAGAAAGGAGGATTATACCAGATGCAATTTTTCCTTCTTAATTTCTGCCTTGTATTATAATTACTTAATATATTATTTAATATGTCGTCTATGCCACTACCTACTTTATCCATTGAGTTTAGTATTAAATTGTCCTTTTTAAGGTCAATAGTTGGTTTAGACGAACTACCAATTTTATTCATTGGATTCCTATTTTTCATTCTATTATTATAATTTGTAAATTTACTATCATTATTTGGAGATGTACATTTAAAAGTATAGACCTCATTGTATATTCTATTATCTGTAACATATTTTGTTTTTTCCTTATACCCTGATCTATGTAAGGCCCCATTATAATAATTATTATTTTGATTAAATACAGCAATATTCGACGATAGGTTTGTCATTCTGTTTGAGATATTGCTCACTAGTCCTTTTTTGATAGATTTTGGGTGGTTAGAGTGTTTATGTACATAAAATAAAACCTCACCTGGTTTATGGTAGGGTTGGAAAGAATGATTATTTAAGTCTAAACTAACATCTAAGAAATTGACTACTCTATCATTATTTTCAATAGTAGCGGTTAAATCATATTCCTTTAAAAGTTTATGTATATGTTTCCTTACTCTCTCTAAAGTTGAATTGGTTGATGCATTCTTCAAAAGTAAAAAGAGCATCATCCTGATACAATCCTCCTCCCATAGCAGGTAACTTAGCCTTAAGTTTATCTAAAAGAAATAAGCCAGCAAGATCAGTCACTTGGGCCGTGTCACTGAAACCCATAGTGACATCAAAATTATTTGGGCGATCATTTCTAGGCTATAGATCCCCATTAAACATTAAACTCTATGATAGTTCTAGCTACTAAAATTGTACCAATTTAATTTGTGTAATGTCTGTAATGCTAGCAACAAAAGACAAAACTTTATCAAGGAGAGAGGGGGAGATAGAAGCATAATAATTATTAATGTCAAACTGCATGAATTTCAGTTTACTACAATTATTGAGGTTTTTAAACCAATTAATTACATCGTTAGTGTTTCCCCAAAGACTTAACATTATCTTATTTTTAATTTGTGGGATTACTCTATCAATTATTTTGTCTACCCTTATTCTACCTATATCCGAAGTAAAAGGATAAATAAGTTTTATAAAAGGGTAAGTATAGAAATTCACTTTATGATCCTTTATATATACACACACACACACACACACACATATATATATATATATATATATATATATACACACACAAATACACACATACAGACAAACAAATAGTGAATATCCTGTTAAACAAAAGTGAATTAGTATGTATCTATGTTTCTGTAATTATGTGTGTGTGTATATATATGTGTGTATACGTATATTTTTTGTGTGTAAACGACATAACATTCAAGCGTTAAACTAATACCATTCATCGTACTGTCTTCGGTGTTTTAACTGGCTTGTTTACCGATGACTAACTGATGCTGGTTAAATTAGTATTTTTAGTATTCGTTCCATGTCGTCTGTTCGAAGTTTTGGAGATAACCGAGAGATTAGTGAAGAACGAGATTATATCGTCGTCACGAGCTTTTAAAACCAAATTACGCCGGGATCATCAGTTTACTTTTTCTTCTTTTAATCTACGGATAGCAAAAAATAAGTAATTCGGTTAATATTATTGATGTAAAACATTAATAGTATTAACAGAATTACTGGTACACAGATGGTTTGTTTCAGTAATTTTTTTATTATTACACCCGTTAGTCTCTCGGGCTGGAGACTACAGAAAACCAATAATTTGCTGCGAATTTTAAAATATCTAAAAAAATATCTAAAAAAAATCACAGGAAAATCTTAAATTTCACCATCTAAATTCTATCGAAACCTATCACCTACCCCTAAAATTAAAATAATAATTGTTTCTACTTTTGGCACAAGGCCAGCAATTATTCAGTGCATTACTGGTACTTTATTTTATCGACCCCGTAAGGATGAAAGGCAAAGTTAACCTCGGCGGGATTTATCTCACCCGTCTTGGACAGTGACATGTGAAGTTATAATTGTTTCTATATTTGGAACAAGGCCAGCAATTATCCCAGTGCATTACTGCTGCTTTATTTTATCGACTCCTTCCCGTCAGGATGAAAGGCAAAGTTAACTTCGGCGGGATTTGAACTCAGACCGTAAAGGGCCGTAACTCTTTGCTGCAAAGCATGGCGTCATACCCTCTACCGATACTGCCAATCTACGTAATAATAATTTATCTTTACATCTATATTTAAAAACGTTATTAATTGGCTATTAACGTCTCATCTAAGAAATATGAATATAATAGTTATTTCTTACGTGCGTGTCTTTCTGCATCCAATTGATCTTCAGAATTATTCTCTTCGTATCATCACCCACAACAGAAAATACAGCTGCCGCTATTTCAACACACATTGCCTGCTGCATACTTCTATTTTGTTTTAATTCTTTTCTCCCTCATAAATTCACTAGTATGCATAAGGTATAAATATTTGAGACTCAATATTATATAAGTGTGTAAATACTTAAAGTTTATTTGAATATATGTGTGTCTTCTACTATTTTTTAATATTAAAAAAAACGTGCGTTGAAGCAGCTAACTTCAAGTTAACATTACTTCAATACACACACACATACACACACGCACATACACACATTATATATATATATATATATATATATATATATATATATATATATATATATATATATGAGCCTAATAATTTATATAAATTGTTTAATGATCCAGCCACCATAATGTTCTCACTCATGATAATACATCTGAAGGAGTTTCTTTTTTCACTCTCCGATGAGGCTTATTTGACTTTAATAGAATGTGCTCCTCGTCCAAGTGGCACCCATGGCACGTGCTATGCTTGCCATAGCCTAGTTACGCTTCTCTCTCTCTCTCTATATATATATATATTATATATATATATATATATATATTATATATATATATATATATATATATATATATATATATATATATATATATATATATATATATTTATATATATATATATATATATATATATATATAGAGAGAGAGAGAGAGAGAGAGAGAGAGAGAGAGAGAGAGAGAGAGAGAGATATAGAGAGAGAAAAAATTTAAAAATAGCCAGACATATTCGAGGCGTAGAAAACCCTATGTTTTAATGTATTAGTATTTATAAAACTTACACTATATTGTAAATATCAGTATTCCTGAATGAAACAAGTATTCACAATGCGTGAAAATTCATTATCTTATGTTTAGTCTTTTAAAAAATTCATATGTCTATGTGAATCCAACTGATTCACTCCGCAAATTCAAAGTTACCGGAAAACATTCTCAATGTGGTATAAAAATTTGAGCGTATTATTATTCTTGCGATTACTCTACAAGATTATCTATCAAGCAGAAATAGAGAGCAGATTTCAATATACTAATCGAAAATATATATTATATTATAAGCAGAGATAACAATAATAATGATAATAAGTAAAAATATATAAAAAAATATAAAAATATAGAATAGAAAAACTAAAAAAGAATATTACGAAAGAATATTACATAATAAAAATATTGCATATTAAAAATACTACGTATTACAAATATTACGTATTAAAACTTTACATATAAAAATATTAAAAATAAAAATTTACATATAAAAATATTAATAAAATAAAAATATTATAGAATACTACAATACTAAAAGAATAAAAATAAAAATAAAAATAAAAATACAAATAAAAATAAAAATAAAAATAAAAATGAAAATAAAAATAAACCACAAAGAACAACCCTTCAAAGTTAATTGACAATATATTGCCAAGTTCACTACAAGACAAAGCCAAAAATTATCTATCAAATCACATCTAGCAAGGAATATCGCAAAAAAAGATTATGATGTCCAATAATGTCTACATATGTTCCTATATTTAATATATAAGTTTATCAAGTGTAAGGTTAATTCAAAAAATTTGGAGCATCGGCTTTTAGGGTAGCTTAATTTTTCATGAGGAATGTTTAGATAAAAATAAAAATAAAAATAAAAATAAATAAAATAAAATAAACAATAAAAAGAGTAAAAAGAGGGAATCAAAGATTTAGGAATCAAAAGATTTATCGGCTAGTTCTCATATAAATATAAATCAAACTAAATATACTACATTTTAAATTTAAATTTATATTTAAACGTTGAGTTTAATCTATGTTTGCAACAACTGAATAAATTTGTCCGTAGGTTAAGGGAATTTTTAGATTTTAGTATAAAGAATATCTCCTCTGCGCAGAGGTCACATGTCTCAGAGGATGAATTAAAAGGAATCCCTCTTGAGACTATATTCCAAGCCGTCGAATATCTAACGTTATCTAGCTTAAGTTGCCAGAGTACACCTGATAGTGCCGTTGAAGATTTTTTATTTGGATCTGTGAATATATCTCTCTATATCTCTCTATATCTCTCTATATATCTCCCTTACATTAATACTTGAGCTAAATAAATAAATAAATAAATAAATAAATAAATAAATAAATAAATGCATCATTGATACACTTACTCAAAATGACCTCCCACTACCTAATTTTTCTATATCTATATTTATATATGTATTTATCTCTACTTCCTCTCTCTCTATATATATATATATATCTCTTTCTGTCTCTTTACATGAAGCTCTTCGCTTTATCTATTTTTCCATCTCTCTATTTTGTCCCATGCATTTCTTCTTTTTCTTTTTCTTCTTTTTCTTCATTTTCTTCGTTTTGTCTTTCTTTCTTTCCTATTTCCCTCTTTTCTCTCTCTCTTTCTTTCTCTCTGTATTTTCACTGCTAGAGTGAACCTCTTCAAATGAAGTTGATGTTTATTACGGTATGTCGAATATATTTATCTATAAAACTGTTTATATTGTATTTTGTCTGATGAAGGCATAGCATATTGTTAATATGATATCCCCGAAATATATATAATGAAATAAATATGGTTTTATAAATATAGTTTTCCATTTATTTAATATTGTAAATATACTCCAAGTATTTGTCGAGTGCTTTTATATCAGTTATAAATATTTACTAGTTGTAACCCAACAATTTTAAATATAACTTTACATGTATATATATATATATATATATATATATATATATATATAGAAGTGGTTACATAACAGTTAGTTCACCATACCGAGAACAATTGTTTCACCTTAGCGGATCCTCAGCTCGTAATGGACATGGTTATACGAAGGACCGTATAAACATGTCCATTACGAGCTGAGGATCCGCTAAGGTGAAACAAGTGTTCTCGGTATGGTGAACTAACTGTTGTGTAACCACTTCTACCTAACTCGTCCCATGGGCTGAGTGCTCTACCACTACGGATATTACCTTCCAGTGTTCTACCACTATATATATATATATATATATATATATATATACACGATATTAACAAATGGAAACTATATTTATAAAACCATATTTTAAATATAGTTTCCATTTGTTAATATCGTATTTTTACTCCAATTATTTGTTGAGTGCTTTATATCAGTTATAAAAATATTTGCTTGTTGTATCCCAACAATTTAAATAGAACTTATATATATATATATATATATATATATATATATATATATATATATATATATATATATGTGTAGAATATATATATATATATATATATATATATCCTGTAGAATCTCATCTATATTAAAACTTGTATACTCTGCAATGTATTGAGTACCTTACTTACTGTGGTTACCTCCGATTCAACCCGGAATAACGTATATATATATATATATGTATATATATATACATATATATATATACACACACGTGCGCACACGCTCATATAGGTCAATATATTCTGACCCCACAGGCAATAGTTGAGTGAAGTAGGCAAGGCTAGTTAGTCTAAGAAAACACACGCGTATTCGAGGCTGGTAGTGAGAAGTTGAAATGGTGGCAGAAGAATGAAACATTTCCTGCTCCATAATTCACTGATCCACACATACTGCCAGCTCATCACCTCGTCGAGCAGTCAAACTATATATCGTGTGATTCGCAATAGAACCATCATTATCTATGCTGTCGAAAGCGACTGACATGGCTAATTATGCCTCCGCGGCTATGTTAGGGTAAATATCCGTTGACAAAATATAATTCCTGTTTGTTGGCATAGCAATTCAGTCACATGCAAATTTACTACTGTGCAATATAAGCAGCATGTTTTGCATGCTGACAGACACAGATGAATGAATGGGCGGTGGTATGCGCTTGTGTGTGCGTATGAGAGAGGGGGGTGCGTGTGTGTGTGTGTGCTTCAACCGAAATAGATGTCCGTGTTTATATAAACATGTTTACATGTGCTTACGTCTTCGTGTGTGTATATAATATATATAACAAAGGAAGTGTGGTAAGGAACCAGATGGACCATAAGACACCAGAGTATTCAATACTTAAGGTGGTAGAGTGGGAAATAGGAAAAAGTATGACCCCGACGGCAGAGCTCAAGCCGTTTCGACGGCTATTTCAGTCCAGAAATAGCCGTCGAAACGGCTTGAGCTCTGCCGTCGGGGTCTTGAACATTTTACTATATATATATATATATATATATATATATATATATATAGTAAAATGTTCAAGACCCCGACGGCAGAGCTCAAGCCGTTTCGACGGCTATTTCTGGATTCTATTTCTGGACGGCTATTTCAGTCCAGAAATAGCCGTCGAAACGGCTTGAACTCTGCCGTCGGGGTCTTGAACATTTTCCTATTACCCATTCTACTACCCTAAGTATTGAGTACTCTGGTGCGTTATGGTCCATCTGGTTCCTTACCACACTTCCTTCGTTGTATATATGTGTGTGTGTGTATATATATGTGTGTATGTGTCACTGGGTGGAGTTTGCAAGTATTTTTATTTACAAAACTTTACAGCCAAACTGTTAAGAATTCAATACATAACAGTAAATATATTAAAATACATTATGTATACTCAGTCGACTTCACTTCTAAATGCATACATATACATACATATATATATATATATATATATATACGATCGACTTTCGTCAAATCGGACCGAGGGAACAATGTTTCCGTTGGTCTTTCCAATTGCTAATACTATCTATCAGTCGCAACTCCAGATAGAAGGAGCAACGTGAAATAAAGCCTCTTGCTCAAGGACATAACGCATCACCTGGTCCAGGAATCGAACTCACAACCTTACGATTGCGAATCCAATTCTCTAACCACTCCGCCACACGCCTTCATATATATATATATATATATATACATATATATATAGGCCATATTCAGTTGATTCAGGTTTATTTAAAACTCTGTAATACATATTTCACTGAGGACTATCAGTTGCGATAGCCTGACCTCTTCAGACGGCAAAACCTAAAATAAACATTGAAAGTTCCTAAGATCTTAAAATTTGGAAAAATACAATAATCCAATAATTTCCTCGAAAAACATGTGTATATATAATTCAAGAAATGATAAGACAAACACATGCAAAGCCTCAAAGCCGCCAAGGCGGGTGGAGCACTGAATGAGACTGTCTCACCCCACCCTACTTTTGAATGGCGCACCCTCAGATTTAGAAAATAGATGTAATAATAAAGATAACTGCCCTGAAATACGTTTCTTGCTAATTAAACTGCCCATCCCGAACATTCTGGAGCCCACCCACTCATAAATACTAGGTATATACAAACTTATAATATTGGGGATTGTTTGAAAGTTAATATTTAGATATACATATGAAACAAAACCTTATTTTCTTTTATCTATTCGTCTGTTGTTGTAATAAAATTCCTTTGATTCTAGCTGAGGTAAGTTTTAAAACGTAAATTATTACTCCAGTTAATTTTGGGATTAAAGCGATCCCTTTTTCCTTATGTTTATAAAAACAACGGAGAATTATCTACCGACCATTGTGTAGGGCAGCAATTCACCAGCAACTGTTTATTTGATTAAGTATAACTTTGAAGCATCGTACTGTATACAGTGTACTGTATAGTATTGTATAGGTTAAACTGAACTTACACCTTCCGACACACATGTCATCCGGAAATACTTCTCTCTTCACTCGTTATATATTAAACCAGTCGCGCGGAAGTCCAAACATTTACCATCGTTTATTTTCTATATATTATATACCCCTTTTATTCATAGCCTTTATTAGTAGAGAAAGAAGGCATTTTCTTTAGAAACTTGCATTTTGAATTATATGGATTATAGACAGTACTTCTCTACAGTATTTATTTACTTTTATTTTGACGTATATACGTATATGTATGTATATATATATATATATATATATATATATATATATATATATATATATATATATATATATATATATATATATATGTATATTTATACGTGTATATATATAGAGAGAGATAGATGTATATATGGTAACATGTAACCCAGTACTACCTGTCTCATGGTCGGGTCGTCGGCGACTAAACCGGCAACCCCACCAAGCTTGCTTGGTGAGGAGGGTGATATTTGGACACCTTGCGGGATGAAATACAAAATCTGGCAAAGAGCGGAGGAACTCAGCTGAGTCAAGGACCATCCAAATAGAACTTTTTTTTTTTTTTTTTTTTACCTGGGAGTGAAGGGCCCCCTTTCTAGGAGAGGGAAACTCTGGAAAAAAAAGCTGCGGCTTTGGAAGCATCCGATGATGTTGACCAGTTCTCCTTTTCGGGAAGTGTTTCCGATGCTCAGAGAGTGGGACTGGTCGCGTGCAAGGCCTTTCCCCACTTAAAAAACCTTCAAAGCACAGGCATCGCTTGTTCAGGATCTGTTACAGATTCGTGTGGCTGGCCGTAGCCTAAAAGTGCACCAAACTCTATGATGACAGATGATAAACTTGAGGTCAATGGCAGTAAGGGCTCTGGAACTTATTGTGAAGGCGTCTGGCCCGGCAGGTGTCCCATGGTACCGCAACGTGGGCCGAGTCATCATCCTACAACTGCAAGGACGTTCAAACCTCTGAATATTGGATGTTGGAATGTAAGAACTTTACTGGATTCCCAGTCCAGTAAAACTCGGCCTGAAAGAAGATCTGCCTTAGTGTCGAGGGAACTCGATCGCTATAGCATGGACATCGTTGCTCTTTCAGAAACGTGATTGGTAGGTGAGGGTCAATTCAAAGAACAGAAGGGAGGATATACCTTCTATTGGAGTGGTGGAGCAGAGGGTTGTAGGAGAGAGGCAGGGGTCGCATTTGCAGTCAGGAATGGAATCGTCTCAAAGCTGGAAAATCTTCTTTGTGGATTCAATGATCGGATAATGTCCATGAGAGTCCCTCTGATTTAAAACCGCTTTGTGACTCTGGGCAGTGTGTACGCACCTACTATGTGTGCCAGTGATGATGAAAAACTAAGTTTCTACATGTCTTTGAGAGAGGTCATCCATGTTATACCTTATGCAGACAAGATTGTCATCCTTGATGATTTTAATGCACGTGTTGGTAATGACTGGGAAGCTTGGAGTGTGACGGGCAAGTATGGAGTAGGTAAGTGCAATAACAATGGCCTACTTCTGTTGCAGATGTGCACTGAGATGGATCTTGTTGTTGGGAACATGCTCTTTCAGCAGAAAGACAAATATAAGACAACTTGGATGCATCCAGGTTCCAAGATGCATCCAGGTTCCTTATTGACTTCGTTTTAACGAGAAAACGTGATATCAGGGATATCACATTGGTTCGTGTATTGCGAGGCGCGGAATGTTGGACTGATCATCGTTTGGTGCGCGCCAAGTTTCAATTTGTTGTGAAGCCCAAAGTAAGGGGGAATAAGGTTGCACTTCCAAAACAACTAAACGTCGCTTGTCTGAAAACAGAGAAAGTCAGAGCTGAGCTGTCGAGGTCCCTTGAGTCCATGGAATGTGAAAACACTTGGGAATCATTGAAGAAAACCGTCTATGATGTTAGTGCTGGAGTTTTGGGTCATACCAATAGAAATCATAAAGACTGGTTCGATGAAAATGATCCAGTGATCCAGACCTTGATTGAAGAGAAACAAAAAGTGCTGACATCATTGTTGTGTGAGACACGTTCTAACAGGAGTGACCGGACCTTCAGGCAGATCAAGGCACGTGTGAAACATAGATTGAGAGCCATGCAGGATACCTGGTGGAGCCAAAAGGCTGATGAAATCCAGAGGGCCTCACATAGACATGATACAAAGCTCCTATACAGTCTGCTCAGGGAGATGTATGGTCCGACCGGTTCACAAATATCCCCACTTCGCTCCGGGGACGGCAAAGAATTGCTCAGAGATCCGAAGGAAATCCTGATCAGGTGGCATGACCATTTTGATGAGCTTCTCAACAGACCATCTGAAATTGAGGATGAGTTTATCCGGTCGATTCCATCCAGACCTACAAAGCTGGCAATGGCTGATCCTCCTTCATTTGATGAGGTGGCGAAGGCCATTGCCAAATTAAACAGCAGCAAGTCACCTGGAATGGATGGACTGAGTGCTGAAATTTTCAAGTGTGCTGGTGATAACTTCTTAAACCGCCTCACTGATCTCTTTGTGAATGTTTGGAATGAAGATGTGCCACAGGATTGGAAAGATGCACTGATGGTGGTACTTTACAAAGGAAAAGGAGCCAAAGATAACTGTGGCAACTAGAGGTATTTCACTGCTATCTGTGGCTGGGAAGATCTTGTGCAGGATATTGTTGGACAGATTGATACAGCACATTGCTGTTGAGGTACTTCCTGAGTCCCAATGTGGCTTTAGGAATGGCAGAGGCACTGTTGACATGATCTTCTCGGCCAAACAACTTCAAGAGAAATGCATTGAGCAGCGCATGGACTTATACCAAGTTTTTGTTGATCTGACCAAGGCATTTGACACCGTTAATCGGAAGGCTTTGTGGGTTATTTTAGAGAGATTGGGCTGTCCTGAAAAGTTTGTGAACATTCTGAAACTCTTCAACGATAATGGGTGAATGTTGGAGGTAAACTGTCTGAGCCAATCTCGGTTGAAAATGGTGTCAAGCAGGGTGATATACCTGCACTAACTTTGTTTGCCTTGTATTTCGCGATGGTGTTCTTCGTGGCCTTCAACGATTGTCAACACGGTATCTATCTCAGATATCGCACTTCCGGCAAGCTCACGCCAAGGCGTCTCACTGCCAACACTAAGGTACTGAGTACCTTGATCAGAGAATGTTTATATGCAGATGATTGTGATCTCTTTGCACACTCCCAGAGTGACATGCAACACCTTATGGATTCTTTTTCCAATGCGTGCAGTGCTTTGGGACTGACAATCAGTCTGAAGAAGACTGTCGTCATGTACCAACCTGCTCCGGATAAAGTTTTCAATGAACCCTCCATACAGGTATACAGTCAAAAGCTGAAGGCTGCTGACACATTTGTGTATTTGGGGAGTACTCTGAGTGTGGCATGCTCTCTGGATGCAGAAGTTGGTCTACGTGTTAGTAAGGCAAGTGAGTCATTTGGAAGGCTCAACGACCGTCTTTGGTGCAGGCAAGGAATCACAATGAGGACCAAGGTGAGAGTGTATGCTGCATGTGTACTGTCAGCTTTGCTGTATGCATGTGAGACATGGGTTGCCTACAAACGGCATGTCCACAGACTGGAACGGTTTCACCAGCAGTGTCTCAGAAAGATGCTTGGTATCAAGTGGCAGATGCATGTGAGTGATGTTGAGGTCCTTGAGAGAAGTGAGTGTCGGAGCATTGAGAGTATCATCCACCAACGGCGTTTGCGATGGCCCGGACACCTCTGCAGAATGGATGATGATCGAGTCCCAAAACAACTCTTGTATGGCGAGCTTTGTGAGGGTAAGAGACGACCTCACAAACCAAAGCTCCGATTCAAGGATTGTGTAAAGGACTCATTGAAAAAAATTGGTTTGATGATGGCTGACTGGGAGATAGAAGCTCTTGAAAGAGAGACTTGGCGTAGAATGGTGAATGATGGGGTCCATAATTTTGAGGACACACGCATAGAGCACGAGAAGGTCAAACGGGATGTGCGTAAGCAATGCCCTGGTGTATCTCTCGAAACGATCGGTGTCTCCATTGAACTGAAGTGCCCTGAGTGTGGAAAAATTTGCTTGAGCAAATCTGGTCTCAGGAGCCACAGTCGCAGCCATGTTCAAAGAGAACCAGTGAACTATGATCTCCACGGTGTTGTGAGGGTTCACGGGCAACCTGATGCGGGACCTCAAGCCAGGGAGATCCATAGTTGTCGTCAGTATGTGAAGGAGTGAAAGTCTCTAGCAGGCTTGAAAAGCCATATCCGAGCGTCCCACATCTGAATTTGACAAGCGATTGCAATACTCTTGGCCGAGTTTGCAGCCATCATATATATATATATATATATATATATATATATATACATATACATATATAATATATAATATATATATGTATATATATATATATGTGTATATATATATATGTGTGTATATATATAAATATATATATATATATATATATATATATATATATATATATATATATATATATATATATATATATATATATATATATATATATATATATATATATATATATATATATATATATATATGTATGAATATATATATGTGAGTGTGTGTGTATATATATATATGTATATACATACATACATACATTTGATAGAGTCATTAAGACATCGGATAGAAATCTTTACGGCATTCGCCCCACCTCATTGCGCGCTCTCAGTTCCAATCCTGCCAGGAACAACTTTTCCTTTCATCCTTGATAAAAAAAAAAAAGTACCAGTTCAGTACTGGAGTCGATTCTCCTCTATAGAAAAACTCGGCTGTGTTCAGACCCGGATTGGGCTCCGCCGTTTAAATGTGCCCTAGACACGCCGTGTAACGGTGCCTCTACTACTCCACAAGGAGTTATGCTATCTTTATCCTTCATCTTTATATATATAGCGAACCTGGTCCCTTACGATTTGAACACATATATGTATATGTCTGTGTTTATCTCTTTTATATTCAAGTATGATATACGACTCGGAAAAATTTCTTTTCTAGAGCTATTTTGAGTTTGTTTGTTTGTTTGTATGTATGTATGTATGTATGTATGTATGTATGTATGTATGTATGTATGTATGTATGTATGTATGTATGTATGTATGTATGTATGTATGTATGTATGTATGTATGTTATCTCTTTCTCTTAATTTCGAGTATATTTTTTTGACCGGCCACCTTCCCGATGGCAAGGTTGTAAAAGAAAAGAAATTGTCATCCCTTGAATCGCAAGAATGTTTTGCAAATTTTGAAGGTGCCAGCAATCGCAGCCATTTGTAGACTATGAATTAGGGAGCTGCGCTCTTTGTCCGCAAATCCAAGTTCAGTCATACTTTGGTCCAAGCGGGTTGGTATATAACCCGTAGCTCTAATAATGATGGGTATGAAGCTAAAGGTGTATCTTGGATACTGGATTTGTAAACTCCTCATCAATGGTCCGTAGATGTCCTCCTTCTCCTGTATTTTTCTGACAACGTTTACATTAAGTGGGCAGCTGATCTCCACAACAGAACACGTTTTCAATGTGTGGTCCCAAACAACAATATCAGGCCGGTTGTGCTTTAATTTGGTGGCAATTTTTATTTTCAGGTTCCACCAGTATTCCTTAGTGCCATCTGTCTCAATATATTCTTCCTCGTTTGTTGTTAATTTTGTTTTCCGAAGTGCGTTCCAGATGGTTCTAGCTATCCCATCGTGTCTCATGGGGAGGTAGTAGCGAGATGACATTCTTTCGCAGTTGGCAACAATGTGGCTTACATCCTCGATATGTATGTATGTATGTATGTATGTATGTATGTATGTACGTATATATTTATACATATATATACACATTGTCGAAAACCTACCAATCATGTAGGAGCTATTAATAGGTGCATTGCCGACTGCTGAAGACCTGTCCAAAGCCATTGATGGCTTACCTGCTGGGAAGGCACGACATTCCCCCCCCCCCCCGAGGTCATCAGGGGTGCAAAGGGAGTGCTATTTAGCCACTTGTTGGAACTACAGTGTCAGTGCTGGGAGGACGGCACAGTCCCATACATATATATATGTGTCTGTGTGTTTGTATATATCTTGAATGTTTCCATATCTGTCTGACTTAACCCGTGTCGCAAAAATCGTAAGCGATATTTTCCTGACAGATGTGTGTGTGTGTGTGTGTGTGTAATATTTTTAGAAATATGTTCTGCCAAAGAGATAAACAACGAGTATGTCAAAATGGTAATTCTTACACTCTCAGCTGCTATTCATGCCTGTTTCATTTCAGTGGAAATATCACTTGTCACGCGTCATGACATTTGCTTCAGTTTCTTATTAGAAAATACTTATGCAAGCGAGGTAACTGATTTTCAACTGTGTCAAAAAAAAGCTAGTTAGTTTGGACGCGTCCAGCTACTCATATACAGATGGTGTTTATGTCGTATGTTGTTATTACTCGGATACACACGCACGCACTCAGACACAGACATATGCGTATGGGTTCCTCAGTACCGTATTACAACTATCGCTGTAAGGTCTGTTAGACACCTGTTTGTAGGCCCTACTAGTTATATCAGAAACTTAATCTAACTGTTTAGACTGTTAAGTATACATTGATGAAGTTGTGCACATACTATATTATCTTTATTTATATCTCTAATATATTATGCCCGATGTGTGTTAATTCGTTGGTTCGATGTCATGTCTGACAACATCTACATAGAGGAAAGAGGGAGAAAAAAGAGAATTAGCATATGGGTTGAAGGAATAGTATACATACAGAGCAAAGTGGCAGATAAAGAAGAGGGAGGCAAAAGAACGCCATAAACAAGCGCGCAAACATACACATTCACAAACACGAGTAATTGTCGCCTGCTAAACGACAAAACGTAAACATACACATCTTCGTAAGTTTTAACACTCAAAACCGGACAGTTACATTTCTATTATATACTTATCTTATTATTATTATTATTATTAAAAATAAAGAAATCATTATTGTTATTATTATTATCACAGCTCGTCTCCTTGACGGAGCTGCAGTCCTGGATCAGGAAAAGACCGAGGGATAGCGCTTGGAAACTGGAATGTCACCAGGCGCTCACTGCCCTCTGACAACTGGGCACCAGTATCGGTGGAACATCCACCTCGGCGTTCTATAGAGGACTAGTAGAGGGGAAGAGCGACGACTTTCTCGGAGAGATCTTGGGCGTCGAAGAAGATCAACTGTTTGCTCTCTTCAGCCCAGGGCCTATGGATAACTTCCAAAAATCCCTGGCCTGGCAGTGCTACCGGGGAGCGCTGCCGGTTCGAGATAAGCTCTACAGGCACTGAAGTGCCGTCAGCCGAGCCTGTCCGAGATGCACGCACTCGTTCAGTGCCCGAGCATTGCTGACTTGTGGAGCTATGTCGAACAGTTGCTGTCGCGTGTAGGACAGATCCGGTTATCGACTGAGTCCATTGTGCAGATGGTCTCGCCGTCTTCTTTCGAGGAGGAAGGGCAGGCGGTTTTCATCTGCCTGGTGGCCATGGCGAAAGAGATTGTGTGGTGGACAAGGTTGAAAGGGGTAAAGACAGACACTTTCCTCTTCGGCGAATCCCTAATTAACTTTTTCAAGTTTCACTTGAAGAAGAAAATCAGGGTGGAGAGGCAAGTGCTGCTTTCTAGCAAGTTTGTTGAAAGATGGGTGAATGTAGCGAGAATGGTCCGAGTGAAGGGGCCGCTCTGAATATACGCCTGTAGTTTGAGAAATGGAAAAATTGAGAGAGGTGGCCGTGGTCTTTTGTGTGGTTTTCGCCACGAGTAACCCTCGGAGGTTTCCCCCCTATTGGGGAATTTTTCATTGTTTCAATTTTCATTTTTATTGTTTATATATATATGTTTCGCTGTCTTTTTTTTTTCTTCTTTTCTTATATAAATAATAAAAATCTTTACACGCACAAAACCCACATCGTACCGTCCTGTGCCGTCTGTAATGTTTTTCTTGATGTCAGCTCTTGTGGCCAATAAAGAAATCATTATTATTATTATTATTGTTGTTCTTTGAGTCTCAGTCATTGATGTTAGTTAACTGGAAAGTTTGTTGAAATGAATATCAAGCCGCTACCTGCAGCCTCAGATATTCAGGACGTATCGGAGAGTTCTTGCTGTTCCCAGCAAGCATGCCTTTTGAAGTGTTCCAAAATGCGGGGCTGGACTAATCTTCTTTAACCATCCTTGGAAACTCTTTGAGATAGTACCTAGTGCGCCTATGACAATCGGGGCGACCTTGATTTCATGGCAGTTCCAAATCCTTTTTAACTCCCACTTTAAGTCCTCTCGTGTCACATGGCCAGGCTACATCTACAATCAGGCACGATCTTTTTTCCTTGTCCAAAACCACCAGGTCAGGTCTATTGTGTTCTAGTTTCTTGTCCATCTGTATCCTAAAATCCCATAGCACCTTCACCTGATCGTTTTCTATCACCGACTCTGGCTTATGCTCATACCACTTCTCAGAATGTGATAAATTGTTTAGTTTGCATAGGTGCCAGTGGATCACCCTGCCCATCACATCATGTCTCCAGCCTTTATAGTGAGTCTGGGCTAGGTGTTTACACTCGGATACAATGTGAGCCACAGTCTCCTTTCTCTCTCCACAGATCCTGCACAGTGGGCTAGCTTCCTCCTTGTAAATATGGTGTTTCACCCACTTCGTTCTGAGGGCTTGCTCTTGCGCAGCCATTAGCATTCCTTCTGTAGCTTTTTTAAGGTCTCCTCTTTTTAACCAGTTCCATGTCTGTGGATCTCTAAATTCAGTTTTCCTAAAGAAGGTGCTAGGAAGGGATTTTTCATGAAGGTTGTTCATCCTCCTTGTTGTTATTTCCTCCTTGGACATCCCCTGGTCTATTGTCTTCTCCTTCAGTACAATTTTGAGCATTGGCTCCCTACTGTCAGTCACGTATTTGTGGAGGTTGTTTTTCTCCATCTGACCACACTCCTCTATGCTGATAAAACCTCTTCCACCTTCATATCTCTTTAAGTAGAGTCTATCGACATCACTCTTCTTGTGGAACATGTAGATAGTCAATAGCTTCCTAGTCTTCCTATCCATTTCTTTTTGTTCAGCAACTTTCCATTTCAGAATTCCCGCACTGTACCTAATAATAGACACAGCTCGGGAATTCTTCTTGATGTCATCTGCTTCCAGAACACTTAAATATTTGTATCCTTCCTCAGAGTCAATTTCCTTTATCATCTCACCTGTTGGTACCTGGATTCCGTTGCTTCTGCTCAATTTACCTCTCTTCATCACTAGGACTCCACACTTATTAATACCAAATTCCATACATATATCATTGCTGAAAATACGGACAGTGTCAACAAGTACATCCAACTCCTTCTCACTCTTCCCAAAGAGTTTAAGATCATCCATGAAGAGGAGGTGGTTGATGGTAAGCTCTCCTTTTCCCAACTTGTATTCTGCTCTCACTTTTCACAATATAACGGTCAGGGGTATCAGGGCAAGGACAAAGAGCAGAGGGGACAGACTATCTCCCTGGAAGATACCTCTCTTGATCTTCACGCCTCCCAAGGATTCTCCACCCGATGTTAACTCTGTTTCCCAGGACTTCATACTTTTGCTCAACAACTGTCTGATGTTATCTGCCACCTTGAAGATCTCTAGGCTTTTGGTTATCCAAGAATGAGGTACTATGTCGAATGCCTTTTTGTAATCTATCCATCCCATGGCAAGACCAGTGTGCCTCCTCTTGCAATTCCTCATTACCATCTTATCAATAAGTAACTGGTATTTTGTACCACGGGACTTCTTTCGGCATCCTTTCTGTTCGTCCGGTAGCAAGTTGTTTATGTGGAGGTGATGGTAGATTACCTCAGACACACTGCTTGTTAACAGTTTCCACATTACGGACAGACATGTGATAGATCTATAGTTGGTAACATGATTACCCTTGATTCGGTCTTTCATTACCAGAACTGTGGTACCCTTTGTCAACCACTCTGGTACCTCACCCGACATCAAGCAGTCATTGAACATGGTTGTCAGTTTCGGGTGGAGGGATGTTGTTTTTAATCCAATACCCTTACACACCATCTGGGCCTGGTGATTTCCAGTTGGTTAGTTTTTTGTCCTGCCCTTTAAGCGTTTCAACTGTGATACTCAAATCAGGTTGTTGGTGTGCTTGTTCACTAATCTCCTTTTGTACTGTCTCAATCCACACTGCCTGACCATTATGTTCAACATCCTGCTCCCATATTCCTCTCCAGAATGTCTTAGCCTGTTCCGCCTCAGGGATCACGTCGTTGCCTCTTTCTTTCCCTTCAAGCTGTCCAAACAACATCTTCTGGTTGTTGTCAAACATGCGGTTCTGTCTATACTGACTGACTCTGTTCTCATACCGCCTAATCTTTGTACTTTTTGCTACAATGAGTTGCTTTAGTTCCTCTATGATAATATTTAGCTTTTTCCCCCTAGTTTTGTATTTTATTTCCAATCTATCTTTGGACATTCGTATAAAGACATCAGGGCAGCAAGGAGCTGACCATGGATCCCATACTCCTGCGGAACTTTCCACCGAAGGTCCCGAAGAACGCGTCTTATGCCTTTTCGAGGTCTACAAAATAAGAATATACTTCTTGGCAATACTCCTACCATTTCTCGAAAAACCTTCCGAATTGTGAATATTTAGTCAGCTGTGCTTCATCCGGACAAAAACCGCACTGTTCCTCGGCTAATAACTCGACAATCTCCCTGCATCTCTTTGCCGGACACTGACCATAGACTTTGCCGGGGAGGCTTAACAAGGAGATCCCTGTTGTTTGCCTTTTTGAAAATTGAGATTATCTCTCCCGAATGCCATTGCTTAGGTGCCTTTCCAGAGATCCAGGCCACCCACCACACACGATTCAGCCAGAGGTGTATTTCGTTTTCTCCAGTGGCCTTGCCACATTTAAGCTCTTTAACTGCTCTTGTGACTTCAGCCTTCGAGAGATTAGTCACCGCTCCCAGATGCACGCGTTCTTGATAGCAGGTGTGGAGGAGGACTTCTTATTACGAAGGCGGATGGTCTGCCAGAACACTTTATTTGCTAATCTGAAGTCGAATTCCAGCTTAACACCCAAATCCTCCAATGCCTTGACTTTGGATGCCTTTATTGTCTCTACCGCAATTCTTCGTGTCTGCTTGTACCGCAAGTGCAAGAAGGAGAATTCATCTACAAGCCAAGATTTGTAGGCCTCCTTCTTTGCTCTGGTGGCAAATAGAAAACATCACACTCGTGTATGTATTGGTGTGGATGTGCGCGTGTATGAATATATATTTATGGATATATATGTTTATAAGTGTGTGTGTGTTTGTGTGTATTGCCTGCTTTCTCTCTTTCTTTCGCCCCCTCTCTCTCTCTCTCTCTCTCGCTCCTGAGATATATGTGACATGTTCACAGGGCAAAAAAAGAAAAAAGTTTTTTTTTCTTTTTTTCATAACGAGAAAGCGAAGCTCTCATGTTTATTGTATTCAAACATATAGTATATGCAAGAGCAAAGTCATGAGCAAAGATTGTTGGTATATGGCTTTGGAATGCAGATCTTGGGGGGGGGGGGGGGGTTCTCTCTTTAGGGAAACCTAGAGCTAAGTACTCAAAGTCATAAAAAATGTAGTCGTTTGCGATGTTTCCATGACTTTTGAGGTGTTAAATTTAACGGGAATAATATTGTTGATGTGCCTTAAAAATCGGTTTTCTATTGTCATAATCGTTGTCCAATGCCAAGATATCTAAGTTTATACAGTACACTTAGTTATATATAGATAGCAAATGTAAGTTCAATCTATAGCTTTAAACTGTAAGAATACTGTAAAATTAGCGAGTATTTCTTTTAATTTTTAGTTCGTGCACTCCTAAAAAGCTATTCTGTACTATATATAAGTTTTCGATCATCTTGGTTGACTTAGGCTGGTCTTCTGATTCAGGCTGGGTGTATAGGTTGATGTATTACAATCTTTCTCATATTAAACTAATCCCATATAGACACCTACCATGAAGGGAATATCTTACTCGATTCAATGTATTCTATCATGACAAGATATATTCACATATGTTCAGAGTATTATGTTTAAGTTATGGTGCACAGATGTTCTTTTTTTTTTCCTCCTCTGGACATATTTACTGTGGTATAGACAGTAGATGTAATAAGCCTGATGAATTTACAGTAGAACAAATGCAGACTGCAGAATTAACATCGAAGATGTAACCCATGTCATAAGCAGCTGTCCAAAGATGTCATCACTATACTATCTACCTATGAAACATGATGTAGTGACCAAAACACTATACAATGCAATCCGTAGAAAAGATAGCCCGACAATAGACATATCAAAGTTAGAGCAATGTGGAAGACATACACATATATAATATGAAAGAGTACTGGTGGAATGTTCGTCAAATCCCAAAATAAAATGCAAGCATAACAGACCAAATATAGTGATATGGGACAGGGAAAAGAAAGCATGCACAGTAGTGGAAGTTAGCTATCCAGAAGATGCCAATGATTAGCGAAAAGGAGAACATTTACGCAGAGCTAGTGAGAATCTGCAGATACTCCACACGGAGAATACGTTCATAGATATTTTGAGAAGCTGGGCTTCACAGAACCAGATAAAATACTACTAGAAATTACAAATACAATCCATTAATGGAACAGTAAAAACATGTAAATATAGATACAAAACATATGCACGTGTACACATATAACTCAAAGCATACACATCCACACATACAATGATATCCATACCTGCACACATGCAGACATATCTACCTAGCTGATATTGTTTAAATTCTAAAGAAAGAGTCTTGTATCTATGTTAGAAACCGATTCTCTATTGGTAAAAAAATATAAAATAATGCTTTCTTTATTATATTTATTTATTATAAATTATAAAATAATTGTTTCTACTTTTGGCACAAGGCCAGCAATTAGCCAGTGCATTACTGGTACTTTATTTTATCGACCCCGTAAGGATGAAAGGCAAAATTAACCTCGGCGGGATTTGAACTCAGAATGGCAAGGGCCGTAACTCTATGCGTCAAAGCATGGCGTCCATCCCTCTACCGATACTGCCAATCCACTGCCATTATAAATTAAAAAACAGGGCGGTGGATTGGCAGTATCGGTAGAGGGTCGGACGCCATGCTTTCCAGCATAGTTACGTCCCTTTACGATCTGAGTTCAAATCCCGCCGAGGTTGACTTTGCCTTTCATCCTTACGGGGTCGATAAAATAAAGTACCAGTAATGCACTGGGTAATTGCTGGCCTTGTGCCTAAAGTAGAAACAATTATAAATTAAAAAATAATTGTTTCTACTTTTGGCACAAGGCCAGCAATTATCCCAGTGCATTACTGGCAACCAGAACATGCATACATACATACATACATACATGGCGGCTGCCAACTCGTTTTCGAGTACGGCCACTACTTTATATCCATGTAGGAGAACCCCTACCGATGCGCTGAACGAATGTGACTTTTTAGTCCAGCCAGCGACTTGAAAACTCTGGTACAAAGACTACACTTGTGACCATTATTGACACATAGTGCAGGGCCCATGGTACCATGTGATGACAAGTGCAGAGAGATCTCCAGATATAAAGCAATGCCTGTGCTGTGAAGCTTTTATAGTGAGCAAAGGCACTCCACAAAGCCAGTCCCACTCTCTTAACCAAGATGATATTTACCAAAAAGAAGAACAAGTCAACATCATTGGATACCATCAGGGTTGCAGGTGTTATATCAGAGTTTTCCTTCTCCTAGAATTCTGCCTTGACAAAGGCTAAGGGGTCATCTCTCCCAGTGATTTTGGATGGCTATTGACTCTTAAGAGCTCCCTTGCCCTTTGACAGGTTTTGTTTTTAGTCCTGCAGGATGTCCAAAGTCACCCTCCTCACCAAGTACCTTGGTGGGGTTGCCAGTTTAGTCGCCAACGACCCGACCATGAGACAGGTTGTACTGGGATACATGTTACCAGTAGCACCAACTGGTGACCTGACATACATACATACATACATACATACATACATACATACATACATACATACATACATACATACATACATACATACATACATGATGATGGCTGCCCCCTCGTTATCGAGTATGGCCATTGCACGATATAACATTATTAATAATTATCAATTAAGCAATGCCTGTGCATGAAGATTTTTTTTTAAAGTGAGGAAAGACTGTCACCAAATTAAAGCACAACCGGCCTGATATTTTTGTTTGGGACCACACATTGAAAACGTGTTCTGTTGTGGAGATCAGCTGCCCACTTGATGTAAACGTTGTCAGAAAAATACAGGAGAAGGAGGACATCTACAGACCATTGATGAGGAGTTTACAAATCCAGTATCCAAGATGCACCTTTAGCTTCATACCCATCATTATTGGTGCTACGGGTTATATACCAACCCGCTTGGACCAAAGTATGACTGAACTTGGATTTGCGGACAAAGAGCGCAGCTCCCTAATTCATAGTCTACAAATGGCTGCGATTGCTGGCACCTTCAAAATTTGTAAAACATTCTTGCGATTCAAGGGATGACAATTTCTTTTCTTTTACAACCTTGCCATCAGGAAGGTGGCCGGTCAAAAAAATATACTCGAAATTAAGAGAAAGAGATAACATACATACATAATTGTACTTTAACCAGTGGGTGAAACCTTCAGCTCTGTTCCACCTGTTTATATACTCTGTTGTGACAAAAGCCAGGCAGTCAGAAACAAATCGAATGATCGAGTCTTCACAGCCTCTTGATATTCTGCTTTTATTTATTTCCATATTCTGCTTCATTATACATTACCGTAGTTCTGGTGTAAAAACTTTGTTGGACTTGTGTTGCGATCAAAATCTCTCCGATCTCAGCTCTCAGTATCTTCTTTTTTTTTTTTAGTTACAGTACATCACCTAATTATTTAAGACATAGGCTGCACTTATATGCCTATGTATCATAAATACACAGAGTATCACAATGATATTTGCCTGGACAAAGTGAGAACGTTCTCCGACGTGCAGAACCTCAGGTGCATGCGGCCTCGCGGTCCCAGCGGACAGAATGGAGAAAGCGTTATCGCGGAGGTTAGCGAGAGATGCGTTTAAATAGTCATTCCAACTAGCAGCGCTCAATCCTTCCCGGTAGCAGTGAGTAGGAAGGTGGTTCGAGGACCAAGAACGCACAATTCAACAACAAACCTATTGGAAAGCGTCCGATACTTTAACAGCTTGCGATCTTCAGCTTGATTTCTCTTTTTTCTTCTTAACTATTTTCACTTTGTTTAGTTTTATTAAATATTGACCAAATAAGAGGTTCATGTTAATACGTGAATATGTTGAGAATGAGATTCTGTTTATTCTAACAGTGTGAAATTTACTATCTTTATAACTTTTTTCTTTTAAAGCAACACGTGAAATCATAATTACACATAGGGCTACTTAAGTCATAGCTTCATATCATATTGTTTTTTTAATTTCATATAAAATCAGTTACTTCTTGAACTCATACACATCTCATCTGGTCCAAACAAAAAGGAAGAACAACCATTACTTTTCATCCTTATGGTGTCGATGAAATAAAGTACCAGTAACGTACTGGGGGTCGATTTAATCGACTTTCCCCTCCCCAAAATTGTTGGCCTTGTGCCTAAATCAGAAACCATTATTTTAGGGTAGAGTCTCGAGAGGTTTCACCTTTTGTTTGCTCCTCTATAGCCGAGTTGATTGAAAGACATTCAGTGATAGATGTTTCTTACTCAAATTTCACGTAAACATTCATCGCCTGTCGTTTACACAAAGTTTAAAAAATAGAATAGGTTGTATTAACACTCGTGCATCTTATAATCACACAGCAAATCATTGTTGTTGGTTTAGTTATAAAATACGAAGGATTTAATCTTCCTCTTAATGATAAGGTAGAGCATGCAACTATTTGTCATGCTTCTAAGTCCTGAAATTATTTTTTGACGAATCTGTATAATTTATTCTTCAAATGTCGGAAATTCCGCATCCTACACATTTCGAAAGAAAGGTTTGTTCGTGTCCTAAACACGATAGACTTAAACAATTTGGTTGGGTTGACACTTGAATCAATTGACAGTTATTCTAGCTGTTGACAACTCCTACAACTGGAATAGCTACTTTCATTCATTCTCGTGCAGGAAGAAGAGCTTGTATAATAGAATGCTTCTAACAACTATTTTAGCAAACGTAAATTACAGTCGTTGGTTGAGAAAGGTAAGTTTTAGTGTTTTTGCATTTTATTTATTTCGTTTATAGTTAAAGCAAACTACTAAAGTTTGCTTACAGAGACAAATAATTTCAACATAACAAAATGGCCGTGTCGCTTGGGAGCCGGATCGTATTTGTTCTGGCTTTCTGCGCCTTGCGTTCAAATTTCACCGAAATCAACTTTGCCGTTCATCATTTCGGGGTCGATTAAAAAGTACTAATCAAGTACTGGGGTAGATTCTTCCTCTATATCTCTTTCTCACTTCCTCTCTATCACTTTCTTTCTCCTTTACTGAAAAAAAATCAATGGGTTCAGACCAGGAGAGTGTATGGGCTTCGCCAGGTTCTAAAACTTGCCCAAGATACACTTAATGTTACTACAGTGCCTCCATCGGGAATGATGGGTCCATACATACAATAGTAAACAACTAAAGACTACTTGCAGAGACAGAAGTAAAATCAACACAAAGAGTTGGCAACGAGTCGTTAGAACGTAGGATAGTATGCTTCTTTGGTATTTGTTCTGGCTGTCTGGACTCTGTGTTCTATACCACCGAGATCAACTTTGCCTTTCATCCTTTCGGAGTCAATATGTACTAGTCCAAGTTAGTGTATTGAGTGAATTGCTAACGCATCGGACGAGATGCCTTGTTGCATCTGTTCTGGCTTTTTGGGTCTTAACGGCGATGACGAAATCAGTATGCATAAGCATGAAAAGAAAAAAACATCTTACTCAGGCCTTCCCTTTGCAGAGAAAGTTTCCATGTGTATAAACCCATGCTTTCCTGTAACATACGAGGGCTTTAGGTGAAGATATTTTTGAGTTCAGTATAAATTTCAAACTTTTAAACAAGCTTTCTGTGTTTAATCTCATCCTTGTTTTAAACGAAATACGTTTATGTGGACTGTTATAATGATTCAAGCGAAATATCCTTCCTTTTGTCTCAATGTCTATCTGTATTTATTCTGTCAGATATTTACCTTATTTTGGAAAGTAGAACAAAAACAACTTAGAAAATCTATTAAAATATCAGTTAACCAAGATTGCTATAGCTTGACAGTTTTATTAGGAGGAAACATAGAAAGCTTCTAGTGAAATAAGGAATCAACATTAATTTATTGCTATAGTTTTACAGGGCAACATAAGGAAACTCATATAAAATTCAATCACTGCTAAATGAAGCTGTTATTTAATTAATGAAACATTTGGAAATATATATTTAAATGCTTATCAGATATAACACACTATTAATCCATTTTTTTTTTTAATTACAACGGTATATTATAGCAGACAATTTTCTTCTGGTATAAAGTCCTTAATTTGTACCCAAAATTGTTCCTACTTTTAGCATAAGGTTAGCAATTTGAAGGGAAAGGGAAAGTCGATGAAATCGCCCCCACAGCATTACTGGTACTTTATTTTATCGACCCCATAAGGATGAAAGGCAAAGCTAACCTCGGCGGGATTTGAACTCAGAACGTGAAAAGCCGTACTATATGCCGCAAAGCATGTTGTCCGATGCACTACCGATCCACCACCCTTTGTACCCCAAAATTGCTAATATTTTTTTCTTTATTGTCGTCATCATCATCAAATTAAAATTGTATTTCTGTATGCACGCGCTCGTGTGTGTATGTGCGCGTGTGTGTGTGTGTGTGTGTGTGTGTGTTACAGCATTATTAAGACACCTAAACTTCATCAGGGTATGCACAATACCTATTTTTCTGGCAGCTGATGACCAGATGTCTCTTTTAATACAGATATAATTACGAATAGACACTTGAATTTCCTAGCAACTTACCAACGAAGTTTTACTGGTCACAGGCGGCACTGTGTGTCATTTATAATTATCTAAATATCTAGATATCGGTGTCTGTTGCAGCGCTGGTGAACTGAGGACATTCTTATATCATTATTTCAATTATCCTTAGTTATGGCTTCTAAACACTGTCAAAATATTTACACCTTGATACTATTATAGTTCGGGTATACGGAGAGTGTTTCTGCCTTCATAATGTGTTTTAAAGGAATAAACAAATATATGTCGAAAAAGTGTTGTAACATTCTCCAAGAGATTTACTTTGTATTATTATTACGTGAATTGGCGGTGAACTGGCAGTATCGGTAGAGGGTCGGACGCCATGCTTTCTAGTTACGTCCCTTTACAGTCTGAGTTCAAATCCCGCCGAGGTTAACTTTGCCTTTCATCCTTACGGGGTCGATAAAATAAAGTACCAGTAATGTACTGAGTAATTGCTGGCCTTGTGCCTAAAGTAGAAACAATTATTATTACGTGAATACTAGAGTGATGGATTGGCAATAACTGTAGGGCGTTGGACAACATGCTTTGCGGTATAGAATTACGGCCCTTTACGTTCTGAGTATAATCTCGCCTAGGTTAGCTTTGTCTTTCATCCTTACGAGGTCGATAAAATTAGTAGCAGTAATTGACTTTCCTCTCCCCTAAAATTGTTCGTATGTGCGTATGCATTTTCGTTATATAAATGATATAGATACAGGTAATATTCTATATTGCAATAATATAGCAAGTCACAAAAGAGGTATGTAACTATATGTCCTAACAATATTGTAACCAATAGATATACACACGACGAAGATGATGAAGACTATCATTAAATCGTCCCCAGTGCGTTACTGGTACTTTATTTTATAGACCTCGTTAGGATGAAAAGCAAAGATAACCTCGGCGGTATTTGAACTCAGAACGTAAAGGGCCGTAACTATATACCGTAAAGCTTGTTGTCCGACGCCCTAATGATACTACCAATCCACCGCCTTTGACCTGGGATTACAAAACAACAACATATTAGACTACATTATTCCCTGATATAGAAAAAGACAGGATGATAACAATTAATACCTTCGATCATGGGTGTGTTCGATTAGGTATGACTTGGAAATAAACAACAACAATTTCTTACATAGGCACTAGGCCAGAAATTTAGAAGCGGGCAGTCGACTAAATTGATTCAGTATATGACTAATATTTTATTTTATCGACCCTGGAAGGAGATACTCGTCCTCTCAAAAAATCCTACGCAGTGCCCTCTACATGCAAATGGATTTCCACTGAAGCAGGTAGAGAAGTTCAAGTATCTCGAGGCCGCGTTCACGGGTGATGGAAGGCAAGAGACTGAATTAAGTGCAAGAATTACAGGAGCTGGTGCAGTAATGCACCATCTTCAGCATTCAGTTATCAGAAGAGGGGAGGTAAGCGTGAAAGCCAAACTCGCTATCTTCAATTCGGTATTCGTGCCAACTCTAACATATGGTAATGAATCTTGGGTGATGACCGAAAGTATACGATCGCAAATACAAGCGGCCGAAATTGGATACCTCCGAAGGGTCTTTGGAGTAACATTACTCGATAAAATGCATGGCTCGGAGATGAAAGAGTCACTCCTGGTAGAGCCACTACTTCTCCGAATTGAGAGATCACAGCTCCGATTCTATGGGCATGTGGTTAGAATGTTTCAGAAAATAATCGCTGGATAGATTTTACGGGCAAAACCAACCGGCAGGAGATGCTGGAGTCGACCCAGATGAAAATGGTTGGATGACACCAATGAGCTTGGCTTGGTCTCGCTTTGGGATCCTGCCGGATCAGATGAAGATGGTTGTTTCTGACATGACCAATTGGAAGGCGTGTTTCAGGACGCTGCCCCCTCGACCTTCCCAGGAATAAGTGGGCGAAGAAGAAGAACCCTGAAAGGATGAAAGGTGAAGCTGAGATATATCCACCAGACAAGAGTGTAAAGTCTGTCTTTCCCTTTTTCCTGTCCCACCCTTTTTACATTTACAATTTTCTCTCTCTTCTTTTTAATTATGCGAATTATTTTTGTGAATAAAATGTCCTTACAATTTCGCAGTTAAATCTCCTAAGTGTGTAACGTAATAACAAAATATCGTAATTTCAAACAAGTTGGGTCTCATTACCTTTAACATAACCAAGCTCACATTTTATCATCAAATGAAGACGAATGACTTAATGGTTAGGGTGTCCAGCTCAAGATCATGAGTTATGTCCTATAGCATGACACTTTATTTCATGTTGCTGACAAAAATGAGTTGTACTTGTAATTAAAAAGACCAGCCTTTTCACACAATGTATCACGCTGAATCTCCCTGAGAACTATGTTAAGGGTGCACTTACACGATAATTTTACGAGCCGGTTGTTCTGTTGTTCAAACGATTGTCAAACGTGTCGGAACCGTCAGAGAGTCCACCTTTTTATCATCAGTGGTATGGGTTTTTAGAAAAAGTCTGCAACAATATATTTCAGTATTTATTCCCAAAAGCCATATTACATTATAACGAGGATATTTTCTTTCTTTAGAATACGATTTTTCCCATTTTCAGTGGGAATAAATCATTCTTTTAATTCTTAAAATTATCATTCCTTATGAAATATGTTTATTACTCTGCGGAATTTTTTAAAGCTTTCGTAAACATTGTTCGATTTTTAATTTTAGCTTCGCAGATTCTTCCATTGAATTTAGTCTTCCATTTAGTTTTAGTTTTATGTTTACGTCCTTTTATTTTGGGATGTCAAATATCCTACTTGCGTGGATTCTTCCTCCTGCGGTTCATAAAATAAGCATCAAAGAAAAATACTGAAGATCGATACAATCGACTGTACATTAGAAGGAAATGTTCCAAGTCCACAATCCAATGAGTGAAACCAGTAATATATATATATATATATAGCATAGTAATGAGAGAAAGACACACAATAAAATACGTCTGATAATAGGGGATGAAATACCACCCTGGTAAAGAACATAAACTACGGATGGAACGGTATATACAAATTAATTAAAAGAATAAGTCACAGATACATCTTTAGCTTCGTACCCATTATTATTGGAGCTTCATGTTATATACCAACTAGCTTGGACCAAAGTATAACTGAACATGGATTTGTGGACAAAGAACGCAGCTCCCTAATTCATAGACTATAAATGGCTGCGATAGCTGGCACCTTCAAAATTTGCAAAGCATTCTTGCGATTCAAGGGATGACCATTTCTTTTCTTTTACAGCCTTACCAACAGGAAGGTGGGCGGTCAAAAATGTACTAGAAATTAAGAGAAAGAGAAACATACATACATACATACATACATACATACATACATACATACATACATACATACATACATACATGGTGGCTGCCAACTCGTTTTCGAGTACGGCCACTACTTTATATCTATGTAGGAGAACCCCTACTGATGCGCTGAACGAGTGTGACTTTTTAGTCCAGCCAGCTACTTGAAAACTCTGGTACAAACACTACACTTGTGACAATTATTGACACATAGTGCTGGGCTCATGGTACCATGTGACGACAAGTGCAGAGAGATCTCCAGATATAAAGCAATGCCTTAGCAAAAGCTTTTATAGTGAGCAAAGGCACTCCACAAAGCCAGTCCCACTCTCTTAACCAAGATGATATTTGCCAAAAAGAAGAACAAGTCACCATCATTGGATACCATCAGGGTTGCAGGTGTTATATCAGAGTTTTCCTTCTTCTAGAATTCTGCCTTGACAAAGGCTAAGGGGTCATCTCTCCCGGTGATTTTGGATGGCCATTGACTGTTAAGAGCTCCTTTGCCCTTTGACATGTTTTGTTTTTAGTCCTGCAGGATATCCAAAGTCACCCTCCTCACCGAGAAACCTTGGTGGGGTTGCCAGTTTAGTCACCATACATACATACACAGTCAGTCAACGCGATCAGTCGCATATTTTGGAGTCCTCCCTCTCTGTCTTTAACCTTAGGACTCTATTTTCACTGATAAAATAAAATATCGCATGGGTATATTTCAGGGAGACAATCTCTCTGTGATATTATTCATCCTGTCATTAAACCCCTTGTCCTTTCTGCTCAAGAAATGTGAAGGATACACCATTGGTTCACAGGAGGACAGAAATACGAACCTAACCCATAATTTCTTTGTGGATGATCTGAAATACTATGCCAAGAACATGGATGGGATGAAGAAAAATCTTGACCTGGTTACAACGTTCTCAAAGGATATAAGAATGGAGTTTGGCCAAAATAAATGCTCATATATGACTGTAAAGCGAGGGGAAACAACAACCCACTCTAGCAACATTGTCATCAATGGCCTAACTGTTTCACCGATATCTGATGAGGACTGCTACAGATACCTGGGGATAGATGAGAACATATCCTATAATGGTATCTGTAATAAGGAACGCGTAACCAGGGAATACTACACCCGATTAAGAAAGATCTGGTCATCGGAACTCTCTGCGTAAAACAAAACAATGGCTCACAATGTGTTTGCTGTGCCTGTCCTAACACCAACTTTTGGAATACTCAATTGGACGATAGACGAAACCCGAGCAGTTGATGTTAGAACTTGAAAAATACTAAACAACACCGGAAACTTCCACATCAACAGTGACATAGACCGCCTTTACTTGAAACGTAAGCAGGGAGGCAGAGGCCTAACATCAGTCCAGACAGCATTTGAATGTCGCATCATATCCCTCCGATAACATCTACGAACCTCGAAGCGTAGAGGCCCGTCTCTCGAGTAAGTCTATCTGCATGAAACAGATAAGATCATGAGAGTTGGGAAGGAACTCCTCGAGAGATATTTCCTGTGTGATAATCAAAAAGTCACACCCAGGGAAGTCGCTCAGCAGTACCGCAGTGAATCCATGGATGAATAACTGCATGCTTATCAGCAAAATATCATGCATGGATATGTTGCCAGGAAGCTCCAGAGTGAGAGTAATATAAATAAGGAAAGTAGTCTATCTTGGACCAATAACCGCTATATTGGCTCCCACTTTGAAGGATACGCTTTTGCAATCCAAGAACAGGAAATTAGCACGAAATACCTGATTCACAAAAGAGATAGGGATGCAGGCAAAACACCTAGATGTGATAACAAGTGCAGACTCTGCAGAATTAACATCGAAGATGTCACCCGTGTCATCAGCAGCTGTGCAAAGATGTCATCGCGGTACTATCTACCTATGAGGCATGATGTAGTGGCCAAAACACTGTACAATGCAGTTCGTAAAAAAGATAGCCCCGATAATAAAACATTAAAAGCTACAGCAATGTGGAAGACATCCATATACATAATATGAAAGAGTACTGGTGGAATGTTCCAGTAAAAACCCCAATAAAATGCAGGCATAACAGACCAGCTATTATGAAAAGGGATAGGGAAAAGAAAGCATGCACAGTAGTGGAAGTTAGCTGCCCAGCAGATGCCAATATAATATCATAGGTTAGCGAAAAGGAGAATATTTATGCAGAACTGATGAGAAATCTGCAGATATTCCACCCTGATTAGACCTTCAGATTTATGCCTGTGATTATTGGGGCACTAGGATATGTTAGTAACTGCCTCAATACAAATCTTGAGAAGCTAGGCTTCACAGGAACAGAAAGAACACAACTAGTTAGGAAATTACAAGTACAATCCATTAATGGAACAGTAAAAATATGTAAAACATTCTAAAAATGTTGCATATATAACTGCTATACACATGTACAGATACAAAGATTATATACATGCACATATACAACTCAAAACATCCACATCCACACATGCAATAACATCTATATCTACACATGCATGGATGCAGACATGCAGACATATCTACCTAGTTGATGTTGTGTAAATTTAGAAACCGACTCTCTCTCTATTGGCAAAAATTTGTGAAATTATAAAACCAGAAGAACATACATACATACATACATATATGCCTGCATGCATGCATACCTCTACTCAAAGATATTCCAATATTAACAATCTTATTTTTTGTGTATCTAGGACTACCTTTTCTAGTGTGTAATTTTTAGAAGACAGCGTGTGATTTGAGAGAGATTTGGTTACAATTTTTCTTGGGGTAACCATCGATGTAGAGTTCCATCAATAGCTTAATATCTTCCAGTGATTGTTTTTGATGTCTAGCCCCAAGACAGTTCTGATTGATCCAACCTATGTTCACGAGCACTCATTTAGTTTGTCCTACTTGTTTTAAGAGCACTAGATGTGGGATTTGAGGTAGATTGGTTGTTATTTCTAACAGATCGAGCGACAACGAATAGGTTCCTTCGTTAGCTCCTTATCTCACGCTACATAGCTATATTTATAAATATATTTTTTTTAATATCAGGCTGCTTCATTAACAGAATCAACAGAACAAAATAACTTACGTCCTTTTCCTTTCGGAGTTCAAATCCTATGGAGTTAAGAAGTTCACTTTTCAATTTCTCACTGCGAAACATATTGAGCTGTTGTCAGCATTCATGCCAAGTTTCTGGTGTGGGGACATCTTCCTCACGTTCAGTAGTGTTGGAAGCCTGGAAAAAAGTGCCATGAACACTACCCTTCTAGTTGTTTAACTACTTTCCCATTTTGTCTCATCCGCTATTCTGTTGTATCTATATATTCTTTATGTGTCATCTTACTACATTCATACGTAAAAGTGGTTAGAGTTGTTTGACCAGCAATCATAAGAGTACCGGCTTGATTCTCAACGGTGCATTTTATCCCTAAGGATTTTATTTAACGTTACTCCAGTCCATTCAGCTGGAAAACATTACTTGTACCTATAATTCAAAGGGTCAGCCTTGACACACAATGTGTTACGCTAAATTTTCATGAAAACTACGTTAACGGTGCGCTTGTTTGTGGAATGTTCAGCCAGTCGCACGTTAATTTCACGAGTAGGTTGTTCAGTTGATCAAACAACTGGAACACTCGGCCTCAGAACCGACAGAGGTCCACACACACGCGCGCGCGCGCGCATTCACTACATTCACACACTTTATGATTGACAGATTTGTCTACTTTACCATACGTCTGATACTTACTATCTTGTCAATTTTTGTTTTGACAAGTTTATTTTAATCACTTGTTCCTTCGTATCCATAACCAGGATTTCTGTTCCGTCTTTCAATCAAGTTCGCTGTTATTCTGCTAAATGTCCTGTTCGCCTGACAGACTTGAACACCCAACTCTTTTTTTCCTTTATATTTTGTTTACACACACACACATACCTATATATGCCTGTGTGTGTGTGTGTGTGTGTGTGTGTGTGTGTGTGTGTGTGTGTGTGTGTGTGTGTGTGTGTGTACGTGTGTGTGTGTGTGTATTCAACCTTGATCTTTATGACTGCACATAGAATCTCATTTTTCTTAACCTACTTCTCTGGTTCTACAAGTCTACTGTGTCTGTTACATTGAGAGGTCTTCTACATCCAGGGCGCTTTTCGTGCTATATGTCTTTCCCCAGCTCCTCTCCTTGACCAAGCTACAGTCCTGGGCCTAGCACTGACCAAGGTTTGGCGACTGGCATCTAGAATGCTTCCAGGTTCTTACGGCACTTTACCAGCTGAACATCGAGATAGATGGCCAGCAAACAACACTGGCGTTCTTATGATAGTAGATAACTGAATCTATGATCTCACTATATAAGGTTATATTCCTTTATGCATTGAATACAAATCCCTTCAGATTCAATTTTGATATTTTATCTCTCTGGAACTGATACAATACCAGTTAAGTACTGGAATCATTGCAATGGATTAAATTCCCTCGCCTATTAGTGATTGGCTTTTCAAGCATTTCAAGTGGCCGCGTAGAGGTTCCTCGTTGGTTCAAGTGTATTATTTTACTGTTGATTTTCTTTGTTTGCTGTAGATCTTGTTATTTGCTTGTCTTCTTTTTATCTTTGTTTTGTCAAATTCTGTTGGGTTATTTTTATTATGAGCTGTCTCGTTGTTCCCTTCCTTATTATCAATGTGGGGGATTGGGATAATTGGAAGAATATTGGATAAAATAGCATTGCAGTATTTATTCTGACTCTTTACTTTCTTAGTTCAAATCCTTCCCAGATCAAATTTGCCTTTCATCCTCCCAGGTCGACAAAATAAAATACCAGTCAGAGATTTTATCATGTTATGGGGGCATTGATTGCCTTTCCTTTCGACTATGCCCATATGTAGTAGTTAAACGGAGAACTAGGGGGCCATAGGTTTGGGGTGACATGCCCTTCCTCCAATATTGCTGGTCTCATATCTGAATTATATAAATGTTATATAAAAATGGTCATTCTATTTTTTATTTTTATTTAAACGATCGACAAGATCCCAAACCTCATTCGCTCAACGAGTGGGGTAGAACTCATCAAATCGGACCAACGAAACAATGTTTCTATTGGTCTATCCATTGCTGATATTATTTACCTGTCGCAATACCTTACAGGAGGAACAATGACAAGGACATAGCGCATCGCCCGGTCCGCGAATCGAACTCACAACCTCACGAGTGGGAATCCAATTCTTTAACCACGTCATTGTATTGAAACAATCCTCTATGAAAATATGTTCTATCCCTTGTGCTTTTTTTTCAGACTGTGCAAACACTGTCTTTTTTTTTAACCCTCGTCAGATGTCAACATCAATGGACCTATTATTTTTATCTAAAGACATTTTTTCCAATTCCATCCCGTCCGTCCCCTTAATCTATTTTATTTCTCATTCTCTCTTCTGGTGAAGGACTAGTGTTCGAAACGTTAAGACTCTCTTCCTGCTATATCAAGCGTTAAACTAATATATACCTTCCATATACTGTACCGATTGTGTTGTTATTTCTGTTTACCTTTTACGTATATATATATATATATATATATATATTAGAATTGATATATTTGTTTGTTTAAATTCAACTTAATTCTTCGTATTTATTTGTATTTTTCAAATCATAATTATTTATGTATATTTTCTATACATGTTCATGTATGTGTGTCAGAATTGTTTTTTGTTTTTTTTTATTTTGTGTTTGGTTATATTAACGCCCAATTTTTACAAATATCCTCTGATATCTTGTTTATATATGCTAGACTGAACGTTGTTTTATATCTATTTCAGGCAGTTTCATAATGATGGTGAGGCACCAATTGATGCTAGTTGTAGTTCTCTATGCTGCTCTCCTCCATGGAAAATTGTTGGCTGTCATCTTATCCACTGACACTTTTTCACATCACTTACCTTCTGCATCAACATCACCACTGTCAGTGTCATCTTCATCATCATCACCATCAACTTCATCATCATCATCATCATCACCGTTGTCATCATCTTCATCATCAACTTTAAAAGTGACAACCAAAAGAGAGACGTTCCCACATACACACGATGATCTGTTCAAGGTCTTTGAAGCGAAGCTGCTTCAGATGTTTGGATTGAAGAGCCGACCAAAACTGGATGAGAAAGCATTCGTTCCTCAATACATGCGTGATTTGTATGACGGCCATCTACATAAAAGCAACCCTTCAGTTCCAACCAGTGGACGAGGATACTTGCCTGCAAACACTGTTCGCAGTTTCTACCACATCGGTAATTGCACATTTTTTTAGGCATTTAAAAAAATTAAAATGTTTAGATTTTTGTGACATTCGGAGTAAAGAAGTTTGTGTGTGTGTGTGTGTGAGTGTGAGCATGTATATGTGTGAGTGTGTGTGTGTGTGTGTGTGTGTGTGTGTGTGCGCGCGCACGGGGTCGTGTGTACAGGGCTGCTCAATTCTTTAAGGACATTTGCATGAATTTAGTAAAATCACGAAAGAAAAGCTTTATTTGAGTAGAAATTAGCATGAATAATATTGAGACTTTTCTTGGTGCATCTACTCAATGAATGCGCTATTAGCATCGATGACTGCTTCAACTCGAGGTCTGAAAAATTGACCTGCCCGAATCAGATGATCTTTATCTATTTTGGACATTGTGCTAGTTATGGCAGACTTCAGAGATTTTATATTGTTATGGGGGCATTGATTGAGTTCCCCTTGACTATGCCCCACACGTAGTAGTCCAATGGATTCAGGTCTAGAGAGCTAGGGGACCATATGTTTGGGATGACATGATCGTGGAGATTGTAAGTCATCCATTTTTGATTCGTCTTGGCTTTATGAGACGACACAGAGTTGTACGGTCTTCCTTTGCTCACGCTCTCTATCCAAAGCCTCACAACCCTCTCCAACACCACCTTATAGTCAGCAGCATTGAACCTTAAGCTCTGTGGAAAGAAGTAAGGAAGCATGACATCTTCCTCGTTGATCATGACTCACAGTGCCGGACATTTTGTGTACATGACCGTTGGAATGTCTTTATGATCTGCATAACCCTCTTTCACTCCTTCGGTGGGCTTTTGGTACTGATGAAAGATTTTATCATCAATAATTGTTTCTACTTTTGGCACAAGGCCAGCAATTACCCCAGTGTATTACTGGTACTTTATTTTATCGACCCCCGTAAGGATGAAAGGCAAAGTTAAGTTAACCTCAGCGGGATTTGAACTCAGACTGTAACTCTATGCCGGAAATGTTGTGTACATGACCATTGGAATGTCTTTATGATCTGCTTAACCCTCTTTCACTCCTTCGGTGGGCTTTTAAAATGATGAAAGATTTTCCCATCATAGAAAAACCAAAACATGCTGGGCTCATGATGTTTCAACTTGTTCAACAAGTGCTTTGTGTGGATTAGATGGTTATCTTTTGTATTTGCAGACATGTAATTGATCTCTCTGCATCACATATGGCTTGTATCGAAGGTCCCCATACACAATTCTTCTGATTGTGTGCCTTGAAGCCATGAGCTCCTTAGCAATGGCACTAATTGACTTTCTAAAACTCTAGTCATGTAGTCATGTAGAAGTCACTTCTACTTACACACTCACACACACACACACACATATATATATATATATACATATATATATATATATATATATATAAAGTAAAAAAACAATAACAAGGAGTACAGTTACGAAAAGTGTTTTGTATTAGGTTCACGCTTGAGAGTGGGGGTGGGGGCGACGTTTTGAGCATAAGCCCTTCATCAGGAGAAAGGTGGGAAGGAAAAGAGTTCCGAGGGGGTGTGAGGGGTGAGTGGTAGAAAAACATTAAAATAAAAGGAAAAAAATTAAAATGAAAACAAGTGGTGAAAGATGTGGGGCGTGTAGAGGTGGTGATGGGTGGATGGAGGGGAAGGGAGAGGGGAGAAAGACATTGGGTTCCGAGCGGGGAGGGCGGAAGGTGGTGTGTGTGTGTGTATGTGTGTAGGTGTACGTGTGTTTGTGTGGATGTGAGTGTGAGAGTTTGGGGGAGAACGAGGTTCCATGCTCGGGTATTAGGAAAACCAGTGTGTGCATGGGGTGGGTGTAAGTATGTGTGCGTGTGGATGGAGAGGGGTCGGAAGGAGTGGGGGAGAGGGAGCGTGCGGAACCCGGAGGCAGAGTGGGTGTATGTGAGGATACGCACATGTGTGTGTGTTTGTGTGGTGTGGATACGTGGGAATGTATGGTTGCGTGTGTGAGAAAATGGTGTAAGTATTTGTGTGTGTGTGTTCCTGAATGTTTTTCCGGTACTGTGTTTCCCGGCGTCGAAGACGCTATTTTTTTCATAAAATAAGTCTCAAAATCTACCATGCGTCCTGGAGGCCGAAGGTTTTTATTTTTTTTAAGTTTTTGGTTGTCAAAGTTTGGGTGCGTCCTCGAGGACGAAGCGTCTTCGGCGCCGCGAAATACGGTGTATATATATATATAAATTAAGAATAGTTAAGTCTGGGTTACTTCACTATAATTGCTTTATTGTATGATATATATTTCTGTTATATTGTATGGTATATATTTCTGTTACATGGTTATGCATGTGACCTCATCAGATTCTCATACAATCATATGTGTAATTATGCAATCATGGGGATATGTCGTTGGTCATGTATTACCACCCAGATCACAACTGGAAACATATACCATGCAATAAAGCAATTATGGTGAAATAATCCCGTCTTAACTACTCTTAATCTGACAAATGACTTCTCCGTCACTCCCAATCACCAACTTTTAGCTGAGATAAACTAGTGACGTGAAGTGCTTTTGAATCCCTCGAACCGGTTTATCCTCACGAAGTTATAGCGTAACAACCACATATAAGCACCTTATCTTCTGCAGTATATATATGTATAATTATAGTATTATTCAGTTTGCGTTAGTGTATTCAATTAATTTGATTATGTAACAAGAATCAAAGACCGCTTACAGTAGTGTTTTACTCAACGGTCGAATTATTCGTTTGATAAATCCTGTGGTAGTTCCACTATAGGTTCTAAGTGTAAAATGTAACAATTTACGGAGTATATATAGAAATTATAAAATTATTATTTAAAACACCATATGCGTGGGATTAACATTTGTTGCACAACACTGACACGTGTTTCATCGTATGTGTTACATATCAGTCTAGGATCGCTAATATTTGACTATTTCAATCAAATTATATCGAATCCAACTACTTAAAAAATCATGTAGACACAACAAATTTTCAATGTAGAATAAGAACTTTTTCACATATAGAGATATATAGAAGGGAAGCCAGAATTAAAGGAAAGGGAAAAGAATAGAGGAAAAAAGAAAAGAAAATAAGCAGATAAAGAAAAGGAAAAAGAAAGAGGAAAAAGCACATGAAAGAATATATATATATATTCTTTCATGTGTTTTTTCCTCTTTCTTTTTCCTTATATATATATGTGTAGGTATGTATATTCCCTCTGATAGTTTGTAAAAATTTTACATAGATCTATATGATATACATACCAACACAAACATATATATATCCTAGAAACGATCGTAAAATGATGAATTTTTTAATATAAGGAACTGTTTCTTTGTTTTTATTCATTATTTTTATTAATTTATATATATATATATATATATATATATATATCCTTCACACGCACACACACACACACACACACACACACACACACACACACACACACACATACATACATACATACATATATATATATATATATATATATATATATATATATATATATATATGTATGTATGTATGTATGTATGTATGTATGTGTGTGTGTGTGTGTGTGTGTGCGTGTGAAGGATAGTATTTTATGCAGAAAGACATAAGTAGAGGAAGAAATAAAAAGTTCCTTTTTATTTCTTCCTCTACTTATGTCTTTAAATCAATACAGATAAGAGTAGAGGAGGGTGCGAGCTTTACGGTAGTGTTAGGGGAATAGTAAATGAGGAGTGGATTCAGCCCTACAAAATATCTGGACCATTATTGGCTGAAAATGTACTCATTCAAAACAACAACAGAAAATTAGTTGCAGAAGTATTAGAATGACAACAACAACAACGACGACGACGACGATATCAATAACAATAATTGTTTTTACTTTTTGGCACAAGGCCAGCAATTAACCAGTACATTACTGGTACTTTATTTTATCGACCCCGTAAGGATGAAAGGCAAAGTTAACCTCGGCGGGATTTGAACTCAGAATGGCAAGGGCCGTAACTCTATGCGTCAAAGCATGGCGTCCGACCCTCTACAATAACAATAATATTGTTCAATGTACATCTATCAAGTTGAAAATTATGTGATCTGTTACAGATAAGAATATAGCCAGCATTACTTCAAGCGTTGCGTTCAAGAATCAGCCCAACCGGCAAAGATATGACCATAATAAAGTTACAATAAAGCTAGCGTGGTAGACTAAAGAAATGAGCGAATAGGTAGTAGGATCTAATCTCCCGTTAGTCAGGATTATAGAAAGAAAAAGTTTTAAATTGTTTGTGTCTGAAATGAAAATTTCGTCCCTGTCTAGTATTTACTAACTTTTTGCCAGTTATTATATGGTAAACTTCCAGTGTACAAATATAACATACACCTGTATCCTGTTGATACTTACAGCGAAATCCCAGGATAGACCACAATATTTCGTACGGGGGGGGGGGGGGGGGGGCATTCTATTAACTCCCAAATTTTATCTTAGACTGATAATAACACATACGAAGAAACACGTGTCAGTGTTATGCAATAAATGTTATTCCCACTCTTCTGGGTGATGGGAGGGAGGTAATGATGGAAGAGGGGTAGTATTTGTGGGAGGGAGGTGGAATGTGAAGCAAAAATAGATAAGCTTAACAGTTATTTCAACGTGTATATATATCAAATGCAGCCTTTGTTTATCTTAATTGTCAAATAATGACAAAGCAAACTCATTTCTTGTATCAAGATCTGTTTTAATTAATATTTGTTCCATTAAATTCATTTTGATTTCCATAGAAATTACATTTAACTAACATATTCCAAATCTGAAATATTTGTGTATGAGAATTAACCTTTGGATTTTTTTTTTTTTTTTTTTTTCTTTTGCAGATTCTCACTTAATTGATTGCACAGAAGAAAATGCCAGCACCATAATGTTCAATATTTCTAATATGATGGAAGAGGAAGTTTTAACTGCAGCTGATCTAAGGATTTATTGGGATCCAAAATATTATGAGTATAATAGCAGGAATGACAATAGCTTAAATGACATTTCTATTGATAATTCATTTTATAGTGATTATAACAATACTAAAGACAATAATAAAAACATGTTTAAAAAACAGAAATATTTTCCTATTCGTGTAGAGATCCATGAAGTTATAAGTCCACCACGATGGGGAAGTTCCAGTGAATGCATTACACGACTAATTGACACTAAAGTTATTCATAGAAACAGTAATACATCAACATGGATAGTTTTTGATGTACACCCAGCTGTCCTGAAATGGAAACAAACGCCACACTTAAATCATGGTTTGCACATCCGCCTATCTACAGCAACAAAAAACCCAGTATCTGTTCAACCACATCGTCATATACGATTAAAGAGAGCAGTAGACATTGAACATAATGAATGGCAAAACTCACGCCCTTTACTTATAACCTACACTGACGATGGCAAAGGAGTACCCATTAAACGTTCTCGAAGAAGTGCAAGACACAGAAGGGAACGAGGAAAAAAAAAACGACGGCGTTCCAAAAAGGTTCAACGGCACCGAAAAGCAAGCACAGAATGTCGTAGACACCCAATGTATGTGTCATTTAATGAAGTAGGATGGACAGAATGGATTGTTGCACCCGTGGGCTATCAAGCCTTTTACTGTGAGGGTAAATGTCCATTCCCAATCTCAGACTATTTGAACTCGACAAATCATGCAATTGTTCAGACCCTTGTAAATTCTGTGATGCCCAACAAAATACCTCAGGTATGTTGTGTACCTACAGAACTTAGCTCGATTTCAATGCTTTATCTCGATGAGCAAAACAAAGTTGTCCTAAAAAATTATCAAGGGATGGTTGTAAAAGCATGTGGATGCCGATGACAAAAACTTTTTCTAAAGAATCTTGAGTCATCAAACATGCTGTTGTCATAGACACAGTAATTTGCTATTTATTTTGCATGCCGCTTCAGTATTTTGGTGCGTTTTCTTTTCAAAGCGGTCATGTGTCCAAACTTTTATATCTTAGCCCCAAAAATTCTGGTTCCATTGAATTACCTGTCTAAGTTGTTACTTCTGTCCGTCCTAATCAGTAGCATTTCAAGTGCAGGGATTTCTATCAGCAGCTGTCTTTTTTTTTTTCAAACAGAGAGTAACAGAAAAACAAAAATTAAAAATAAAAGACAGATTTGTTTGTGTATACAAAGTTGAAGGAACAAATGATTATTTTATAATTTTTTCAAATGTGTTAAAAGAACATTGACATAATTTTTGTATATTTTTATTTAAGAAAAGCTATCAACTCTTTGTTTCTGGATGCAAATGAAGATTTGGTCATAATTTAGGGAGGAGGGTTTCGTTTTTTCCAAAATTTTCTATATACATGAAATCAGGAAAAAATAAGGAACTGATGAAAGATTATTGATACTCAAAACCTAACTTTGCCTTTTTCTTCTCACTGAATACTTGCTTTGTTATTCTTAGTCCAAATGGTTTCACTGGTGGTGAAATATGTATAGTTGTTATCCTTGTAGGTGACAATTAAAAGCATGATGTATGCCCTACTGCTTTTACATTCACCATCTCTTGTGATTTTAAATGTATGTCTCAATGTATGTGTGTGTTTATGTGTATGTATATATGTATGTTTATATATATATATATATATATATATTTATATATATATAGATATATATAAACATACATATATATATATATATGTATTTATGTATGCATATATGTATGTGTGTATATATGTATGTGTACATGCACATATATTAATGTGTATGTGAGACATGCAGGAGTGTATAAATTATGATACAATACCAATTATGCAAATGTAGAACTAAGTTTTATTTCTTACAGCTGTGCATGTCTTCTCTTATGAAATATCATAGTTACTGGAGACAATTATATCACAAACCAAAACAGGATATGTTACTGTTGCTTTAGTTTTCCTACATATAATTATATTTTCAACATAAGACATCAGTAAGCCATCATGGAATACCACTGATTTTGCATTCAGTTATAAGTAATCCCATGCTTTTTATCCAATCAGCTCTGCAATGCTTTACAAATATTTTATCATGTTCAAATATTTCTTAGCAGGCCATCAATATTATTAATTTCCAGTGTTCTAAATTTAGATTTTGGCAACAGAAAACTATTTATTAGAAATAAATCATTGTAATTGTGTATTAATTAAATAACAACAGTGATCAGTTTTCATTATAAACAATACTCACTTAGCACTGAAATTTATTTCTTGATTCAGGTAAGAATAAATCAATATCTTATACATCTAAAGCACTTTGTGCTTGTAGATATATTAAATTTCAATAAACTGTAGCCAGTTCCTACTGGTGGTTTCACATCCTGTGCTTTTACATCCTATTCATTTCCCATTTCTAGTTAGTTGAAGTAAAACAGCCAAATGGATAAAGTTTTGAATTACCAACTCATAGATTTTGAGTTCACATCAACTGTAGATATTTTATTGTATTGTTTGGTCAGTACATTTGATTCTGAGATCCACAACTGAACTGGAGTGCTTAGAATATATCAACCCTCAAATTCATTTTTATTTAATCTACTAATGCCATGAAATTAAGTCTAAACATGGACCTTCTAAGAATTCTTCCTAACTGCAGCTTTATGTTGTAATCAGTACAAGTTAGAGGTGACCCTAAATTTGAAAGTAGTTACAATCACTTCCTTCAAATTGTTCTTGCTAGAAATCCATTAAGTTCTTGCTAAATATTATGCCCAATTCCTGCAAATATCTCAACATTCTTTTACATTAAAAATGATATCCTTCCACCCACAAATTATTTTAGGTGTTATATCTTACTCCCGCAATAAGTTATATCCAATAATTGCTTGCCGTTATAAAATTGGATGGTATATTTAACACACTACCCAGTTTAATAGCTGGTCCTTGAGCCAATTATAGAACTATTGTGTGGTTGTTTGACCTGTAAGAAATAGCAGCTAATTTTTCCTAAAATCATACCCTACTGTCTTAGAAAAATGAAAGAGGCATCTATATACGAAGTCAGAAAAAATTAGAGGGACATGGTGGGAATGTTTCTTATCATATGTCTGCTATTTCTGTAAAGACCTTGCAACTAAACAACACTTGTAGACTCCACTGTGTTGCAAAAATTTACATGAGTTTTCCAGTTCCCTTTCTGTCTACATTGTTCCTGTAGACAATGATTAACAGATGGTCAGTTTAGGCACAGTCCACATCAACCTCATAAGTATTGTAAGGCCTGTAAGGGTCATGGACACTGCTTTTCTTCTGACTAACAAAAAAATATACCCAGTTATTTTTACTATTTATGTATTCTAGGTTTTACTATCTATGTATGTACTCAATATCCATTTCCATAATTTCTTCTTCTATATTTAATTTATCTTCAGCTTTAACCCTTTCATTACCATATTTCTAATTAAATACTTTCTATTTTAATTAATTAAGGAAAAATTTACAAAAATTATAATTTCATTAAGATGATAACAACAAAATGTTCTTATATAAAATTATGTTGTAAAATTTTAATCTAAGTAGAAACCTTTTAAAATGGGTGGTTTTGTTTCATAGAAATGGAAGCAGTTTTGAGGCAGGTTGATATCAGAAGCATTAACCCATATTCAGTATAGGGACAGAGATGTACTAGGCCAGTTTGTTGATAGAGCAAAAATCTGTCACCTGGTTAAGCACCACCACCTGTGATTTAGGTGCTTTTACTTGAGCCCACTCTATTGCAAGCATTTTGGATAGGTTTTCTGTTTAAAGATAAATGTTCTCCTATCAGTCACAGAGGCCCTGAAAAAGATTATGAATGATGCCCTTTGTCTTCTGGATAAGCTATTTAAAAAAAAGAACAACAGACTAAATGTTTATTTGCATGCTAATCAACTGTAAAAAGAATAATTGATTTACTTTTTTCTTAGCGTTTAAATTATTTGTCTCTAATTTTCTGATTTATAACTTCCCTCTTGTCCAATATGCAGATAGATGAAATAAAACAGATTCATAAACTAAATGGAAAGTTAGAAATATTTGCACTTAAAATATAAATGTGTATGTCTAAATATATTTGAATATGCATGCATGTGAATGGGTTTTCAAACATATCTGTATATATTCACATAAACACACACACATATATATGTATATATATATATATATAGACACACACAGACATGCACACACACATACACATATACACAGGTGCACATATACATACATGCACGTGCATGGACATATACCCACACACACATATACATATACACAGAGGTGATCAAGAAGAATGTTTGCAGTAAAGACAAATTTCAGCAAATTGATTATTTATTTTAACAAGGACTATAACTGCAATGGTATAGTAATGAATAACAGCAGGTGTGATATATCAACTAATAGTTGAGATCGTTGGGGTGCTTTGACAAATAGCAGATGACATAGTCAAGAATAAATAGGTTGTTATATTATTTGTATTATATTCCATTACAATTTTGAGTGATTACAAACTAAAAATAGAATTAAATACAATTACGTATGAATTGTGTATGAATGTGTGCAGATAAATATGTATCTACATATACATTCATACATATGTATGAATGTATGCAGGGCCGGCGCTACCATATGGGCAAACTAAGCGGCTGCCTAGGGTGCTGGTTTCAGGGAGCACATTTCTCCAAATCAACAATTTTGAAAAATAAATAATTAAGTAAATTTGAAATTGATATTTTCCTGAGGAAAGCAGGGGGCAGAATCTAACCGTGCCTAGGGTGCCAGATAGTCTGGCACCAGCCCTGTTTCTAGGTATGTAGGTATATATATATATATATATATACACACATACACACACATACACACACATACACACACACATACACACACACATATATATATATAAATATATTTATATATATATATATATATATATATACATATATATGTGTGTGTGGGAGTATCCCGGGTTCAATTGGGGGTAACCACAGCAAGAAGGTACTCAATACAATGTTTAATGTAAAAATGGCTTCTACAGGACTAGAACTCTTTCATTTGAATGAAACCGTTTCTAGTCCTGTGGAAGCCATTTCTATATTAAACATTATATATATATGTATATATTCCAGGCCGCACTGTAAAGTGGTTAGTGTTCGGAAGAGCATCCAGCCATAGAAACCAAGCCATAAATACAAATCCATATGAGCATGATGTAGTATCTGGAAGCATGGAAAATGGACGTTGAATGAAGGTGATGATTATAGATAGATAGATAGATATATTGATAGATAGATAGTTATATATAATATACATATATGTATATAATATAAATATACATAATATATATATATATATATATATATATATATATATAGGAGTAGAGGTGATCGATAGTAAAACATGTCATATGTCATTAAATATGTTATGATGCAACACTGATTCTTTGTTCCTTTATTATACTATCTTATACTATATATATATATATCATCATCATCATCATCATCTTTTCATTTTACATCCGCTTTTTCCCTGCTTGCAAGGGTGGGACGGGAACTGATGCTGGCTTGATTTCTACAGCTGGATGCCCTGCCTAACACCAACCTCATTTACAGTGAGTGCTGGGTAATTTTTTGCCGTGGCACCTCCACGACTACTTTGCAGTGGAATGATAAGGACCCCAGTCCCTATCATCTCATTTTTACAGCTGAGTAAACTGGAGCAATGTGAAATAAAGTGTCTCGATCCTCTTGGGGTGGGTGCAGAGTATCAATAGTATTAATATATAAGGGAACAGAGAATCAGTGTTGCATCATATACATATTACATATGTTTCACTGTCGATGAGCTCGAGGAAAAATCTATTGATGACAGAACCTGACTCTGGAATCGGAAGCTCCTCAGATATGTCTTAGCAAGTAGACTCGCATCTCAGAGTCTACATCAACAGTGGAACATATGTAATATGTAATAAAATATTTATATGGTACAACTCTAATTTTTTGTTCCCTTATGTATTAATACCATATATATATATATATATATATATATATATATGAGATGTTTCCGTAGAAAAGGTAAAGGAAGAGTGCCTCTATGTAAAGTACAGAGCTATTTAATTATGTAATAAACAACACAATACAATTATTCCATTTACCAAAGGTTTCATGAAGACAGGCAACCTGAATAGAGATGTCTGTAGTCGTTCTTCAAAAAGGAAAATTTAATAAATTTCCCTTTCTGATGAACGACTTCAGACGTCCCTATTGAGGTTGCCTGTCTTCATGAAACCTTTGGTAAATGGAATAATTGTATTGTGTTGTTTATTACATAATTAAATAAATATATATATATATATATATATATATATATATACGAGGTGGGTCAGAAAAATTCCAGGACTGATGTCACAAAAGATTTATTTCAAACCCAAACTTCACACTAGGAGTTTTCTCCTTCAAAGTGATCCATCTGGAGTCTAATGCACTTTTCCAACATTTTCTGCCACGATTGCATGCACTCCTGGAAGGATTCTTTCGGGATCCTCCGCAGTTCCGTCCTCACGGCCTTTTTGATGTCGCCCACGTCTTCAAAACGGGTCCCCTCCGGGTAGTACTCGAAGATCCATGACTCATCACCGGTGATGACTGTCCCTAGCAAGTCTGGTTCGATTTCAAGACGCTCGAGGATGTCCTGGCACACTTGCATGCGTCGACTCTTCTGGTCATCGTTCAGCAGTTTTGGCACCATATTCGCGCAGACTTTCCGCATGTCCAAATCTTCAGTGAGAACTTCCAGACGCTGTCCCGATTCATGCCCAGCTCATTTGCCATCAGTCGAACAGTCAGCCGACGATTGCTACGCACCATCTGCTTGACGCGCTCAACGTTGACCTTAGTCCTGGTTGTTGAGGGCTTTCCGCTCCTGGGGTCATCTTCCAAGTCCTCGCGTCCTTCTTTAAACCTCTTAGAAACCCTCAAAAACACGTGAGCGTGACACCGTCTCATCTCCATACACTTGCTGTAGCAATCCCAGTGCTTCTGACGGAGTTTTCAAGTTTGTTCGTTGCTCTGTGCTCAAGGCTTAACGAGCTGAAACAGAGGACATGTATATAAAATTATGAAGAAAAAAGTTTGATCGCTGCAGAGAGCTAAGATTACAGTTACATACTCCAGGGGGATTACTTTGAAGGAGAAAACTCTTAGTGTGAAGTTTGGGTTTGAAATAGATCTTTTGTGACATCAGTCCTGGAACTTTTCTGACTCACCTCGTATATATATATATATACATATATATAGATAGATGCACACACAAATGTATGTGTGTATATGTGCATGTGCATTTGTGTATAACATAACAGTTAAGATTTTTATGATAAATTTAAATGGTACACTTATATACAAGTCAAATATGAGAGAAGAAAATGTAGTGGAATATATATAAAAAGAGTTAGTTCCACAACAAATTAGCACACTATATATATATATATATATATATATATACATATATATATACATATATATACATATATATATATATATACATATACATATATATATATATATATGTATATATATATATGTATATATATATATACATATTCATATATATACATGTTTATATATGTTGATATAGATATATGTGTATAAATATTGTTATACTTTTGGAGGGTCATGCTGCCAATAAAAACACATGCACCTGTTGGTTTTCACTTCAATTTATTATAAATTTCCAGCTGGTTGGTTGGTTGGTGCAATAACCAGATGGTTGTTTATATATTGATAAAGCTCTTTTGTCACATATTCTGTGACCTCCTCAGTAACTGGTTTCTTATTTTGTCTCTCATTTGTCCTGTCCTACACCATCTTGTTTTTGTGCAAAACAAATTCAAAACGAAGTATATATATGTGTGTGTGTGCATGAAACTAATAATATATTTCTTCATTGTACTGTGTCATTTGGTTTGTTGTTTCTGTTTCCCTTTGGCATACTTATATATATATATATATATATATATATATATATATATATATATAATATTATAAAGCTGAGCGTCGTATGTATGTATTATGTATGTATGTATCCTACACACCTCCCTATAGTTTCTTAGCTTTACTCTCTCCGTCGCTCTTCCCTCTCTCTATAATAAATCATTCCCCTCTCTATAATTTAACTGCTTTACTCTCTCTGTCGCTCTCAAATATTATAAAGCTGAGCGTCGTCTCTCTCTCTCTCTCTCTCTCTCTTTTACCCTCTCTATAATTTAACTGCTTTACTCTCTGTCTCTCTTCACTCTCTATATGACAACACTCTTTTACTTTCCGTAGAGATGAGCGTCGTATGTAAATTCGGTCAACACGTATGTATCCTACACACCTCCCTATAGTTTCTTAGCTTTCTCTCTCCATCGCTCTTCCCTCTCTCTATAATAGATCATTCCCCCTCTCTATAATTTAACTGCTTTACTCTCTCTGTCGCTCTTCACTCTCTAATATTAAAAAGCTAAGCGTCTTCTCTCTCTCCCTCTTTCACCCTCTCTATAATTTAACTGCTTTACTCTCTGTCTCTCTTCACTCTCTTTATGACAACACTCTTTTACTTTCCGGAGCGTCGTATGTATGTTTATTTCAAAAGGATAACCTCCTTCAAATTCAGTCAACACACAAGCAGGTAATACATACATCAAAAGGCAACCCTCTTAGAGAGACAGAGAGTGAAAGAGACAGATTAAGAAAACTACACACACACACATCTAAAGAGAGAGAGACGGTGCCCCTATCATCCTGCTGCGCAATTTCGACCCACCAAAGCTCTGCAATGGCACGCGACTTGCAATCAAGCAGATGCTATGTCATGTCATTGAAGCCTCAATCATGACTGGAGTTGGTAGGGGAGAAGATGTGTTTATTCCACGCATCCCGTTGCTGCCAGCAGACTTGCCCTTTCAGTTCGAGCGACTTCAGTTTCCAATCAGACTAAGCTTCGCGATTACCATCAACAAAGCTAAGGGTCAAACCCTCAAAGTCGCTGGCCTTCATCTGGGAACACCATGCTTCTCCCATGGTCAGTTGTATATAGGATGCTCTAGGGTGAGCTCCCCAAACAATCTCTTCATTTTGCTCCCGAGGGCCGAACAAAAAACATTGTGTACTCTGAGGCTCTAACAATGTAAGTTTTGTATTTTTGTAATGTGGAATTTTCATTACGGCTGTACATGGATTGACAGACCTTGCAACTGATTCACCATTTTATTAAACCTATGGGTCGCCATTGCATCGGCCAAAATCACGCCGGAAGTCATTCGTAATACCTGGATAGGTATCGGATATCATGATGTGTCCGGATAAATTCAACAGTGAACGAACAACGGCCCTTTTTAGGGCCACCTTCTTGCAATTGTTACCGCAGTCTGTTCTTTAACGGCTTTCTGCAGACTTGAAATGTTTAAACAAGGCTACAGCCAGTACACAGTTGTCAGACTGAATTGTCGGTTTTTCTGTGCCTCTGCGCACGTACACCCACTGGGTAATACATACACACGCTGCGTATACATGCACAGGCATGCTCCAAGCACACGTGATGGGAACAGTTGGCCGATTTATACGGTAGCTCCTCCCCTTTGCTACGAAGTCGGAAGGACAATGTGACATGGGAGGGTGTGTGGTATCTTTTCAGTGGAGTGGTGGGGGAAGGTATACCTAGCCGACCGCCAGCCGGACGGGCCAGCTAGTATATATATATATATATATTTAAAGGTTAAACAAGGTTCAATGAATAAATCAAAGAATGAGTTTTACAATAGATTGGAAGCACTCTACATTTATGGTTTTCCGGAGTTATTAATATTAATTCAAAATATTAACAAAAATAGAACTTCTTGTGATAAGTATATTTTATTATACATATTTCAGAGGTACTGAGCTAACTTCAACAGTACGTCCTCATCAGATAAAATAAGATGATGCATGACATACCCTGACATAGTAGATGGTTAAAATCCAGTCATGGTAGTGAGTAAGATATGACAAAACTCAATATTTATATACCTTAAGATTGAGACATAAAAAAACTTACATATAATACAGAGGGTGCGTGTGAGAAAGCTTAAAAATACATAACAGCAATTTACATAACTGTTAGAGATTCAAATAATTTAAATTAATGAAGAAAAAGAAAGAAAAAAGAAAGACAGAGAAAACAGATGAGGTGATAATATAGCTAGTAGAAGTATAGAGAGCAAAAGAGAATTGATCAAGGAAAGAGAGACAAAGAGGGATAATTTTTATAGTGTAAAACATAGGGAGGGATGAATTATATATATATCTATACAGAACTATACATTTGGGCATAGCTTTGCAAAAGAGTAATCTCGAATCTTTGAATTATTGAATTATCTAGAAGTATTCATCAATCTATATGAAGTTTAATTTCCAGTCCTTAGTTAATTAGTTATATATATTATCCAAACGTAACCGGTTGACCGTTAACTTTCAAATCATTTAAGTTAGTTCAGAGTAATGAATTAATCAAAGTGTATAATATTTCAGGCTATAAAAGTTTATAAATATCTGTATTAATATTAAAGTATACTATCATATTTAATTTATTTCATATTTTATGAAATGATATTTAAACTATTTGTAAACATGAGAAAGAAGACGTAATATGTTCATCCTCACGAAGGTAATTCTTATTAAATTTTATTATACTATATTTAATTATTTATATTATATTGAAAATATTGAAAATAATTCACATTATATAATTTATAAAATCATTATAGTTATAATTTTAAAAATTAAGATTAACAATTAGAATGCCTTAAAGCATTTAAAGGCCTTATAATTAAACTTTAAAAAAAGTTTATTATTAAATTAGATATATGCATTTGTCTAAATATAAACAAAGATTAATATGATACCTATCAGTTACACATAACATAATACGATACAATAAATAAGTTACTGATAATATTGTTAAAAATTAAGGTTTTAGATCAATTATTATAATAGGATCATGTAATACATATATACTATAAATATACAAGTCAAACTTCATGAATCATAAGGATAAGAACCAGATTCAAAGTAAAAAAGTGAATTGTTTGCGATCTTAAAAGTGCCCAATATCCAAGCTATATAGTTTAAAAATACAAGAAGAATTTGTTTTTATATAGTAGTATAATGTGTCTGCAAACATGAGAAAGAGAAAGCCTAAGGATTTCATTGATCCGAAGGTAACCCGAATTTAATTAAATTAAATTAAATAATAATCGTTATATAATTTAGAAAATTTAGAAAATATTTAGAAAATATTTAACGTGAGGATGAAAATATGTCTTCTTTCTCATGTTTGCAAATAGTTTAAATATGATTTTATAAATTAAATATGATAGTATACTTTAATATTAATACAGATATTTATAAACTTTTATAGCCTGAAATATACACTTTGATTAATTCATTACTCTGAAATAACTTAAATGATTTGAAAGTTAGCGGTCAACCGGTTACGTTCGGATAGTATATATAATTAATTAAGGACTGGAAATTAACCTTCATATAATTACACCCAGTTATATTTAAGATTTAGATTGATGAATACTTCTAGAAATTCAATAATTCAAAGATTCGAGTTTACTCTTTTGCAAAGCTATGCCCAAATGTATAGTTCTGTATAGATTATATATAATTCATCCCTCCCTATGTTTTACACTATAAAAATTATCCCTCTTTGTCTCTCTTTCCTTGATCAATTCTCTTTTGTTCTCTATACTTCTACTAGCTATATTATCACCTCATATGTTTTCTCTCTGTCTTTCTTTTTTCTTTCTTTTTCACTAATTTAAATTATTTGAATCTCTAACAGTTATATAAATTGCTGTTATGTATTTTTAAGCTTTCTCACACGCACCCTCTGTATTATATGTAAGTTTTTTCATGTCTCAATCTTAAGGTATATAAATATTGAGTTTTGTCATATCTTACTCACTACCATGACTGGATCTTAACCATCTACTATGTCGGGTATGTCATGCATCATCTTATTTTATCTGATGAGGACGCACTGTTGAAGTTAGCTCAGTACCTCTGAAATATGTATAATAAAATATACTTGATCACAAGAAGTTCTATTTTTGTTAATATTTTGAATTAATATATATATATATATATATATATATATATATATATAGTAATAATAATAAATTTGAAGACTAAAATATTTTAATAAATATATATATATATCATCATCATCATCATCACGATCATTGTTTAACATCCATCTTCCACCCTAGCATGGGTAGGATAGGCTGTTGATCAGGTCAGGAGCCTTGATTTGGTCACACAGAACTATTTTGGCCTGGTTTCTATGGCTCGATGCCCTTCCTAACGCCAACCACATTTACAGTGTGTGCTGGGTGCTTTTTGTCGTGGCACCTACAAATCCACTATATAATGTGGGCTGGGCTCTTTTGTTGTGGTTCCAGGGGTGGGGGGATCACTTTATAGAGGGGGTTGGGGACTTGGGAGGGGTGGGGAAGATGCTTGGAGAAATTTGGAACATAGGTATAGGGCTGGGATGATTGCAAGGAGGTTTTATGGGAGTGGTAGATGGTAGGTGAAGGATATGCCTCTGCTCAAGAATATAAGAGGGCGGGTCTTCTGTAATACTTCAAAGCACCAGAGGTCACGGTCCTGTGTCATCGCCTTAGTGAGGTGTAATTGAGCAAAGTCAGCTCTTATTACCTCATCCCAAGTCTTTCTAGGCCTGCCCACTCCATGGCTACCATCAACTTTGAGCACTCAGCACCTTTTTATACAGCTGTCATCCTCCATACAAATCACATGTCCATACCAACACAATCTTCTCTCCTGCACATAACATCTGATCCCTCTTACGACTAATTTCTCATGCAGTTCGTTTATGCTTTGCTGTTCGGATATGTTGCTATTGTACATCCATCGAAACATGGAGGCTTCATTTCTTTCCAACCTTTGCAGGTCTCTGCACACAGTGCCCAGGTTTTGCTTCTGTGCAACATTATTGTTCGTATACATGCATCATACAGTCTGCCTTTCAATTTGAGGGAAAAACCTTTTGTAGTTAGCAATAGTAGTAGATCCCTGAACTTTCTCCCATCTGATCTCACTCTGGCTACTGTACTTTTGGAACACCCTCCCCCACTACTGATTTGGTAACCCAAGTAGCAGAAACTATCTACCACTTCTATAGAGATCTCTGGGCATTTGAAGGTGATTGTATCCTGAGTGCTCTTGCTACTTATTTCCCCTGCCCACCAACCACATGCATAACCTATGTTCTTTGTTAGCCTGCCTGAGATATTATACATATATATAGTAAATTCTATAAGTTGATAATTAAACAATAAGGTGTTACAATATTAAAGTTCAGGTTTATTCTATATTGAGATTAACAAAAGGTATTTCAGTGGTAAACCAGTTGGTATACTTCTGGTCATCTTAGATTATAATTACAGAGAATATATTAACAAAGAAAATAGATCACCAGGGTTCAATAATTAATACATTATTTATTTGATCTACACATATATAATTGTATAAAGACATTCTTTACAATACCATTGTGTGTATGTGTGGTTAGTATGAATAAATGTATGTACATACTTATATACATGAAGACCTGTATGCAGGGCCAGCACTACCATATAGGAAAACTAGGCAGCCACCTAGGGTGCTGGCTGATTGCAGGGGGCACATTTCTCCAAATCAACAACAATTTTTGAAAATAAATAGATAAATAAATTTCAGTTTTATTGAGGGTCGTTATTTATCCTGGTTCATTTCATACAGGGACAAATAAATGCTGAAAAAATTTTTTTTTATATTTATTATATATAAACTTTGAAAGTTATATTTTCCGGGGGGGGGGGGGGGGGGCAGAATTTAACCTTGCCTAAGGTGTCAGATAGTCTATTACCGGCCCTGCCTGTAGATATATGAATATATATATATATGCGTGTATATATATGTATGGTTTAGCTACATGTACAAATAAGAGTACATTATAAATGTACATAGTAAAACAAACTGGAACATGTAGATAACCTAAATGAAATAAAAGCTGATAACCCCTAGATAATTTTAGCCATTACTTGCTTCCATAGATTTCATAGCATTAACGCTCATAAAACTGTATACTGAGTTTAAATTTGATTATAACTTCAGTAAATACTACTATATTTACGCTCATGACAAACATTGATTATATCAGAATAGGAGTACTGGTAATACCCGACAGAATAACTATTAAGATGAATACTGTAAAGTAATTCTGGCAATTCCAACCATCCATAACCTTTAAAAAAATGTTGTTTACATTTTGTGGCTGCAACCATGCTGGTACAAACATACATCGGTTGGTAATTAAACACTTTTTAATATGTTGTATATATATAATTGATCCTGATGATCTCTCTATGAAGGTATTGTAAATAATATCTGTAGAAAATGTGTAGATCAAATAAATAAAGTATTAATTGTTGAACTTTGATGATCTATTTTTTCTTTGATAATATATACATACGATCATCATCATCATCATCATCATCATCATCATCATCAACATCGTCGTCGTCGTCGTTTAACATCTATTTTCCACGTTAGCATGGGTTAGACGGGTTTGTCCCATTAGAGGCAAGTTGGGTCAGGTGACTGTGTCTCGCTCATATAGGACTGTTTCTGGCTGGTTGCCCTTCCTAACATCAACCACATTTACAGTGCGTGCTGGGTTCTTTTTGACATGTCTCCTACACGACCACTTTACAGTGTGGGCTGGATGTTTTGTGGTACCAACATAATATATATATATATATATATATATATATATATATATATATATATATATATATAGAGAGAGAGAGAGAGAGAGAGAGAGAGAGAGAGAGAGAGAGAGAGAGAGAGAGAGTTCCACAACAGTTAGTTCAGCATACCGAGAACAAATGTTTCACCTTATGCTGATCTTCAGCTCGGTCTGAGTGATGTTGTACAGAAAGGAAAAACAACCACATGAATACACATGCTCAGAAACGGTCACTTCTCCTGGGCTGTGTAATCCCACGATTGATCGGTGAAAGGGAGATAATTGTGAATGTCCGGAATAAATTATTCGAGTTGTTCAGAATATTAGATTGTTGGTGTTATTTAATCTGGAGCTTTGTAATTGTGCAAAAGGTATTTCCAAACGTGTGGACAACGTGAAAAAAGTACATCCCTTGAATTTAGGCAATCGTTATTGCGTAATCTTCTCATGATATTGATCCTTTCTTCAATGACCGAGCTGAAGATCCGCATAAGGTGAAACATTTGTTCTCGGTATGGTGAACTAACTATTGTGGAATTACTTCTACCAAAATCGTCCCATGGACTGAGTGCTCTACTACTACGGATATTACCCTCCAGTGTTCTACTATTATATATATATATATATATATATATATATATATATATATATATATAAACGGAAAAAATGAAATTTCATTTCTCACTCTTAGTACGGCTGATACTTAAATATATGTATGTATACGTACATACATATATGTATACAGACGTACAGTAGTATGTATATACATGCACAAATATATATATGTACGTATGGGTCTACCGAACATTTATTATAATGCTCCGTTTGTTTGGAAACAAACAGCCCGAATTATTAGCCGTACAGTGTTCGGCAACCATCGCTGCCATTTTGTTCAACACTGACAAAGGAACGATGAAATAGTTTCTAGCTTATTAGCTGTCATCAGCACCGTATACCTTCCTGTCAGTCAATTGGACGTTTGAAAGTATATACTTTCCTTATGCATATTAACGACTGAGCAGCCTAATTTGCATATCGAGTGAGTTAGTCGGCCGGGCGTACCGAATATATATATATATATATATATATATATATATATGATATATAAACAGTGGATGTTTTGTGATACCAACATAACTTTACAGAGTAAGGGTAGTGTGGTCAGAAGTGGTAGGGTGGTGTAGGGGTGTGGGGTGTATATTGGATTAAGAGGTGCCTACTGAGTGTATGTTTTAATCCACAGGTTCTCAACCCATTTAGGCCAAACGCCCCCTTTTGTCCCTCGAAATTACGAAACGTCCCCCTACCCTATTTTTCCATTTTTCAATATACTACTGATTTGTTGATATCTGTAGATTACTAAAAAAATTGATTAACAATATTCCAAAGATACTATTGCAGGCAGCTGAGAGTATAAATACATTCCTTGAAAGGAAATATATAAATTTCAAAAAAAGGAACATAAATGTTCTTTTTTATGAAAAGGACCAGTTGAATTTGTTATATTCCCACCAGGCGATACAAACTATTTTGAACATTTATACAAGAGCAACTCTGTCTATCCAAAGAGTGCTCTTATCTGGAAGAAAGTAGCAATTATATCATTTCAAAGCTTTCCAATTTTCCCTTTAATGAAACGGACAGAATAAATGTTGATATCTAACTTGATGTCCCCTCTGCTTTGTGAGCTTAGAGACCACGGAAGAGGGTTTTCATGACCACGCGGGAGGGTATATTTATTAGTAAATGGTAAAATATATACAACAAATGAGTAAGTGAATTGTAGTAGATGGTTTCCAGTCCAATCAGACTGCAACTACAAATAAAAAAAATTGTTAGTTTGCTTTGTAACAATAGCATATCCAAGTTTTCAGATAAATCAACTTACTTTAACTTTGACCTCATTTCAATGGGACCCTTGAACTTTATGGAGTCTAGCTAACTCTTTGACGTCAGGCTGGATTTTCGTAAGATGTAGCCGGAGATCTCCACGTGTAATTACATTGTAGCGGTTGCGAGCCTGACTGTGCAGTCTGGAAACAGCACCAAACTTCCTCTTGACTAAGTATGAGCTTGGAAAAGGCAGAGCAAATCTCTTAGCCTCTGCATGTAGGTGTGGAAATCGACGCTGAATTTCCTCTTGCATCCCAAAAAGGGGTTCACCTATTTTGGGAAATCTAAGATGATATGTGTTGTATGTGGTCCTAAATGTCTGTATTACCTGCCTGTGTGTTGTATGTGGTCCTAGATGTGTGTGCTACCTCCTTATGTGTTACATGTGGTCCTAGATGTGTGTATTACCTGCTTGTGTGTTGTATGTGGTCCTAGATGTGTGTATTATCTGATTATGTGTTGTATGTGGTCCTAGATGTGTGTGCTACCCGCTTCTGTGTTTTTTTTTATTTGTAATATTATTTATACAATAGGAAATAAAATAGATCTACATAGTGTTAACTCATTACGGTTGCGTCAATAATTTCAGACATGAAATACATTGTTATCGGTGAAGGAAAGACAAGATTCTAACATTGACCCAGTTGACTGTGGATTTTTCCGTTGTTAGGATCTCAATTGCTGGTTAATGTCTAAACACGCCTGCACACCTGCTCACAGCTGCGGTCAGACCATAGTTATGCTGTCTGCATGCTCATTCAAAGCTCCAAACGCCCCCCCTAATCCCCCCTTGCTCCCAAACGCCCCCCTGGAGTTCCGAAACGCCCCCTGGGTGTGCATATGCCCCTCGTTGAGAACCTTTGTTTTAGTCCATGCGCAAGGCAAGGTGGGTCTTCTGTATTACTGCATAGTGCCAAAGATTTCGACCCTGTGTCATTGTCTTAGTTCCTTTGCCCCTTTATTTTCATCACCCTGCATTCTTGTATTGCCTTATCTCCTTAATGCTTACTTCAAACAACGTGCCAGTGGACGTCAGACATTCGGGTTGACACGCATGGATACGTGCGACAACTTGACTGAAATGGAGATAATAGCCGCTAAATTATAAGAAGCCCCCAGCTGTGATCTGACTGAAAACAAACCAAGTGAATATGGTGAATTACCACTATAACAGAATTTGTGGTAGCATATAAGAAGGAATCGGGATAATATTCAACCACTCTCGGACACGAGTCTATATGTTTAAACATATCTGAGGAGCTTCCAATTCCAGAGTCAGATTCGATCATTAATAGATCGTTCCTCGAGCTGATTGACAGTGAATCATATGTAATACGTAATTAAATATGTATATGATACAATACTAATTCTTTGCTCCCTTGTATATTAATACTATATATATACTGTATAAATATATATATATATATATATATATATATATATATATATATATATATATATACAGAGAGAGAGAGAGAGA